>OX031064.1:46779360-47099360 GCA_943736015.1 Tridacna crocea
GGGTAGTATAAATATTGTGGGAAAAGGAGAAAATGCTGGTTCAGCAGGATAAGGGTTAAAATCTATGGATTATTTGTCATGGCTGGACCTTGAACCAGTAATTGTTGAAACCATAGTCTTACATTTGAATGTCCAATTGTCCATCAACAGATCTGTCCTCACAGTTGACTCTCTACCATGTATTAATTCACAGCAAATTACACAACAATGTCAAATGTGCTACAAACTGGGAAAGAAATTCTCCTTAGAAAATATGACTTGATGGTACAGTAACTCTCAAATGGGAAGCAGGACCTAGACATACATAATTAGAGTTTGGATTCTTCTTTTTTCTACTGTATTAACCCTTTACTCCATAGATACTCATTTCTACGCATTGCTTGTAGGAGCCTTTAGAAAACATTGTGGCAAAAGGTGAAATTGCTCGACACGAGCAATTTCACCTTTTGCCACAATGTTTTCAGTGCTATCAAAAGGTGTCATATACACATAAGAAACGGTTTCATCCTTGCTGTTATTTAGGGTCAATTAGAGATACCATAGAAATGCCTTATGGGGTAAAGAGTTAACTATTTATGCACAATCTCGACTTTTAACGACCCTGAGAAAAAAAGCCTTTGAAAACATTGTGGGAAAAGGAGAAAATGCGTGTAGCCAGCATTTTCTCCTCTTCCCACAATGTTTTCTACCCTTTCCCAAATCAATTTTCAATTTTTGATTCATATTTATTTTGTTGTCTTCAAATGCTTTGAATTTGGACTAATCCAAAATTGTGCCATTTGGTAAAGGGTTAAGTATTAGATGGACAGATACACTGACTACCAAGAGCTGTTGCTATGAAAACCTATAAAAATCTGGTTCAGACTGATGAAGTTTAATCATATTCCTTTTTTTTTAATCTTTTAGCCTATCAGCAGTTGCCATTTCACTTATGGTATACTAAAACTGGAGATATTGGTTTAACCCATTACCACACAATCCCTACTTTTGACGACCCTGAGAAAGAAGCTTTTAGAAAACATCGTGGGAAAAGGAGAAAATGCTGGTCACCAGCATTTTCTCCTTTTGCCACAATGTTTTCTACCCTTCACTAAATAAATTTCAAATTTTCAGTCAGTTTGATTTCGTCGTCTGCAAATGTTTTTGATTTGAACTCGCCTAAAATTTGTCATTTGGTAAAGAGTTAAATGATCTACATATTAATACCAAGATCACTATATTTCAAAGTTTCACGAGATTACATCAAAGATTGTTGCTTCTAACCAAGGGTCATTGACTTTTGGGCTGCTGAGAGCAACTCAGTGACTTGTAGGTCTATCAAGAATTAGATAAGGGCCTGTATTCAACAGCCATTCTTAGGGATATTCATATTCTAATTCTACAGAATTTTGTCAGTTTTAAAGTAACAGAACTTCTGATTGGCTAAACCATTTAGTCCAAAGAATGGTTGGTGAATAAGAACCAGGGCCTGTATTCATCAGCCATTCTTGAGAATATTCTTAGTCTTATTCTCCAAGGTTTTCTAAACGTGTAAGTAACACAAATTCTGACTTGCTAAAGCTGAATCAGAAGTTATGTTATTTACAAATGTAGAACAGTCTGGAGAATAAGACGAAGAACATTCATAAGAGTGGTTTGTGAATAAGGGCCCAGACTGCACAGATATAGATCTAAATAAGACTTTTTAACTCTTTACCCAACGATAAAATTTTAAATATGTCCAAATTGAAAGCACTTGCCGACAACAAAATAAACAACTCAAAAATTGAAATTTGATTCTAGCAGGGTAGAAAACATAGCGAGAAAAGGAGAAAATGCTGGTTACCAGCATTTTCTCCTTTTCCCACAATGTTTTCAGAATGCTTCTATCTCAGGGTCGTTAAAATCAGGCATTGTTTGGTAAAGGGTTAAGATACTAGTAACTTTCTTTTAATCTCAGAGGTGCTTAATTTGATATTGATGCCTTTTCACTTTTCTGGGGAAGATACTAACTTTATACTATAATAATATCATATATTGAACGAATTTCCCTCGAAGTTCGAACCGGTCAATTTTTGTGGTCTAAGGGAGAATACTCTACAATCTTGCACTACAATTTATAGAGTTACCTCCCTTATTGTGTCAACCGCCCCCAGAATAATAATTGAATTAGTCAGTGAGACCTTTGGAAAAAAAAAAGAAAGCTGAAGTACAAGTTATTCAAATAAGGGAGAGTTTAGAAATTATTTGCAAGACTCTCGTGATTTTTTCCACAGAAAATTATTTGAAAAGCGATTCGTCCATATCCAATAAAGGTCTATATCTAGCAGATGTAGACATTGTCTTTATTTCTTAGTGAGGGACTAGAGGTCACATTTATGAGTGTATTCATAATCAAGTTTGTTACATAAATCAAATTTAATTACCCTGCTAAGGGTGAATTCTTACCTTGATAAGCATATCGATATTTTCAAGTTAAAATTTTGGCGCTAGTTTTTGTTTACAAATGTAGTAAAATACAAGGGAGACTACCGTCTTTTTTCACACGTAATCCTTTATACATCTGTAACTGCTCCGTCTGTTCTCCAATATCATCTTATTTTCAGAGCTGTAAACGTTATGGATCATATCATAGAAATACATATAGATCTACCAGAGTTTATCTTTGATCGGGTAACGGAAAGTAGTTTTGTGATGATCCTTTCCAACCCGATTATTCGTCTTCGGTTTTATGCTGTCCTTAATTATAAGGAATGTAACTCTGGTATAAAAATCGAGTTATATACTAGTTCTCTCCCTTAGACCATTGTAATCGTCGAAATTTTATACTCCACAAACATGCAACATTTTTCTGTGAAAATTGATAAATCGCAAATGGATGAACAAATTTGTAAATGAGATGAGGTTTTTAAATGCAAAAACAGCCGTTATCAAGCCATAGGAGGAAAGCAAATCGTCAAGGATCCAATCTGGCTCGCCATTTATAACACCAAATTTTGACGCCGTAGGAAACCTATTTTCTTGTAACCCTTTACCAAACAATCCCTGGTATTAACAACCCTGAGATTGAAGCCTGTAGAAAAGATTGTGGGAAAAGGAGAAAATGCTGGTAACCAGCATTTTCTCCTTTTCTCAAAATCTTTTCTACCCTGCTGGAAACAAATTTCAATTTATGAGTAACGTCTATTTTGTCGTCTACAAGTGCTTTCAATATCTGGACCAATATAAATTTTGTTCCCGTTTAGTAAAGAGTTGTAAGCAAAAGTCGGGATCAGATTTAATAAGAGTTTAAAGTATTTGTTACGATATGATATCAAACGGCAGATAAAAGCTAACGTTTTAAATAACCCTCTACCATAACGATCTCAAACTTGTGAAGATCGAGCCAGTAACACTTCAAATGATCATCGAATGGCGCCCAACGTCGTTTCAACATGATTTCAGTTATATCGCGGTGGCCAGTGCACCTATCTATGCTTCCCTGGAGTTTCTTCTTACTATTTATAGAACTCAGCACGATATTTTTCACTGGATGTTTTCCCACATAACCATTGTTGAAACAATGGCCAGTAGTAAGAGATGAATGGATCCTGTCGCAATTACTATCCACTATCCCCTGAAATAAATTGGTAGACCCTGGGATCGAACAAGCGACCTCCTGTTCTCAAATCCTGTATGGGCTCGTCATTAAAACAAGGACAGTATATAACAAATTTACGATCCCTGTTTAAAAGCACAGGTAACACACAAAGTGTAAATCTGTTCATCCTTCACTTTTCATGATCTCACATACTATTGAGGTATATTATTAATAAATCCGTTTATGATAGTCTGGTATATCTGGTTAAACCTCCTTCCAAATTTTAACCTTAAAAAAGATAGACGGTGTACGGCTTTTAACTTTTCCGTATTTCATTAGTTTAAAAAAGTCGTCCCCGTTTTAGCCACTGCTCAAAAATGCTCTCTACAAAGGAGAATTTGGAAGTTTTCGAAAACCTTAGTTGCTTGCTGTTTTTAGTGATACTAGCGGCGATATTTCCTGCAATAGATCGCGAGATGATTTGATTTCTTTGGAATATGAAGACGGCTTCATTCGTCACATGTGAAAATAATTACAAGCAAGAAATTGCTTGACCTTCTAACAGCTCGAGAGCACATACGAATCTGTGCTCGGACAAAAACATAGGTGCGAATCGTCGTGCGAAACATGACACTTTCTTGAGAACCCAACGTAAGCGAAATAACGGAAAGGTAGAGAATCTTACCTGTTAGTTTTGTATTTTGAATCTTGTCTACCTTCTTAATACCACTGAAATGCTCCTATGTAACGGAACCAATCTATTTATTACGAATATTGGACAATATTTGTAAAATTTGATACTCTTGCCCTTTTCATTGCCTGAGATACATTTCACTTCACATCAATGAAACACAAGTTTCCAACTTTCATATTTTCTTGTTCTAACTTTAACTCTTTACCAAACGACAAAATTTTGGATTAGTCCAAATTGAAAGCATTTGCAGACGAAAAAATGCAACTGGAAAACTGGACTTTGGTTTGGGAAGGGTGGAAAACATGGTGAGAAAAGAAGAAAAATGCTGTTTACCAACATTTTGTCCTTTTCACACAAGGTTTACAAGACGCTTCTTTCTCAGGGTTGTCAAATGTCTGGACTATGTGGTAAGGGTTCATATATATTCATTCTAATTTTTTACTAAACAACAATGTTGTGGACAATCCGACATGTTGAAATCGATAGCATTTGTAAACAACAAACCTGATTTATACCAGGAAAGTTGTCCTAAAGCATTTATCAGGATTTTTTTCCTTTTCTCATCATGCTTTCAAAGGGCTTCTTTCTTAAGCAATAGCAGTGAAATAATAGATTACCTGGTTCAATATATTGAAATATGCATTTTACATCATATAGATCTATTTCTGTCTCACCCTGCTTTATTTATCAAATATCAAGTTTTAATACCCACGTTTTAAGGACCCTGAAAAAGAAATAGTGAAAAAAAAAAACATTGTAGGGATAGGCACTAGTATTAGCATTTTCTCCTTTTCCTATTTTGTTTTTTACCTTTTCTAAGACAAATTCTGTTACTGGAGCCATATTGAAATTTCATCTGCAAATGCTTGTTGTCTGCACATGTCATATTTTTCAAAGATTTGACCAATCTGCTATGATGCGTCACCCATCTTATATACAGGAGAAAAGTAGGGCTTACACTGAAGCTATTACCCAAGCCTATAGGGGTTCTTCTAATGAGACTTTAGTGGCCAGTGCATAGGTTACATGGTAGCAGTAAATGTTTATTTTGAAATTCAAAGTAACGGATGTCATTTTTAAAAATGTAGGCTGGTTCTGTACCCAGAAAGCCCAAAATCAGATAGACATGTATTTTAAACCTTTTCTAAAACAGTCCTTGGTTTTTTACAACTCTATGAAAGAAGCCTTCGAAAACATTGTAGGAAGAGGAGAAAATGCTGATAAGCACAATGTTTTTTACCCTTTCCAAAACAATTTTCAATTTTTGAGTCGCTTTAATTTTGTGGTGTGGTAAGGCTTACAATTTGGAACAGTCTAGAAGATTTAAGCTGTCTTGAAAACACATTTAAGCGCACATTGAGTATAGTTGAGCCATGCTCTGTGAAAAAGGGCTTAAATATATCTCCCCCCCCAAAAAAAGTCTGCATAGTCTAAATTTTTTGCTATTGTAAATTTTCTACAGAATTTTTAAATGACCCGTCACACAAAAAGAGACCTTCTGGGAACTTGGAAAAGTGTCAACCCTGGTCAGACTTAGCGATTTGCACAAGCTGACCAGGGTTAACACTTTTTTGCTTTAATGACATTTTCTGTATGAAAAGTAGTCACTGTTCCTTGTTATACAATCATTTTTGAATTATCAGCCTTAACTGACCTGCACTCATCATTGACCTGCTTTCATTTAATTGAGTCACAGGAGTCCCAGATGGTCCCTTTTTGCATGATGGATCTCATATATGATTATGTGGATCATTCTACCTTGTATTCAGTCTATTGCTAGATAAAATGAATTTCATGGATGAATGACTATGTACATAATTATCCTTAACCATACAATCCAGACATTTAACCCTTTCCCAAACGACAAGTTTTAGATTCTTCCAAACTGAAAGACTTTGCCGACGACTATTTCAGCTTTGATGAAAATGGCCGACAGTTCTCCAAATGGGTATAAAACACTGTGGGGAAAAATTGCTCGTTACTAGCAATTTCTCCTTTTCCCACAGTGTTTTCAAAAGACTTATACTGCAGACACGTAACACAAGGGCCTATTTGGGAAAGGGTTAACAAACCTGAGAAAGAAGCCTATAGAAAATACTGTCAGAAAAGGAGAAAATGCTGTAACCAGCATTTTCTTCTTTTCCCACCATACTTCTACCCTATCAGTCAGAATTCGTCATATCATCAAGATATAATTTGTTGTCTGCAGATGCTTTGAAGTTGATCCAGTCCAAAAAAGAAGGCTTCTAAAAGTAATATTAGAAAATCCGAAAAATGAAAAACCAGCGCTGGTAACCTGCATCCTTTTCCACAATGTTTTCTATCCTATGAAAGAGAGAAATCATTATAGCAAAAAGTGACATCTGCATGTATATAAGCTGTGATCTGTGAAAAGGGGGCTTTATGCATCTGCGAAAAAAGGATTGACCAAGATCAGTCTATGCAGGCCACCAAGGCTGATTTTGGCTGAAACTTTTCACTAATGATAATTTTTTAGCATGTAAAAGGATCAGTCTACCTCATGATTAAATTAGATTTTTAAAAAAGCCGCTCCTTTGGATCCATAATAATGTAATGACTTTGGTTGGGTGAGTTTCATGTACATAACGGAGATGCATTAAGTCTCCTTTTGCCACAGCATGGCTAATATGCTTTTGGTTTGGACAGGACTCAAATTTTGTTATGTGGTAAAGGATTACACTGTATTTCTGGGATTTGGCCGTCAAAAAATGTTTAACCCTTCAGCACAGGATCAGAGTTTTAATGACTTTAGGCCATATGCCTCTTGAAGACATTGCGGAAAGATGAGAAAATGATGGTAACCAGCACTATTTTCTCCTTTACCTAAACTGTTTTCTCTTCTATCAAAGACAATTTCACCAAAATTACGAGTCTTAAGTAAATTGTCTACGTATCAGTAATTTTCAGGAATACTTCTGTCCGTGATTTCCGTGCTTTCATCGATTCCGTGGAGGTTTTATCCTTATGGAAGGGAGGTTACTCACGATTCCAATGACGACAAGTCCCTGGCCGGTGTACAAAAACTGAAAAGAAATTTCTCAGAATGTGGTTCCTGTACCTTCTCAGCTGGATAGCATTGATTATCCAAATTTCTGTCATTACGCTGTCCATAGGTACATTTTTTCCTCGTCCACGTGTACAGTTATGTCGATGTTTCAAAGTTCATTCCTGTTCTTGGCCGTAAATTGTATTGTAAAATTTTTCGGATAACACGTAAATCCGGATAAGAAACCTATTTGTTTAATAAGAAACCCACTGTTTCCGTTTACGACGTAAAAGTATCTATATACACATTAAAATCAGTTCGGACGCAAAATCAATAAGCTGATCGCGTCCTTGGGACGCAGTCAAACTTAAGTCAAAACAATAGTTTAATAAGATTTCATCAACACCAAAAACAATTTAAAATAGTCTACTAAGATTTTAACTCTGCCTGTACAACCTGACCATTGGAATTCCAAAATGTGAGAAAAGGAGAAAATGCTGGTAACCAGCATTTTCTACTTTTCTCACAATGTTTTCTACCCAGATGGAAACATATTTCAAATTTTGAGACTTTAGTCTTTACGTTTATTTTGTTGTCTCAACTGCTTTTGGACAAGTCTAAATTTTTGTCATTTGGTAAAGAGTTGATTAATATAGTTCCTGACAGGACGGCTTGATGTGACATTGTGGCTTTTTTGGATTTCAGGGCACTTTGTGTAAAGGACTGCATTTTCTATTATTGCAGTGATAACCTTGATATAAAAGTTTTGCTCTATGTAACACAAATATGATAATCAGCCTACTTTATTACTTGAAATACAAGTAATCAGGAGATTGTATTTTTTCTTATTAGGAATTCAGTTTTTGTGAGTTTTCTGAGTTTTTGTGACTAACTTTTGCTATGTTTCATTTGTGTTTTAGCTGCAGGACTGTTTTATCTAGCAGAGCTCGTAGAAGAATATACAGTTTTTACTGCAAAAGTCATTAAATATCTCATCATTGTAAGTTTATGGTATTCGATAGCTATTTTTTTCATGTAATTTTCATTCAGTTCTTATGGCTTCTTTATAATATTATTATCTATCTACTCTAAGAATTATTATTTTTTATTTATTAACTCTTTCCCGCACAATCCTGACTTTTAACCACCCTGATAAGGAAAGCTTTTGAAATCATCGTGGGGAAAGGAGAAAATGCTGGTAACCAGCATTTTCTCCTTTTCCCACAATGTTTTCAACCCTCCCAAAGTCAAAATTCAATTTTTGATTCACACTTACTTTGTTGTCTGCAAATGCTTCCAAGTTGGAAAAGTCCAAAATTTTGTCATTTGGTAAAGAGTTAAAAACAAAACAATAGCAGGTTTAGATGACAATTACGTAATATTACAATTAAATCAAAACCCTGCTATAGAATTTTGTGTTAAGAAAAATTTCCTTTTTTATAAAAGACATATTCTAAATTACATTTCATTTTTATAAATACCATGTATTCTTTTTTGCAAAAAAGAATAGTGGAGATAGTGTAATACAGAAGAATGATTCTAGATGTTCATTTTGTTATCCTTCTTTTTTGCCAATTTCAGGTTACAACTTGTGTATTTGTTGGTCTATTGTTGTTTGAAGAACTATCGTTTTCTTGTATTATATCCGGATTGCTTGGAAATGCAGCATATTTCCTGTTGTTAAAAGATTTCCCGTATTTTGAAATTTCCTCACCTGGGTTTATTGGATCTGTGTGTAAGTAGCAATCTAAACCTTTCACTTTAACCCTTACCATACAGCAGTTTTGTAGACCTATCTAAATTGAAATCATTTGCAGACGACAAAATAAATGTTAATCAAAAATTGAAATTTGTTTTGGGGAAGGGTAGAAAACATTGTGGGAAAAGGAGAAAATGCTGGTTACTAGCATTTTCTCCTTTTCCCACAATGTTTTAAAAAGATTTCTTTCTCAGGGTTGTTAAAAGTCAGGATTGTTTGGTAAAGGGTTAAAGGCTAATTATTACTTTCTGCAGCAGACTGTGTATCTTATAGTGGACAAATTTTGAAAGGTATTGAGTCTGGAGAAATAACTCATTGGCAATATTTTTGCATTTTAACTCGATACAACATTATCTTGAGTTTTAATGACCCCGAGCAAATTAGATTTTCGAAAACACTTTTAGAAGAGGAGAAAATGTTGGAAACCTAAAAATCTATACCGGTAATCTTGTTGTTTGGTGAGAGTACCTAACTCTTCACCGAACAGTTCCAAGTGTTAGTGACCATATTGAAATGTGATGAAATACGGGTAGGGCCTTAATCAATGGAGCACTGATTTAAGCCCTTACCACACAGCAAAATTTAAACCTCTCCAAGTTAAAAGCATTTGCAAATGACAATTTCAAAGTGGAGCAGTTTTGCTTTGATAGGGTAGAAAACTTTGTGGGAAAAGGAGAAAATGCTGGTTACCAGCATTTTCTCCTTTTCCCAAAATGTTTTCAAAAGTTTTTTTTCCACAGGGGCGTTAAAAGTTGTCATTGTGTTGTAAAGGGTTAATGTGGTTCACTAAGTCAGATTTGCCTTTGAAAGGACCAAAAAGATGTGCAAAGAAATGAGAAAAAAAATTCAGTTACCAGGTGTTTTTACCTTTTCCCATGTTTCAAAAAGTCATCCACCTTTAGGTTGCTAAAGCTAAGAATTATGTGGTAACATGTTAAGAGGTACATTTCTGATGATAATAATTATGCATCTTCAACGGTGATCATCATCATCATCATCATCATCGTAATATACATATCGTCATTGTCAGCATCATCGTTGCCATTTTTGCCGTACTGGTTCGAGACAAGCGTAACGAGAAAGAAAACCAGCAACAAGCCTTTAACAATTAACAATATTAATTTCATTAATGAACAAAGACAGAAAGTACAAAAGGTGTTAAGTTTGAATGGAATTTTGTAAATTCTAATCTTAGAATGTTAACTCTTTACCACACAATCCCGACTTTTAACGACCCTGAGAAAGAAAGCTTTTGAAAACATTGTGGGAAAAGGAGAAAATGCTGGTAACCAGCATTTTCTCCTTTTCCCACAATGTTTTCTACCCTTTCCAAATCAAGTTTTATTTTTTGATTCACATTTATTTTGTTGTCTGCAAATGCTTTCAATTTGGACTAGTCCAAAATTTTGTCGTTTGGTAAAGAGTTAAAATAAACAAAATACATGTACACCTAGATATTACAAAGCTGTTTAACACAGAATGTACTTACGATACATGTATATTAGACAGTGTTAATTCTTTTCCAAACAACAAAATATTAGACTGGTCAAAATTAAAAGCATTTGCAGACAACAAAATTAATGTTACTCAGAAAAATGAAATTGTTTGAGAGGGATTAAAAATCATTGTTGGAAAAGGAGAAACTGTTGGTTACCAGCATTTTCTCCTTTTTCCTCTGATTTCAGAAGGATTCTTTCTCAGAGTCGTAAAAGCCCGGGATTAATAGTTAAAGTGTAAATGAAGGTTAGAAAGCATGTGCTGTGCGATCTGATCTTGATCTACTCTTTTGTGCCGATTTAAAAAGAGCTTTGTAGCTTTGGCTTACTCAGATTCTTTACCATTTTTGTTGATTTTATTTATTTGCAGTTTTCGTTGTATTGAACCATTATTTGGCATTTTCTCACTTCACATCAGAGTACCATCCATTTCATGAGGTAAGTCCCTGCTTTGGCTAACCCTTTACCACACAATACCTGGTTTTTATAACCCTGAGATGGAATCCTTTCAAAAATATTGTGGAAAAAGAAGAAAATGCTGGTAACTAGCATTTTCTCCTTTTCCCATGTTGTTTTCTGCCCTGCTGGAAACAAATTTCAATTCTTGAGTTACATTTGTTTTGTCGTCTGCAAGTCCTATAAATTTGGACCAGTCTGAAATTTTGTCGTTTAGTAAAGAGTCAATTTCCTACTTAACTCTTTGCTTTCACTCTTTAGCATGTGACAAAACTTTTAGACCTGATGTAATTGGAGGCATTTTTAGAAGACATTTTGTAATTGTAGGGCAAATAACGCAAATTGCAGGATGTCATTTTGCGGCAACATTTCTATTGGTGGTTTATGAGGAAAAGTGTTTTTAAAGGTTTATTCACAAATATTCTGACTTTAACAAGAAGGCCATTTAACAGGACCACATGTAGACATAAATCCATGGTAACACATACAAAAAACAATTCAATACATATACTTTACTGAGACAAATTCCTAGTGAACATAATTTGGAATTTGTCTTAATTAAAAGTGCTTGAAAATGATAATTCAAATGTGGCTTGAATAGTAGAATTTGTCTTTGAAATTGTGGGAAACATTGTAGGAGATGGACTGGAGAAAATGTCTGTAACCAATAATTTCTCATTTTACATGTACCATGTTTTCAGGGGCCTCCTTTCTTTTGATTGTTAGGATACATGTATGAGATTGTTAGATAAAGGGTTAGCAGTTATCACAAATAATTTATTATATTTTTTATTTTTCAGGTTCTTGCCTATTTTACAATATGTTTGTGGATTGTCCCTTTCGCATTTTTCGTGTCATTATCAGCCAATGAAAATGTTCTACCAACTACATCGGGGAGAATGTCAACTAGTGATGAAACTGATGTGGTTTCCAGCTATTTCAGTCGTAAACAGAAAAAATATGGACTTCTTTCCTTTTTAAAGTCAGCACAGGAGAGTATCTTGCCAGAGAGAGTAAAGAAACACTTCTAGCTATTATATGGAATAAAAAATTTGATTTTGAATTTAAGTTTATCTTACTCTTTGGGCATATTCTGATTGGTGCAATGTTATTCATTATACAAAACAAATTCTGCTTAACTCTTTACCACATGACCTGATTTTAGACTGGTCCGAATTGAAAACAATTACAGATGTTGAAAGCATTTACAAATGACGAATGTTGATTAATTGATAGATTTTTGTCATTATCTCCCCCTAGATGGCATTCTACAAATACACATTTATCTAATTTAGGCATTCTGGGCACAGGACGGGTCTACTCTTTTATATGACAACTGTTACATTGAATTTCAAAATAAAATACATTTTTACTCAATAAAATGCCAGCCGGTGTGATTCATTCAGCTATGATCAGCAGTTTAGAGAAATTTGGAGCTAAAACAGGCCTGATTTGTCCTCAAACATACTCATAACGGCCATTTTCTCCATTGCTACTTAATAGCATGTATTACTACAATTCCACCAACTTTGGGGAGATTGATGCGTTGTATCAGACAAGTCGAATCTTTGAAGAATATGACATGTGCAGACAACGGAATTTTTCTGTAAATTGGTTGAAAACATTGTGGGAAAGGAAAAAATGCTGATTACAAGCATTTTCTCCTTTCCCCTCAATGTTTTAAAAAGCCTTCTTTTTGTCAGGATTCTTGAAAGTCAGGATTTTTGTGGTAAAGGGTTAGCTAAATTGATTGTGACAAGTACATGACATCTTATAGGGAAAAGAAAAAGTGAAAAATGAAGATAAATATGAAGGAGTTTTGCTTGGCTAAGTGGTGCACTGAGGTCTGACGTGGGATACGTAGAAGACACTCTGTATTTTTTGGTTAGAACAACCTTGGACAAAACACTTCAGAGCCCCAGCCTAGTTCTGGAGAAACCCAGGACACACATAAATGAGTTTTTGCAGTGTTATGACTGAAATAATGTTGAAAATAATTGTACAACACCTTTCAATAAATGGTCTATTAATTTACTTTGTGGACTGATAGAAAAGTCAAGATATCAGTTATCATTATAGACAAAATGGATACCACACAGTGATATACTGTTTATACGTTGTTGTCATTGGTATATAAGGGATCTAGCTAAATCCATCTTACGGTGCCTTTATATGCATTGGCCTAGTGTTATGTTGTCATTACTTACATACTTTTTTCTTTTTTACAAATTCTTCACATAGTAACACCTATGTTGTGGTTGATCATTAGAAAAGTGACTCCTAGAGACTCTTATGAGTGCCCACAGCAAAAGGTTTGTTAACTCTCTCTTTACCAAATGGCAAAATTTTGGACTGTTCTAAATTGAAAGCATTCTAAGATGACAGCATAAATGAGAATCAACCATTGAAATTTCTTTGGGAAGAGTAGAAAAGAAAACCAGCAAGAAGCCTTTAACAATTAACAATATTAATTTTATTAATGAACAAAGACAAAAAGTACAAAAGGTGTTAAGTTTGAATGGAATTTTGTAAATTCTAATCTTAGAATGTTCAAATAAACAAAATACTAGGAGAAGGAGAAAATGCTGGTTACCGGCATTTTCTTCTTTTTCCCACTATGTTTTCAGAGGGCCTGTCTTTTCAAGCTTGTTAAAAGTTGGGATTGCATGGTAAAAGGTTAAAAGGTAATGTTTTTACAATAAGTGTACCCATTCATCAAGATATTTGTTGTATGAATGTAATATCTGGGTTATTTCCTAAGATTTCTTCAATTGGTGATCGAAAGATTACCAGCAAGTTAACCCTTTACTCCATAGATACTCATTTCTATGCATTGCTTGTAGGAGCCTTTGGAAAACATTGTGGCAAAAGGTGAAATTGCTCGTGACGAGCAATTTCACCTTTTGTCACGATGTTTTCTATGCTATCAAAAGGTGTCATATACTCATAAAAAACAGCTTCACCCTTGCTGCTATGTAGGGTCAATTAGAGATACCATAGAAGTGCCTTATGGGGGTAAAGGGTTAATAAAAAAGGTCAATAATAACATGGTTTATTATTGTAGTTATTAAAACTGAGACATGCTCTATGCAAAAGAGGTCAAATGTATTTTTTTCAAAAGTAATGATCAATGTCAACCTGCACAATAAGTGCAGGCTGCAATGGGACAATGCTTTTTGCCATTTGGAAATTTTCTGCTTGTCCAAGGATCATGTTACCTCATGATCCAGTGGTTTGTTACACTAAGTTTATTTTATGGATCAACAGTATTATGAGGACTTGCTTGGTGTCGTGCTTCATGAAGATGCATTGAACCCCCCTTTTGCCAGAGTATGGCTGAATCATTAGGGACCATCCCTTAACCCCTAGGCTACTCAGCGTGATTCACTGGCCTTTTGCGGATCGTGTAGATCAAGATCAGACTGCACAGAAGGTGCAATCTGATCTTTGATCTTCACTGTCTGATGAGGTGATATTATTCCCAAAAACAGAGAGTTTGAAATAGCAATATTAATGGTTTTTTTTTTCTATCGAATTGAGAAGTTTCAGTTATTCAGCACAATAAGGGATAAATATCGGGTTGTCTGCCCAGCTATAGAAACAATTTTGTGTCCTTTCTATATATAATTGTTTCAACCAATATAGCTTAGATTTTGATGGAAGTCTTTCTACTATACTGATAGGCCCATTTGCAAATTTATGTAATTTTCATTATAATTGATCTTTTATATTGCAGCAGTTGTTTCCCTTTGAATACTTTTCCTGATCCTATTTGTTTGCATTCAATAGTTTACGTTTTTTTGGAATCTTTTCATGAGTTTGTTGTTTGCTTACAGTATTTTGTTTTCATGTTGCTCTACACAGAGAAAGGCCCCTGTGTTTAGTGCCAGCCTCTCGAACCAAAGGTTGAATCCCTTGGATGCAGGGGTGAGCCTTATAGAAAAGTCTTTGTTATGGTCAAAGAATATGAGATCAGTCTTAGATTGATTGAATGTATGAAGGTTGTTTTATGGCAAATGGACACATAAGGTCATTTAAATGTAAAGAAAATGTTTTACTTTTGAATGTGACAAACAGATTTCTCTTTTTCCCTTAGTGTTTTCTTGATAACTAGCCACTCATTATTACAGGGGGTATATTTACATTCTGAAGGTGTAATTCTTTCCCAAACTTTTATGTATCAGACAGTTTCATTTTGCAAGCTTTTGCAGACAAAATTTATATGGCATAAATAACTAGATTTGTATAAGATAGTCTAGAAAACATTGTGGGAAAGGGAGAAAATACTGGTTACCAGCATTTTCTCCTTTTTCCTCAATGTTTTCAAAAGGCCTACTTTTCATGGTCTATAAAACTTGGTATTGTGTCGTAAAGGATTTAACCCATTATCACACAATCCCTACTTTTGACGTTCTTGAGAAAAAAGCCTCTTAAAAACACTGTGAGAAAAGGAGAAAATGCTGGTAACCAGCATTTTCTCCTTTTCTCACAGTGTTTTCTACACATCCCACACCAAATTTTAATTTTTCAGTCACCTTCTTTTTTTGTTGTCTGCAAATGCTTTCAGTTTAGACCAGTCTAAAATTTTCTTGTGTGGTAGAGAGTTAAATTAAATTCAAGCTTATCTTTCGGGATGAGTCTGTTGCATATTACATAGTTGGTTCTTATGATACTTTTACTGGATAAGTCACTGTAAAAATTTACTTGGTTTGTTTCTAAAGATGTTGGTGGTTTATACCTCTATTTTTGCCTTTGATATTACTTGATGTAATTTTTAGGGAGATTGATCAATTGTTTGAGTGATTCTTTCTTTTCTTTTGTCATGCAACAGTATCTATATTCCCTCATTGTATGTTTGATATATTGGTAGCACATCGAAGGATAACCTTTACCTCGTTATTTAACCCTGTACCACACAATCCCGACTTTTAATGACCTGGGGAAAGAAGCCTTTGAAAAACATTTTGGGAAAAGGAGAAAATGCTGGTAACCAGCATTTTCTCCTTTTCCCGAAATGTTTTCTATTCCATCAAAAAATGACTGCATTGTTTCAGCCACATTGAAATTATTGTCTGGAAATGCTTTCAGTCTTGACAAGGCTTTAATTTTGTCGGCTGGTAAAGGGTTAAGAACAATATTGGTCCAAAGTTCCAAACCAATAGCAGTGGCAGACAACAAATTAAATGAGGTTACAGTGGTAATATTTGGCTTGAAAAATATTTTCGGAAAATGAAAAAATGCTGATTACCAGTATTTTTTCTGTTTTCCAGAAAGTTTTCATAAAATTTCTTCTGTAGAGTCTTCAAAACTTTGGATTGTGTGATAAAGCATTAACATGTTACGGGAGACCACTCCTTTGTGCATGGCTTCCTCCTGATTAAAATACAATACCTAACAACTGCGTTGGAGAGATATCTCTTTGGCTCAGTGGTATTGGCCTTTTATCTGTGTGTTCTAGGGTTTGATTCCTGTCTTTCTGTCCCTTATGTCTGCCATGCATTTGTTCATTTGTTACGGACTCTGTTCGTAAGAATGTGGTCTTGTTCAAATGTCTACTGTGAGAAGGCCGAATATTTGTAACTGCACTTTTGAGCTTTCATGACATTTTTTTTAACCCTTCATCAAATAATCCCTGGTTTTTATGATCGAGAGAAAGAAGCCTTTTGAAAATATTGTGGGAAAAGGAGAAAACACTGGCTACCAGCATTTTCTTCTTTCCCCACAATGTTTCCTACTCTTCTAAAGTCCTGTTTCAATTTTTGAGTCAAGTTCGTGTAGTCATCTGCAAATGCTTTCACTTTGGACAAGTCGAACATGATGTTCTTTGGTAAAGAGTTTAATATGCACAGAATCTAAGACATGCATCTTTGAGTGTTCAAGCCTCATTGGAAAAAATATTACAGTAAGTTTGGAATATGAGTTAATTTGTAAGTGTAAGTTTCCTTTTTTGAGGATGTTACGATCAAGCTCAAAGATATAAAATTTATATTGTGTATGGCCTATGTACGAGTGAGTCAACCTTGAATTTCTTTAACTCATTACCAAATGACAAAATTTTAGGATTGTCCAAATCGAAAGCATTTGCAGACTACAAAATAAAAGTGATTGAAAAATTGAAATTTGTCTCGTAAAGGGTAGAAAAAATTGTGGGAAAATGAGAAAATGCAGGTTACTGGCATTTTCTCCTTTTCCCACTATGTTTTCTAAAGGCTTTTCTCAGGGGCGTCAAAAGTAGAGATTGTGTGATAATGGATTAAACCTTTATCAAGTGATCCCTGGTTTTTATGACCCGGAGATTGAAGCCTTTGGGAAACATTGTGGGAAAAAGGAGAAAATGCTGGTAATCAGCATTTTCTCCTTTTCCCACAATGTTTTCTGCCCAACTGAAAATAAATTTCAGTTGTTGAGATAGGTTTATTTTGTTGTCTGCAAATGCTTTCAATTTGGACTTGTCTAAAATTTTGTTGTTTGGTAGAGAGTTAATACTGGTGAAAATATCATATGGTAGTTGTTAAATTGGTGAAATCAAATCTCAATCTTACATTAACACAAACACCAAAATTAGGTGTTCCTCGGAAATTGAAATTTGTTTTTGGAATGGGAGAAAAAACTGGATGTAGGTTTTCTCTCCTTTCCCACAATGTTTCCAAAAGGCCTTTTTCCTCAGGGTTGTAAAAAGTTGTGATTTTTTTTTTTTGGTAAAGGGTTGAACTGTTTGCAAGTGGGAAATAACCCTGTATTCCGCTTACCGGTACATATCACTATATCTGATTCTGTATAAACTGTGATGGTGATGTATGCACTTTCAACCTGTAAAAACAGCGACCAGTTTTGATATACAACATTTTCCTATACCTTCTGATCATGCTTATGTTGAGTACTTTATGTACATGTACTTGAGTTTCAGAAACAAAGTATTGTTATGCAGTAATAGTCTGCTTTATGTAGTTGATAGATTGAAATTACAAATAACTTGCTGATGTGTTGTGTAGATAGCCCCTATTTATGTTTTAGCAGCTCAAAGTTGACTTCACAGTTTTCATAGTTTTGTTTAGTAACACAGAAAAGATGGGTGTTAGTTTAACCAATCGGTGATGAGAACTGTTTCAACTCTTCCCAACCAATTTGTAGTACTTGCACATTCTGCGGAAAGTAGCCAAGACCTGCTGTATGTCTCTATTGTAATACAGAATTTTAAACTCATCACCTATACACCGCATATTAAATTTACCTCAAATAAGAGCATTTGTTATTCAAAAGGTAGACAACATCGTAGGAAATGATGAAAATGCTGTTACTGTCCCTTTTTTCCCCCAATAGGTTTTCAAAAGCATTTTCTCAAGGGATGTTTAATCATGTTATCTCTCAATCTGCTAAGCACAACTCACTGACCTGTTGCAGACAGTGTAGATCCAAGATCAGACTGCAGAGAATGTGCAGTCTGATCTTGGATCTACACTTTGTGTGGAGGGGATATGATTCCCCAAAACACATTTTTGAAATAGAAGAATTGGGGTTTTACATGTACAGCATAACCAAAGCTGAATGTTTTATTAAACCCTTTATCACAATGTCGACATTCAATGACTTGGGCAAAGAAACATTTTGAAAACATTGTGGGGGAAAAAGAGAAAATGCTGATAACCAGCATTTGCTCCTTTTCCAACTATGTTTTTTACTGTATCAAAGAAAAAATGCACCATTTGAGACACATTGAAATTGTCCTCTGAAAATGCTTTCAATTTGGACAAGGTTAATATTTTGTTATCTGGTAAAGGGATAACCCTTTACTCCATAGATACTCATTTCTACGCATTGCTTGTAGGAGCCTTTGGAAAACATTGTGGCATAAGGTGGAATTGCTCGTGACGAGCAATTTCACCTTTTGCCACAATGTTTTCTATGCTATTAAAAGGTGTCATATACACATAAGAAACAGCTTCATCCTTGCTATTATTTAGGGTCAATTAAAGATAGCATAGAAATGCCTTATGGGGTAAAGGGTTAAGCTGTTTACCAGGATAAGAGTTACTTGAGATTGATAAGAAAAGGTAATGACCCTAACAAATCCAGTCTGTGGGAAACCAAAATATTGCAACATCTTGAAATGTTGTAATGTCAAAATACTGTAGATCTCAGATCAGAAATGAATGCACATTCTGCGGTCCGATTTTGATTTTTTCCTTTCCACTGAGCTGTATGTAGTATCTTTAAGCTGTTGGGACTTTTGAACACTTTACCCATCAAATCTATGTGGTGGAAATCCTGAAAAAGGTTTTGGAAATACTGATTGCATGTTGGCAACTGGCATTTTCTCCTTTTTTTGACCTTTTCCAGAACAAAATCCAGCATTTTCTCTTTTTCCAACAATGTTTTCTAAGCCTTCTCTACACAAATTAACATTTCTTAACACAAGTTAAAATTTTTAAGTCGCATTTATTTTGTTGTCTGCAAATGCTTTGAATTTGGACTGGACTGAGATTCTGTCATTTGGTAAAGAGTTACCTAAGTCTGATTTGACCAGATTGCCTCAAAAAAGTAGATCCAAGATCAGGCTGCCAATGAGCCATGTTTAACTCTTTACCACACGAGAAAATTTTAGACTGGTCCAAATTGAAAGCACTTGCAGACGACAAAATAAAGGTGACTGAAAAATTGAAATTTGTTCTGGGAAGGGTGGAAAAGACAGTGGGAAAAGGAGAAAATGCTGGTTACCAGCATTTTCTCCTTTTCCCATAGTGTTTTCAAAAGGCTTCTTTCTCAGGGGCGTCAAAAGTAGGGATTGTGTGGTAATGGGTTAATGCATCTCTGTAACATATCATGAAAATCAAGTCATCATTCAATAAACGATCCATTAAATCTATTTTGTTTTATGACTGAGTGGATCTGAAGATAAACTGGTCCTTTTACAGGTAGAAAGTTGACCAATGGCAAAAAACTTCGGTCAAGATCAGCCTGGGCACATATTGCACTAGGTGATCTTTTACGAAACTTTTAGCAGATGCATTAAGCTCCCTTTTCACAAAGCATGGCTTGTTTCTATTCAAATTGTCTACCAAAGTAATTTAGTTTAGAGCTCCTGATAGAGGGAGTGATTTTGATTTTAAAATTGAAATTATTATTAATAATGAATTTTACCGTTGGTTGTGGGTACTCATTAGAATCGTCTCATCGAGACGATTCTAATGAGTACCCACAACATAGGGTTTTGAAGAGAAATAATGGATTTAGAGTACCATCAATCCCTCTAATCTGGAACTCTGTTAGTTGTGGTGAAAATGAGTTTTAGAGATTTTGTGTTCTAAGTTTATGGAACTGTAAATACCATACTAATAAAATGGAGGAGTTTATAGTTAGTTTATTTTTTATTTGGGTATTCTAGAATGTTTTGTATGAAGATAAATGATTCCTTTTAGGCTTGGCAGAAAATTCATTGCTTTTTCACTGGTGTAACCCAAGATCTGACAGAACATAGCTTGTAATCTAATCTTGTCCAATATTCATACTCAACTGAAGCCAGAAACTGAGTCAGTCAGCAGACGTTGAATAAAGTTAGAGACTTGGTTTTTTTTTTTGCGAAACTAGGCCCTGATGATTAATAAAAGTTTTGGTATTGCAGTTGAAACAAACGGTATTATGTCTTTCTTTTCTCCAAAATATGAAGCCTTTTGAATAATTATACCCCCTTAACTCATTACCACACAATCCCTACTTTTGACGACCCTGAGAAAGAAGCCTTTAGAAAACATGGTGGGAAAAGGAGAAAATGCTGGTAACCAGCATTTTCTCCTTTCACCACAATGTTTTCTACCCTTCACAAGGCAAATTTCAAATTTTCAGTCACTTTGTCGTCTGCAAAATGCTTTCAAATTGGACTAGCCTAAAATATTGTCATTTGGTAATGAGTTAACTAAGTGGAGGGAGCAATACTGGAATCACCATGGCTGGCTCTCTGTCCATCCGTCTGTCCTTCTGTAGACACAAATTCATTTGACAGTTTGTCAGGTGCTAAACTCAAATTTACACAAAGTGTTCCTATATGAAGTTGTGCTTGTGTAATTTCCAAGACCCTGCTGTGCTTTATTAAAGAATTATCCCCCCTTGAACTTTTTTTCAACTCTTGCTTTTGTACTAAACCATTCTGCATTCTGTGACAAAGACGTGTTTTGTGACAAGGAGCTGGTGGGGGAGGGGTATAATCACATTTAGTGGTATAGCTCTAGTTGTCCGTGGCATGTTATACTGTACAAGTATTCCGTGTAGGGAATTTGTTCTAGTTTGGGAAGGCCGTGACTGAAACTTTTCTTTATATATTTGCAGAAAAAATAGATTTTTATTTCAATTCTTAAAGGTGGGTATTTAGAAGTTTCACATCTCACCAAATTAAAAAATATATACCAGTATATCACTGTAATTTATATGAAAAAACAATATAAACCATCAATAATTAAGAATCATAAAATTACCAAAAAGTTTTTTTGGTGGTATTCCCTTAAAAGGCTACGTAGCCTCTTAACCCATTACCAAACGACAATATTTTAGACTGGTCCAAATTGAAAGCATTTGCAGACAACAAAATTAAAGTGACTGAAAATTCGATAATTGTTTTGTGAAGGGTAGAGAACATTGTGGGAAAAGGAGAAAAAAGCTGGTCACCAGCATTTTCTCCTTTTCCCACAATGTTTTCTAAAGGCTTCTTTCTCAGGGGCATCAAAAGTAGGGATTGTGTGGTAATGTGTTAAGGTATTTTTAGATTTCGCACCAAAAATTAAAAAAAAAGCATTTAGGGAATGTAAAGTGACTGGCACATGACTAATGATGCTTAAATTCCATAACATAACAAAAGTGTAAATATTTTCCATAATTTCTTCTTGGGACGCTATGTTTGAAGCATCATTTGTGTATTTCCGGTATGTAAATAAGCAAGTTGCTCATCTAAAAAATAGAGCATAGTTCCCGGTGGTGTCGACCTGGGCCTTAGTAAATCTTTAATTTCTGTTGTTGAAGGATGGTTTTTGACTTCTAGGGTTTTATGAAAAGAAAATTCAAAGGCCTTGGGAGTATAAGGATGAATTTTTGTATTTTTGTAAAAATTTCGTCCCAAAATTGTCAGGTTACCAGTATTTTCTCCTTTTCACAATGTTTTGAATAGTTTTTTTTTCGACAGGGTCCTTATAAATTGACATTGTGTGGTTAATGGCTAAACTTTACAGATGTCATGAAATGTAGAAAGTCCCACAATACCCAACAGATAGCTTTTGAAAACATTGAGGGAAAAGGAGGAATTGCTGCCTGTTTAACCCTTTCCCAAATGACAAATTTTAGACTGTCCCAAACTCAAAGTGTTTGCTGATTTTCAATTAGAATTTGATGAGAATGGCAGAAAGTTTTCCAAAAGGCTAGAAAACACTGTGGGAAAAGGAGAAATTGCTTATTACGAGGAATTTCTCCTTTTCCCAGTGTTTTCCAAAGACTTGTACAGCAGACACGTAAAAGTCGGGGCTTGTTTGGGAAAGAGTTAAAGATAATCAAATTTAATTCTATGTTGCCAAGCACCACTCACTGACCTTTTAGAGACTGCAGATCAAGATCAGACCATACAGAACATGCAGTCTGATAACAGATCTACAGTGTCCAGTGAGGGGATATCCTTTCACCCAGAAGTACATCAGAAATAACAAAATTTGGATTTATACTATCGGCTTGAAAGTTGGATTTCACCTATTTAGTAGGATTAACCCATTACCACACGAGAAAATTTGGGACTGGTCCAAATTGAAAGCATTTGCAGACGACAAAATAAAGGTGACTGAAAAATAGAAATTTGTTCTGGAAAGGGTAGAAAACACTGTGGGAAAAGGAGAAAATGCTGGTTACCAGCATTTTCTCCTTTTCCCACAGTGTTTTCAAAAGGCTTCTTTCTCAGGGGCGTCAAAAGTAGGGATTGAGTGGTAATGGGTTAAGATTTACCTTTCTGTCTCTATTTTTTATACCCCTGCAAAACAAATGTTTGGGCATGTGTCCGTCAGTTCGTGTGTCCATTTGTCTGTGCGTCTGTCTGTGTACAAATAATTCCCTGTTTCTGTGGAAGTGTTGGCGGGAGTATTAAGTCACATTCATTGACGGCTCTAGTTTTTAATGATATTAAGAAATGGTTTGTCTAAAACAGCCTCTGTTGTGACAAGTTTCTATTAACTCTTTACCAAACAACAAAATTTTAGACTGGTCCAAATTGAAAGCACTTGCAGATGAAAAAAAAATATATAACTCAAAAATTGAATTTTTTTTCCAGCAGGGTAGAAAACATTCAAGGAAAAGGAGAAAATGCTGGCTACAATCATTTTCTCCTTTTCCTACAATGTTTCCAAAATGCTTCTTTCTTTTGGTATAAAAATCATGGATTGTTAAGTAAAGGGTTAATTATCTTCAAACTATGAAACATTCTATTTTTAGAGTGTTGACTCTTACCACACAATTCCATTATGTCTTGCTGACAAGAAATCTTGCTCATACAGTGAAATTTGTCTATATAATAGAAAACATTGTGGGAAAAGGAGAAAATACTGTTTACCGGCATTTTCCCCTTTTCTAACAATGTTTTCAAATCCAACAATGTTTCCAAAAGCCCTCTTCTTGAGATTTTTTTTTACACACAGGTTAGTATCGTGTAGGATTTAACCCTTTACCAAACAATCTCTGGTTTTTACAATCCTAAGATTTAAGCCTTTTGAAAACAAAGTGGGAAAAGGAGAATATGCTGGTAACCAACATTTTCTACTTTACCCACAATTGTATTTTATCCTGCTGCACACAATTTTAATTTTTAAAATTACGTTTATCATGTCATCTGTACATGCTTTCAATGTGGACCAGTCTAAAATTTTACCATTAGGTAAAGTGTTAATTCACATTTTTCTGGGAAAATGATGCAACCTATCTAGGAAACTACCAATGAGGAAATGAATCATGAACAAGTGTGCAACAGAGGGTTTTTCTATCATAAATCCCCATAAATTTGTGATGCTGACGGCATAATTATCTCTCATGGAAAAAAAAAGCCATTAGGCCCAAAAAAAAGATATCTGTGTTGAGGGTTTCCCTACCCCACCTAGAAAATGCTGCCAACCCTAAACTTTTTTCACAAAAAAAAAATTATCTGACGGATGTGATTTCATTATAATTATGTTCCCTGTAAAAAGTTTTGGAAAAAAAAAATAATGAAATACAGGATATTTGTTTTTTTCGGTGAAAGATCGAAATTTATTTCTTCGAGTGAACACCATCGGTAATAATTTTCATGAGTGGCACAGCCACAAGTGAAAATATTACTGATGGGGTGCAGCCATACGTGAAAGTATTACCAATGGTGTTCACTCGATGAACTAAATTTCGATCTTTCACCGAAAAAAAACAAATATTCTATTTATTTCATGCTTTTAGCCCTTTCTGGGAGGAGTTTTATCAAAATCTGGTACAGTTCTTTTCCGCTATTCCCGTGGTGTACCCCTTCCGCATAGCAACGCATTACAATATCACGTCAAGCGCGAGAAATGTAGGGTAAATGACGTCATATTCCCACCTGGTTCTGAGGCACGCCCAACTTACTTAGACAGAAAGAACATGAAAATCAGTATTTTCACTGGTCGGACCCGTGTTAGATCAAAAGATATTTTCACTCCTATTTCTCGATATCCTACCGGAGAGCATGAAATAATACCCCACCTAGTACCTACCCTACCTACAGTATCTTGGACTGAAACCCTAAACACAGATATTTCTTTTGTTAGACCTTAATTAGGACTGTGACGAAATTAAAATGTCTGTACTTCTCAAATGACATGTATTGGCACAAGCATTCATTACCCAACAATTGCATTGATTCTTGAAATAAAATGGACTTTTTCAATATGAAGACCCAAATGCTTCTCCATAACTCTTTGCTTGATGAGAAAATTGTGTGGTAATGGGTTAAAAGGATAGAAAGCATCATGGGAAAAGTGCTTTAGAAATGACTTGATTGACATTTATCCTTAATCTGCCTGTTAACCTTAGGCATCTAAGCTCATTGGACAGTAGAAATTAAAGCTCATACTGCAGTTTTTGTGCAGTCTGATCTTGATCTACACTGCCCATTAACCCTTTCCCAAACAAACCCTGGTTTTTACATGTCTGCAATGAAAGTCTTTTGAAAACACTGTGGGAAAAGGAGAAATTGCTCGTGATGAGCAATTTCTCCTTTTCCCACGGTGTTTTTTACCCTTTTCGAGAACTTTCTGGCATTTTCTCCAAATCTAAAATTGTCGTCTGCAAACTCTTTTGGTTTGGAAGAGTCCAAAATTTATAGTTTGGGAAAGGGTTAAGGTAACTATAGTTGTGAAAGAAGCTTTAACTCTTAACCTAACAATCCCTGGCTTTCACGACTCTAAGAAAGAAGCCTTTTGAAAACATTGTGGGAAAAGGATAAAATGCTGGTAACCAGCATTTTCTCCTTTTTCCACAATGTTTTTTACTCATCCCAAAACAAATTTCAATTTTTGAGTCACTTTAATTTTTATACGCCCGTCGAAGACGGGACGTATTATGGGATCATCCGCGGCGTCCGGGTGGGCGGGCGGGCGGGCGGCATCCAGTTCTTTGTCTGGAGCATATCTCCAAAACTATTCTAGCTAGGGTTATGAAATTTCATGGGTGGATAGATCTCATCAAGGGGGAGTGCAGTGCGCAGGAATCATAACTCTTGCTTGCTTAATTTTTGAGTTATTGCCCTTTGTTGTTTTTCATACTTGAATTTTGTCCGGAGCATATCTCCAAAATTATTCTACCTAGGGTTATGAAATTTCATGGGTGGATAGATCTCATCAAGGGCGAGTGCAGTGCACAGGAATCATAACTCTTGCTTGCTTAATTTTTGAGTTATTGCCCTTTGTTGTTTTTCATACTTGAATTTTGTCCGGAGCATATCTCCACAACTATTCTAGCTAGGGTTATGAAATTTCATGGGTGGATAGATCTCATCAAGGGGGAGTGCAGTGTGCAGGAATCATAACTCTTGCTTGCCTAATTTTTGAGTTATTGCCCTTTGTCGTTTTTCATACTTGAATTTTGTCCGGAGCATATCTCCAAAACTATACTAGCTAGGGTTATGAAATTTCATGGGTGGATAGATTACATCAAGGGGGAGTGCAGTGCGCAGGAAACATAACTCTTGTTTGCCTAATTTTTGAGTTATTGCCCTTTGTTGTTTTTCATACTTGAATTTTTTCCAGAGCATATCTCCAAAACTATACTAGCTAGGGTTATGAAATTTCATGGGTCGATAGATCTCATCAAGAGGGAGTGCAGTGCACAGGAATCATAACTCTTGCTCGCTTAATTTTTGAGTTATTGCCCTTTGTTTTTTTCATACTTGATTTTTGTCCAGGGCATATCTCCAAATTTATACTACCTAGGGTTACGAAATTTCATGGATGGATAGATCTCATCAAGCGGGAGTGGAGTGCTTAGGAACCATAACTCTTGCTTGCTTAATTTTTGAGTTATTGCCCTTTGTTTTTTTCATAATTGAACTTTGTCCGGAGCATATCTCCAAAACTATACTAGCTAGGGTTATGAAATTTCATGGGTGGATGAATCTCACTGAGGGGCAGTGCAGTGTGCAGGAATCATAACTCTTGCTTGCCTAATTTTTCAGTTAGTCCCCTTTGTTGTTTTTCATACTTGAATTTTGTCCGGTGAATATCTCCAAAACTATACTAGCTAGGGTTATGAAATTTCATGGGTGGATAGATCTCATCAAGGGGGAGTGCAGTGCACAGAAATCATAACTCTTATTTGCTTAATTTTTGAGTTATTGCCCTTTGTTGTTTTTCATACTTGAATTTTGTCCGGAGCATATCTCCAAAACTATACTAGTTAGGGTTATGAAATTTCATGGGTGGATAGATCTCATCAAGGGGGAGTGCAGTGCACATGAATCATAACTCTTGCTTGCTTAATTTTTGAGTTATTGCCCTTTGTTGTTTTTCATACTTGAATTTTGTCCGGAGCATATCTCCAAAACTATACTAGCTAGGGTTATGAAATTTCATGGGTGGATAGATCTCATCAAGAGGGAGTGCAGTGCCCAGGAATCATAACTCTTGCTTGCTTAATTTTTCAGTTATTGCCCTTTGTTTTTTTTATACTTGAATTTTGTCCAGTGCATGCCCCAGCTTTACAACTTGGGGTAAGACGGGCGTATCTTGCGACAATTTGCCGCTCTTGTTTGGTCTGCTAAGGCTATCAATTTTGAATAGTCTAATATTTTGTCGTCTGGTAAAGAGTAAGCTTTAGCAAAATGATAAGCTTTTTTTCAGATGATAGGCTCACACAAGTGATTTTGAACTACACATACCATATGTTTTGCTGTACCATACTGTACTGTACTGTTCCATAGCCTGGCATTCAGGCCCTGCATTTAAGTCATTCTAATAAACAATGTGCACAACTACAGCAAAGTCACAGAAATATGTATTGTTACTTGCCTTTCCTCTGAAATACAGACATTCAGTACATTGAGAACACAGAGTATTTGTTTAGCAGTTTTACTTTATGATTTTGTTTATTGAAAAGGCTCTATTTAACGGACTGACACCAGTCTATACTGTTCCACATCATATTCTACTATGCCCAACCATACCATATCATACTGACATACTGTACCATACCATATTTTGCAGTACAACACCATACTGTACTGTTCCCAGCCATACCCTACTATACTGACATACAGTACAACACCATACTGTACCGTGCCCAGCCACGCCCTACTATACCGATGTACTGTACTACACCATACCGTTCCGTGCCCAGCCACACCCTACCGTACTGACATGCTGTACTACACCATACTGTACTGTGCCCAGCCACACCCTACCTACTGACATGCTGTACTACACCATACTGTACCGTGCCCAGCCACACCCTACCGTACCGACATGCTGTACTACACCATACTGTACCGTGCCCAGCCACACCCTACCATACCGACATGCTGTACTACAGCATACTGTACCGTGCCCAGCCACACCCTACCGTTCCGACATGCTGTACTACAGCATACTGTACCGTGCCCAGCCACACCCTACCGTTCCGACATGCTGTACTACAGCATACTGTACCGTGCCCAGCCACACCCTACCGTACCGACATGCTGTACTACAGCATACTGTACCGTGCCCAGCCACACCCTACCGTACCGACATGCTGTACTACAGCATACTGTACCGTGCCCAGCCACACCCTACCGTACCGACATGCTGTACTACACCATACTGTATCATAACAAAGTTTGCCATACTACACTGTAATATACTGTAATAAACAAGTACAATAAATAGTACTATACTACAATCATTCCATAAAAGTCATAGAAGCCATTTATTATGATACTGCAGAAAACAAAAGTTAATTTTATGGGAAGTGTTTGTTTTGTTTATAATACCATGTACAAAGCAATATATTAAGTATAAGCAGATGTAGGTCCTATTTATGAGATCCTGGAATTTAATCTACCTGCATTTCCTGAAGGAAGTGTTGTTTGTGAAACTAGGAAGTGTACAGGTATAGACAGGAAGTGTAGGTTAATTCCTAGGGAAGTTAAGATGTGGACAAAGGAAGAGAATATCCGAAATAAATGTGTGTTTCAGGAAGAAGTTGAACTCTGTGTTTCAACCCTTTTGGCTGGGCTGGGTAGCTCAATGGTTGGCATATTGGCTCATGACCTGGCAATTGGATGTTTGATACTTGGTTGAGGCAAACTTTCTTTTTTGGCAAGTTGTCGCCTCTCATCTCTGATGCATGAGTCGGGGACTTGGAAAGATCTTCGAAGGTTTTGTCAGTACTGGTGTGAGAATACCAAGAAACACATGCACTGGCCACCATGACCTAAGCAATTAAAACAGCATTAAACCTTAACCAGACGAAAAAAAATTTTAGCTTTGTCCAAATTGAAAGCATTTGCAGACGACAATTTCAGTGGTGCTCAAATAGTGTAATTTTTTTCTTTTATAGTGTAGAAAACATTGTGGGAAAAGGAGAAAATGCTGGTTACCAGCATTTTCTTCTTTTCCCACGTTGTTTTCAAAAGGCTTCTTTTTGTGGAGCATCAAAGGTCAGCTTTGTGTGGTAAAAGTTAAACTTTAGCTCAGTCGGAAAGCCAATAAAGTCTTTTCTAAGACAATACATGTACCTACTTTTAACAACCATAATAAAAAAAAACTTTGAAAAAATTGTGGGAAAAAGAGAAAAGCTGGATTATCCCATTACCAAACGACAATATTTTAGAGTGGTCCAAATTGAAAGCATTTGCAGACGACAAAATAAAAGTGACTGAAAATTTGAAATTTGTTTTGTGAAGGGTAGAAAACATTGTGGGAAAAGGAGAAAATGCTGGTTACCAGCATTTTCTCCTTTTCCCATAATGTTTTCTAAAGGCTTCTTTCTCAGGGGCGTCAAAAGTAGGGATTGTGTGGTAATGGGTTAAACAAGATTTTATCCTTTTCCCAGCTTGTACTCTGCTCAACAAGACAAAAACACAATTTGAGCCATGCTCTGTAAAATGGGGGCTTGATGCAAGTATGTCCAGTGTTTGCAGGCTGACCTGGATGGATACCTTTTGCTATTGGTCAATTCTCTATAAAGTAATCAAAGTACCAGTGTACATTATGATTCAATTAGTTGTTAAAAGCCATCAGACTAGAAACATACAGGGAAAATATTGTATATAATAGTAACAGCTGTTGCTTTGTTCAGAATTTGAGGTGATAGCTTAAATTGCAAAACCATTCCAAAATTTAGCTAACCTGAGAAAAAAGGCTTTCAAACGCATTGTGAGAAAGGAGGAAATCTGGAATTTTTTTTTGAAAATGTCACAAAGTCTCTGTCTGAGAATATTATGATTACCTCTCTCCCGGAAAGGGATCAGATATCATCAAGCTTCTATTTATAGTTCAAAAATGAAACCGAAAGTGGAAATTGACAGAAAATGGAACTGAAAATGTGGGACTTCGATAAAACATTTAAGGAGCAGCTCTTATATGATGCATCTGTTAAATTTATATGATAATTAACCCCTTACCCAAACGATCCCATCTTAACACAGGCCAGCAGAAGACAGTTTTTGAAAACATTGTGGGACAAGGAGAAAATGCTGGTAGTGTTTTCTATCCGTCTGTGAGCAAAATTAGCATTTATTTTGACTGCTGAGAATGCCTTCAATCTGGATGAACAAAAATTTATTTGTTAAAGAGTAAACCCTTTAGATCTACCACTAGGGGGTGTAACGATACAGGGCCGTAGGAACGGGGGGCCCACAATAATTTGATCACCAATAAAATGACTGTGTCAGTATTTCGCTGAATATTGGTAGACAATCATCGTGCATAAAGAGAATGAAAAAACAGCAAATTTAGAACGATTTAAAATAGTTCTAAACAAATGGCGGCGAGCCATGGAAATTTTTCTTCTACTTTTGTTATCTGACAGACACCAAAAAATTTCTGATGTCACATTTTATTCTGTGTGATATTCTGCTTTATTCTTTCTCCAAATCTCATAATTTACCACATTGTTGAACAAGTTTCTTTCTTTTTCTGTCACTGGTATTAGTAGGTGGGTTATTTCCCACTGCATAACCAAATGCAATATATGTCAAATCAGGACAAGCTGATTCTAAAATGATGTTTTCAACTTAGAAGAGTCCAAAACTTTGTTGTTTGGTAAAGAATTACAAGCCTTTTGCCTCAGGGTTGTTTAACCCATTACCACCCAACCCCTTCTTTTGACAACCCTGAGAAAGAAGCCTTTGGAAAACATTGTGGGAAAAGGAGAAAATGCTGGTAACCAGCATTTTCTCCTTTTCCAACAATGTTTTCTACCCTTCACAAAACAAATTTCAAATTTTCGGTCACTTTTGTCGTGTGCAAATGCTTTCGGTTTGGACAAGGCTAAAATAATGTTGTTTGGTAATGAGTTGAATTTGGGATTGTGTGGTAAAGGGTTCACTCTTTACCACATGATATAACTGGGACTTGTTCAAATCCAAAGTAATTTGCAGGATAAAATATCAAATTATATAGTTCAAATTGGGGACTTGTCCCTGAAAAGGTAGAAAACATTGTGGGAAAAAGGAGAAAATGATGGTTACCAGGATTTGCAGATTGGCAAATCATGATTAATGTAGATCAAATGGTGGGACATGACCCTGAAAGGGTAGGAAACATTGTGGGAAAAGAAGAAAATGCTGGCCTTTTCTCATACTGATTTCAAAAGCTATCCACTACCATGTCATTAAAATTTGTATTGTGTAGTACAAGGTGAACCGAAGTGGTTTATAAGAAGACTCATTAACCAGTGAAATGAAAGAAAAACAACAATCAAGCTAGCATCTTTAAGTATCTAACTTTATTGAATAAAACAGTTATCAATGAACTATGAAACACAATCAAACATTATGTACAATTTACAATTTATGTTTTTACATTTCTTTACATTTACATAGTCTACCGGCCATTTCCCCCAAGATACATAATTATGGTTTCTTTTGAGATTCTTATTAAATGCAACCATCATTAGAAAAAGGTGGACTCGATACACTCTTCTGAAACCACTCTGAACAACATGCCATACTGTAGCAGACGGCAAAGATTCAGATCAGGCTGCACAGAATGGGTAACCTTATCTTGGCTCTACACCTTTCACTACTTATTTATAAAACATTGCCAATAGGTCACTTTATATGCTGTAGAATTTATTTTCAGGCCCTTGGCTAAAGCATGTATTGATTTATTGGACGCTTAACCCTTTATCAAACAATCCTTGCTATTTACGAATCAGAGAAAGGAGTCTGCTGAAAACATTGTGGGAAAAGAAAAAAATGCTGGAAAGCAGCATTTTCTCCTTTTCCCAAAATGTTTTCTGCACTTCTATACTTCTAAAGTCAAGTTTCAATGTTTGAGGCTCGTTCATTTTGTCGTCTGCTAATTCTTTCATTTTGGACAAGTCCAAAATTTTGTCGTTTGGTATAGAGCTAAGGGGTTAATATTTCACCAAACAATTCTGAATTACCCTGCAGAAGCCTGCTTTTAAAAACATTGTAGGAAAAAGAGAAAATGCTGGTTGATAGTGTAGAAAACATTGTGGCAAAAGGTGAAATTGCTCGTCACGAGCAATTTCACCTTTTGCCACAATGTTTTCCAAAGGCTCCTACAAGCAATGCGCAGAAATGAGTATCTATGGAGTAAAGGGTTAAAGACGAATGAATGGTGTAATTATGAAACAAGAGAGTCAGCACCTTCTGAGAAATAGTTCACAAGAGTTGGAACTATCTCACTGCCAAAACTGGACACATGACATTGTGGGAAAAGGAGAAAATGCTGGTAACCAGCATTTTCTCCTATTCCTACAATGTTTTCAAAAGGCTTCTATCTCAGGGTCGTAAAATCCTGAGATTGTTTGGGAAAGGGTTAAGTTACACAGGATTTTATTCCTTACCAAGCAATGAAATGTTAGACTGATCCAAACTGAAATCATTTGCAAATGTCAAAATAAATATGACTAAAGAATTGTGATTTGATATATGAAAAGAAGGTTAACATGGAAAAAGAAGAAAATGCTGGTTAATGGTATTGTCTTCTTTCTCACAAAGTTTTTGAGGTTCCTTCTTTCACAGGGTGTTTAAAAAATAATTGTGAGATGAAAGATTAACCAGGCGGTCGACGCGACAAAACTAAATTATGTCTAATACAAAGTTAAAAAAGTTTTTGATGTGCTGGTACAAATTGCTGAAGTAAATAACTATGACCTGTACGGCAAAAAGGGACCATCTGGGAACTGCGAAAAGTGTCAACCATGGTCAGACTGCGTGAATTGCGCAGGCTGATCATGTTTGACACTTTTCGCTTTCTGATAGTTTCTGTATAAAGAGGGGTCATTCTACCATAACAGGGGTTTGCTGATTCTGTCCCCAGCTTTGTCAATTTTTTTTTTTGAGAATTGATGATAATCATTGCGAAAGAGTTTCAATGCTGACTATTGTTTCGACAACGGTTATGTGTGAGAGAAGCATGAATAGGTACACTGGTCATTGTGATATAACTCAAATAACATTGAAAACGGCATTAACCCATTACCACACAATCCTTATTTTTGATGACTTTGAGAAAAAAGCCTTTAGAAAACAATGTGAGAAAAGGAGAAAATGCTGGTAACCAGCATTTTCTCCTTTTCCCACAATGTTTTCTACCCTTCACAAAACAAATCTCAAATTTTCAGTCACTTTGATTTTGTCGTCTGCAAATGCTTTCAATATAGACAAGCCTAAAATATTGTCATTTGGTATTACCTTAACAAATTGACCTGAAATTGACCTATATGCTAAGAATAATGAAAGAGTGAATATTTATATCATCATGTATAATTGGACGGTGCAGATATTCTGTCAGCAGTAAATGTCGGGTTTTACCCTTACAGTGCCATAGTCGAAGTGTTAGAGCCCTGGTGGATGACATGGGACTGCAGAGAAGATGCATCTTAGATCTGTGTCATCGGCCACATATTGGCAATTTAGATCAACAGTGTCCTGCTTATTGCAGGTGTTTTAAATATTTTTAAAGACACGACAAATCTGTTAGCGGCATGAGAGTTAAAACTGGTGCACATAGTTCCGCATGCAGACGAAATTAGCGGAAGCTTAGTTACAACATTAATTCAAGCATGAAATATATGGTAATAGAGGTCATTTATTTCACGTCAATATGTTCGAGTAAAAATGAGTTAATCACCATAGAAAATAAAGTGACAAAAAATCTGGATTAAAAACTGTATATTTGTTTTCTAAATACATGTTATCCTTATTTTTCAGTGAGCTATACTCTAGCAGAAAGGGTTTAAATGCATCTCACTGATGCACCATACCAATCAAACAGTCACATAAGTATGGATTCATAAATTCCTTTTGACTTACATCAAACTGAATCATGAGGTAAAATGGTCCTTAGACATGTAGAAAACTTATTAACAGCAAAAAAGTTTAAGTTACGGCAGCCTATGTGGACTGCACAGGCTTACATGGATAGACACTTTTCGCAGATGCACATGACACAAATACATGTAGCAAATATATGGGACGTAAACACGTACAAGACAAATATGTATACTGTAGATCATATTAATAGTATATTGCACTTGAGTATCTACTTATTATGTGTACTTTATGGTCAAAAGTAAAATGGAGGTATATGCAGTGCAAATAGCATGAGAGAGTAAGCCAAGATCAGTCTGTAACTAACTGCAGTCTGATCCTAGAACATCCATTCATAACTGTTTTACTATACATCTCTTCATCCCTTTATCATGCAATCCTGAGTTTTGACTACCCTGGGGGAGAAAACTCTTGAAAATAATGTAGGAAAAGGAGAAAATACTGGTAACCAGCATTTTATCCTTCTCACTTTATGTTTTGTTCCCTTCCCACAAAGAATTTCAATTTTTGAGTCACATTTATTTTGTCGTCGGCAAATGCTTTCAATTTGGACTAGTCTAAAACTGTGTCGTGTGGTAAAGAGTTAAAAAAAACTTCTTGTATTTGCCAATGAAGTACATGTACTCAATTTATCACACTATTACTGGCACCATTGTCAGGATAATTCATATTTAACCCTTTACCAAACAATCCCTGGTTTTTACGACCCTCAGACAGAAGCCTTTTGAAAACATAGTGGAAAAAGGAGAAAATGCTAGTAACCAGCATTTTCTCCTTCTCCCACCATGTTTTCTACCTTTCCGGGGAAAAAAATCAATTTTTGAGTGACATCTAATTTGTCATCTGCGAAAGCTTTCAATTAGGACCAGTCTAAAATTTTGTCGTTTGGTAAAGGGTTAATGTCCCGTAAGAAAAAGACTTTGAAAATATGGGAGATGAAGCATTTTCTCCTCTTACTAGATTGTATTCTACTATTTTACTTAACTCTTTACCAAACAACAAACTCTGGGACTGTACCAAATTGAAAGCACTTGCAGACAACAAAGTAAACATGACTCAAAAATTGAAATTTGTTCCTAAAAAAGGTAGAAAACAATTCGGGAAAAGGATTAAATACTGGTTAGTCAAAAGTGTTCTGTTTAACTCTTTACCACACAATCCCGACCTTTAACGGCCCTGAGAAAGGAGCCTTTTGAAAACATTGTAGGAAAAGGAGAAAATGCTGGTAACCAACATTTTCTCCTTTTCCCACAATGTTTTACCCTAACCAAGACAAATTTTGAATTTTGAGCTATACTTACATTCTCGTCTGCGAATGCTTTCAGTTTGGACAAGTCTACAATTTTGTCGTTTGATAAAGAGTTAACTAATAAAGTACATAATTTATAACAGTATCACAGATTTGCGAGCTATGGATATCCACGACATAATGAAGCGCATTGATCTAAATAAGTATGTCGGAGATGTACAAAATGAAATGCAATGAATCCTCTATGTAGCGCATGAAGTTTATATCACTTGGGCTGGTATACATGACTTTGTGGGCTTTAGTTTACACAGTAGATCAAGATAAGACTGCACAGAATGTGGATCTACACTGTCCAGTATGTTGACATCTCACTCTAAGGTTAACAAAAGCTAAATTGACCCTTAGTAACAACATTTCAGGGATTACTCCACTTTAGAAACGTAAGGATTTAAATGATGTGTGAAAAATGTGATGCAAAACTGAGTTTTTTAATCTATAGATGTCTGATTTATAGATAAAAATTATCAAACAAATAACTATAACAAAACAATATCAGTTTGCAGCTCTCTGCCAAATCATCAATCTTTAAAACACCCTGTATGCAAAACAAATAGAACAAGGGCAAGACATTAGAAATTTTTAAATCCCTATTATGGAATAGTCCAAGGACCTTCATTACCCTTTACCACACAATGACAATATTTATTAATCCCAAAAAAGAAGCCTTTTGAAAACAGTGCAGGAAATGAAGAAATGCTGGCAACAAGCATTTTCTCCGTTTTTCACAATGTTTTCTATCCTACTGAAGAAAATTATATCATTTGGGCTACATTTAAATTATTGTTTGCAAATGCTTTGTATTTGGAAAAGTCTACATTTTTACCATAAAAGGTTAAGCCTAAAAATTATAATGTATATAATTATCTAATAGGTCCATAGTAATTTCTTTGTAATTTTCATTCAAACATGTAATCAGTTTGATCTAAATATCATATATAAAAAACAAATATGTAGATGTCACATTTTACGCAGTGGTTACCAGCAATTTCTTCTTTTCCCACAATATACTTCTAGGGCTGCATCAACAATGCATCCCTTGTCAAAATCTAAAATCCAGCAAAAAAAAACTTGTTTGACCACAAAATCAGCATTTAATCAGAATTGCCTACAAAATTTGCATGGTGGCTCGCACCATAATGGAGAAAAAGAGTGTGAAAAAAAAATCGGGGAAGAAAATGGCAGAAAAAAAAAATTTGCATGAGTCACCGCAATAATCATTCCTGGATCCACATTGTCGACTAACATTTTATGCTAGTTTGAAATCAGCCAAATCAAGTAAACCCACAATCCCTACTTTTGACACTCTTGAGAAAGACTCCTTCAGAAAACATTGTGGGAAAAGGAGAAAATGCTGGTTACCAGCATTTTCTCCTTTTCCCACAATGTTTTCTACCCTTCACAAATCAAATTTCAAATTTTCAGTCACATTTATTTTGTCGCCTGCAAATGCTTTCGATTTGGGCAAACCTAAAATTTTGTCGTTTGGTAATGAGTTAAATCAAAATGTGATATTTACAAACAAAATTGAAATGACTTCATAAAGCAAATATACATGTACGTATGTATCTAAAGACTGTTCAACACCATTAATTTAGAGATGTACCAATTCAAGAGACATGTTTTATTGTCTATTATCACAACTACAAATAACACACTTTTGTAACAAAAATCAAATGGATGTTATAGGGATTTTAGAAACATTTCACACACTTTGAAATCAAAATTGGTTGCAATGATATTTATAGTAGATGTAAAAATGTGAATACACTTGAGCAGTACTCTGTAAAAAGGGGGCTTTATACATCTCTGTGACCCCTTTTACCATGCCAGTCATCACGTACTTATGGAGCTTCAGAATCCACTATATTTAACCCTTTCCCAAACAATCCCTGGTTTCGTGATCCTGGAAAAGTTAACTTTATGGGAAAAGAAGAAAATGCTGGTTTCCAGCATTCTCTCCTTTTCCCGTAATGTTTTCTACCCTTCCAAAACCAAATGTTAACTTTTCAGCCACATTAATTTTGTCATCTGTAATGCTTCCAATTTGGACTACCATAGTCCAAAGTTTTTTCACAACCCTGGAAAAGAAGCCTTTTCAAAACACTGTGGTAGAAGGAGAAAATGCTGGTAACAGCATTTTCTCCTTTTCCTGTAATGTTTTCTACCATTCCTAAACCAAATTTCAAATTTTTAGTCACATTTGTCATCTGCAAATGCTTCCAATATAGACCAGTCTAAATTTCTGTTGTCATCGTGATCAGTTTCTTTATTTGCGACAAAAGTTAACTCTTTACCTAACAATCCCTGGTTTTTATGGCCCTGAGAGAGAAGCCTTTTAAAAACATTGTGGGAAAAGGAGAAAATGCTGGTAACCAGCATTTTCTCTTTTTCCCACAATGTTTTCCTCCTTGCTGGAACCAATGTTTGCTTTTTGAGTAGCATCAATTTTGTCCTCTGCGAGTGCTTTGAATTTGGACCAGTCTAAAATTTTGTTGTTTGGTAAAGAGTTAACAACCGAATATATAATGAGGTTCACCAGTCCTACCTGTCTTTGGACATACAGAAAATTGACCGATAGCAAAAAACTTTGGCGCAGGTCAACTTGCGTGAATTACGCAGGTTGACCCGAGTCGATAGTCTTGGGAGATGCATTATTCCCCGTTTTCACAGAGCACAGCTCCTTTGTTTATTTACATATGTTTATTTTAATTAGTGTTAAACTCCTATGACTATACAGCAATGTAAATTTATTTACAGTTCCGCTGCCTTTTAGAATTCTAAACCACGCATCGAACAAACTCCCTGAGCAAATATGTACATGTGCTCTAGCAAAACTTTGATTTATGTAAAATTGGGTATCTTTACCTCTCCTACATAATTCAATAAACATAAATCAGTGTTTGATAAATGAGCAAGTGTGAAAACATTGTGACAAATAAAAAAACTGATCACTATCAGCAATTTTTCCCCTTTTTTTTTCCCACAATGTTTCCAATAGATCGATAGATCATAAATAGAGTTGTTGCTTGAAGTAATGACTATTTTACCATACAATCTCTTATAGATCTAGCTACAATTTTGGTTACATGATAAATTCTTACTGGCATTATTCTCTGCCGCACTACTTCTTCGGGGTTTGCACTACTTTTTTAAACCATAATTCTTACTCACAACACATCTCGATATGTTCGAGTAATTCTCCATGTTCATTGCCAGTGTATTCTTTCGCGCATTTTGGACATTTCAAACATTCACTAGTAGTTCTTGTGTTTTGTTTGATAATATCCTGTGTAGGGGAACTACTTTCACTATGTCTTGGAGATGGAGTTGGCGACGCCCTGTTTGAGTTTGAGGACAAAGAAGATGTTCTTAAAGAATGATACTCGTTATCAGACGTTCTATTTTTGGAATCTGTTACAGGAGCCTGTTGAGAGTCATCACTATTGTTTGGAACGTCTTTCATTATGTCTTGTTTTTCTAATTCATCACTTTTTCTGACTTTTGCGCCATCAATTACACTATTCATGTCTATTGGCCGACCTCTGTTTGTAACACCCCTTGGTGCTAATCTCTGAAAACAATTTGAAAAAAATATTAGGAGGAGATCAAAAGTCAACTAAAAGGCAGTCATAGTTTACTATTTCACTGCCATTAGAAGTCATAAACAGGCTTTGCAAATGTCGTAGATTAAGTCTTTACCATACAATCCCGACTTTCAACAACCATGAGGAAGACAGCTTTTGGAAACATAGTGGGATATGGAGAAAATGCTGGTAACCAGCATTTTCTTCTTTTCCCACAAAGTTTTCAATCCTTCCAACAGCAAAAAATGAATATTTTTTAGTCACATTTATTTCATTGTCTGCAAATGCTTTCAATTTAGACATCTACAAATTGTTGTATAGTGAGGGATTCAATCAGTCTGTCTTTTAACCCATATTTTTGAAGCCCCTGAGAAAGAACCCTTTAGAAATCATTGTGGGAAAAGGAGAAAATGCTGGTAACCAGCATTTTCTCCTTTTCCCACAATGTTTACAACCCTTCACAAAACGAATTTCAAATTTTCAGTCACTTTTATTCTCTTGTCTGCAAATGCTTTCAATTTGGGCCAGTCTACAATATTGTCGTTTGGCAATGGATTAATGTTTCTGTCGAAATCAATAAAACACGAAACAGTATCAGTACAAACCAAAATTATACAACCATTTTAGAGCAATTTGTACAGATTAGAATCAATTCAGCCCATTTCTAAGCAGTCTAAAATTTACAATCTTCACCACACAACCAAAAATTTAACTTGTCTAAATTGAAAGCGTTTGCAAAAGACAATTTTCATGCAGCTCAAACGATGCAATTTTTGTTTGAGTTGGTAAAGAAAAGGGAAAAGGAGACAATACTGGTCAACACTGTGGTAAAGGGTTAAAAAGTGTAGGCAAGCATTCTCTCTTCTTCCCATGATGTTGTTTTTCCCTTTTCAAAGGCAAATACGTAATATAGGCAATATATGGTTGTAGTCTAAAAATGCTTTTGCTAGAAATTTTGCCATTTGGCATCAAGTTGGAAACATCTAAAAAACTTAAAGCTTTTCGGACACAAAAACATTATAGCAATTTCACCTTTTTTCACTATGTTTTCTATGCTATCAAAAGGTATCATATACAAATAAGAAACTGCTTCATCCTTGCTGTTATTTAGGGTTAATTAGAGATACCATAGAAATGCCTCATGAGGTAAAGGTACAGTCCAAATTGAAAGCATTTGCAGATGACACGATAAATGTGGTTCAAAAATTGACATTTGTAATTGGAAGGTAGGAAACATTGTGGGAAAAAAAGGAGAAAATGCTGGTTTCCAGCATTTTCTCTTTTTCCTACAATGTTCTGAAAAGGTCTCTTTCTCACGGTTGTTAAAAGAAAGTCGGGATTGTGTGGTTACAGGTTAAAGAGCCTTTCACAACAAAGAGTTGTCAGTATAGATTGAGATCAGGCTGCACAAATGTGCAGCCTGATCTTTGATAAATTATCATTTGTGTTTTTGTGTGAGATATTAAAAATGTGTCACTAGAATGGGGTGTGATACAGTTGAAAAAACGAGTCCTTTGGACTCGTTTTCTCAACCGCATCACACCCCATTCTAGTGACAGGATTTTAATATCACACACAGGCAGTTGATTATCCTCTATTTGCTTGATCAGGTTGAAAGCAGAAGATCACTCATTGGCTTACCTCATGGTAAAAAGGGTCAGCATATTGGATTTGTGGCTGAGGACTGCTCTGCCAGTATTCTCGCTGTCTCCGTAAATCATCCACCTAAAACGATAATAAATGAAACATCAATATGACCGATACTCTGGCAAAGGAGGATATAATACATCGATGTGAAGCATTATACCATGTAACTCATCACAATTAACGATCCTTAAAATCCATTTGGTCTAACATTGCACCAAATCATAAGGTAGAATGGTCCTTTGGCATGTAGAAAATTTACGTTCCATGTCAGCTTGTGCCGGCTAAAATGGACAGACACTTTCTTAACCCTTTCCCAAACAAGCCCTTGTTTTTATGTGTCTGCAGTACAAATCTTTTGAAAAACACTGTGGGAAAAGGAGAAATTGCTTGTAATGTGCAATTTCTTCTTTTCCAACGGCGTTTTCTGCCCGTTTGGATAATTTTCTGCCATTGTTATGTTAAGTTAAAATTGTCGTCTGCAAACTCTTTCAGTTTGGAAGAGTCTAAAATTTGTCGTTTGGGAAATGGTTAAGATGCACTAAGACCATATTTCACCTAGCAAAAAAAGAGAATGATGAAAAGAGAGAATGATGAATCAAAGTTGTTACGGGAGACCACTCCTTCCTGCATGGCATATACTCCCGATTTAAATACAATACCTGGCTACTGCGTCAGGGAGATATCTCTTAAGAGATATCTCTTTGGCTCAGTGGTTAGGGTATTGGCTTTGCGTCTGGGAGTTCGGAGTTCGAATCCCGCTCCGATCCTTATTTCTGCCATGCATTTATTCATTTGTTTCTTTGTTATGGACTTCGTTCGTAAGAAAGTGCTGAAAGTCCTGAGAGCCAGGATACTATTCAAATGTAGTAAGCAACTGTAGGATGTATTGGAACTTAGGTGCACAATGCACTAAAGACTTCATAAACACTTCTACAATAGAACTCTTCTGTATTAATGTTATGCAGTTCAGATTCTGATATGTCCATGACTGTTCTGATAAATTAGATTATATACCATTTTAAACTTACAAATGAAAAGACTATTTTCAGATAGCATGAAAGAGTGGAACATTTCCATTCAAACATAATTCTAAACTGGAATGTAACAACATCTTTGACAGCTTTGATCAAAGGTCAAACTATAAAATCTATGCAGTCCTATCTTGATCCAAACTGTCCCTAAATACAACCTCAAGCGTGCATGTATAATGCTGGAAGTCAAAGGAAACCTGAATCTATGATGATAATTAAATTGTAAAATCTACCAACTACAAGACTATTCCAAAAAACTAGGACAACAATACTAACCTCTTTACGAAGTCTCAACAGCTCAGATTCTTGTCTGTTTATTTTTGTCTGAGCCTTTTCTCTATCCTTCCTCTCAGATTCGAAATCCTCCGTACAAATCTGTATCTGAGCTTTTAGTGCTTGTATTGTCTCAGTCGCTTCTGGATTAGATTCATTTGGTCTTCTTTGCTTTAACTGACGAAGTTCCTGGTTCAGTGCAAGAATACTTCGATTGGCTGCATCTAGTTGAGCTAAAACCTAAACAAGAACAAGAGAGATATCTTTACTATTCTAAAATAAGATATACATATATACATGTTTTTTTTTTTTTTATTTCAAAGTTAATATTTAAGCAGACATTTCTTGTGAAAAAAAAAAACATAATAGCAATACCGTTAAACTTTTCCTGTGAGTAATTCCTATCCACAAATGAATTACCAGTATTATTAAATGAACAAATTAATGGTAGTATAAATTTGTTGGAGGATATTACAGGTTCAATCATCAGCACACATCTATCTGTATTTACCTAGCATTATGAGTATAAAACTGTTTCTCTGTGAAACTTTTTATGCATTTAGCATAAAGTGTACACCAAGAATAGCCAGTAAATATGGTTATTTTCATTTTAAATGTCACTCTTGAATTCTATGTGTATAGTCTTTACCAAATGACAAAATTTTAGACATAGAAAGCATTTGGAGACAACAAAATAAAAGTGACTGAAAATTTGAATTTTGTTTTAAAAAGGGTAGAGAACATTCTGGGAAAAGGAGAAAATGCTGGTTACAAGCATTTTCTCCTTTTCCCAAATGTTTTCAAAAGGCTCCTTTCTCAGGGTCATTAAAAGTCCCGCTCATGTGGAAAGGGTAAAGTTATAAACTCTATACTGTATGGAAAAAAAAAAACTGAACAAAATTTGTGTTTGCTACCATCAACAAAGTGTCCCAATATGAAATTGTCAAAGATTATTTTATACCTGATTTTTCTCTCTCTCGGCTGCCTCGATATTTTTCCTTGCCTCGTCAAGCACTCTATTCATCTGAAGTTCAAATTCTCTTTTAGAATTGCTGGTTGCTTGTTGGGCAGAACTGGCATGTAGCTCGTTCAACTCCCGTGTTAACTGGGCGACATAAACCTCCCGCTGTTTATTGTAATCTTGCCAACGTTTGTTCATGTCTGTTATCTATGAGAAGAAACACAGAACCTTAAGAGGTTTTCCAAAGATGTATATGGGCTTTTTGGAGAGTCAGAACTCTTAAGAAATCATTGATGTAGATGAAGACTGGTTAACCATGACAAGATCAAACATGAAAAAAAATTCTCTTCATTTCTTGTAATTTATTTTACAGACAACATACACCTATGGAAATAATTCAAAGTGCAATCATTTTCTTCAGTTTTAAATCCAATGTCGCAGTTTCTAAAGCCCCTTCCACTTATATTTGTATGGCGCAATAATACAATAAGGAAACAGTTTTCAGATCCCCTACTACTGTAAATTAACCAATAGGATGAAAGTAAATGAGCAAAGCAATGTGTAGGACCCACAAAAGTAACCTTAAGCAAAAGTAGTTCAGGCACATGGTGATTTTTTTTTCATTGGGCTATGGAAAAAAAAAATTCAGCCAGTCAGAACTTGCCAATGTTTATGAAACAACTAATATTTCAATTATTTTTCAATGATTGTAATGGAAGAAAATGTTTATCACTGTGAATCTAAAATCTTAAACTATGTCATATCATAAAGGTTAGTTAACAATGTCAGACAATAGTGAGACTGGCGGTACCCATGAACTTGCAGCATAAAAACATTTATTCCAGTCTACAAACAATTAAGTTAAGTCTTTACCTGATAAAGAAATAATTAGACTGGTCCAAATTAAAAGCTTTAGCAGACAACAAATAAAATGAAGAACAATTGGTATGTATTTGTATAAGGTATGGAAGAAAACATTTGGGGAAAAGGAGAAACTGCTGGTTACCAGCATTTTCTCCTTTTCTCCCAGTGTGTTCAAAAGCCTTCTACCTCAGGGTCTTTAAACTCTGGGCCAAGCCAAGTAGCTTAGCTGGTAGGACTTGAAAACGGATTCACCAGTTTGATCAACGGCTTGGCCAATTTCTTTCTAAGGTTTGATGACAGTCATTGCAACAGGATTCATTCCTCTCTCACCTCTGATCATTGTTTTGACAATGGTTATACGATAAAGCAGCTTGGAAAACATGGATAAGTGCACTGGCTACTGAAATATATCAGGATGTCGGTTGGTTGGTTGTATTGGGTTTAACGCCACTTTAACAGCTAAGGTCATATCATGGCGGTCGGTGACGCACATGACTGTGTTTCCTGGCTTTCTCACACCGGTACTAACACAACTTTCTTTCCAAAGCCACCGATTACATTTCTCACATCCTTCAGCAGAGGTGAGAGGCGAAAATACGCCGGAAGGAAAGTTAGCCTCAACTGGTTATCGAACTCACAACCACAAGATCATGAGTCCAACACGCTCACCACTGAGCCACCCGGGCGGGCCAGTATATCAGGAATATGTTGAAAACGGCAATTAACACCATACAATCAATCAAGGTTTGTGTTGTAAGGGGGAAATTCTAAACACAACCTTATTACAGCCTGCTCCTCACCTCTTGAACTTTCAGTTTTAGTACTCTGATTTCTTCAGTAAGTGCCGCATGATCTTCATTTACATCCATCGGAACCTCCTGAAATAAGAAAATAATGTATATCAGAGCTCCAGATAAGAGGGAGTGATGGTATTCTAAAACCATTATTTCTATTCAAAACCCAATGTTGTGGGTACAGTACTCATTATAATTGGGTCCATGAGACAATTCTGATGAGTACCCAAAACTTGGGGTTTAGTGGAGACTTATTAATACCTTCTTATTTGAAATCAAAATCACTCCCTCTATCTGGAGCTCTGGTTTAAGTCCAGTAACACCTTTATAATACATTGTCTTGTTTACTGCTAACTCTTTCTATATCATTGATGACCCCAGAGGCTTTTGTGGACAGTTTAGATCAAGATCCGACTGCACAGAACAAGCAGTCTGATCTCTGATCTACACTGTCCACTGCTAGTTTATTTATTTTACGCAAGTCTACTGTAGCACAAAATCTAATGTAGTCGTAAAGTGCCGTCTCGGATTAGCCTGCGCGGACTGCGCAGGCTAATCCGGGACGACACTTTACGCAAATGTCCGAATGCACCTTTTCGTGTGTTGCACTCCATATATGACTAGCCTTCATAGCTCAGTTGGAAGAGAATAGAACTTGTACAGATGATGTTTTGGGTCACTTTCAAGAGGGTATGGCTTCGATTTCCACGGCTGGCGATCTGAAATTGCGTAAGTCTTTCGGATGAGACGTTAACTCAATGTCCCGTGTGACGAGACAACCGGTGAAAATAAATGCATATTCAATAAATCACAGAATCTGGGATCCCTATCATTCGACGACTCGCCCGGTGTAATGCATCACAAAAATGCATTGCCTCCCATCCCATCCCACCCCCTCACCAAGAGCCTCGCCCAAATATTTGTAGTGGTGAATGGACAAGCAGGGGAATGCACAACGCTTTCAAGAGGAAAATAAAGAACGACATGGTTTCACACGCCATTTTGGCCTTTGTGAACCGGAAGTACAATCCTGCACTTTGATACTTCAGCGTACAAGTTAACCCACATCCTGCTAAATAAGTTAACACTTAACCAAACGGCAAAATTCTAGACTGGTTCGAACTGAAAGCTTTTGCAGACGACAAATTAAACGTGTCTCAAAAATTGAAAACTTGACCTTAAAAAAATGGAAAACTTTGTTGAAAAAGGAGAAAATGCTGGTTACCAGCATTTTCTCCTTTTCCATCAATGTTTTCAGAAGGCTTTTTCCTCAGGGTAGATCTAGTAAAAACTCGTGATTGTTTGTTAAAGAGTCAAACGAAACCGTCTAAACGATAGTAAAAACCCCCCAAAATGCGGAATTCATAGGTCAATAATGATCCCTTTCACAGACAATTTAGATACAAGATTAGACTACACGTTCCGTGCAGTCTGAATATGATCTACACTGGTAGCAAAAGCCGCAAAAGCGCCTTCAATCGCGCTTAGCAGCCAGCCAAAGGGTTAACCTATACCCAAATCATGTTGGTTGTATTTAGGTTTAACACCTCTTTAACGGCTTAGGTCATATCATGGCGGTCGGTGACACACATGTGTTTCCTGGCTTTCTCATACCTGTACTAACACTACTTTCTTTCCAAAGCCACCGACTACTTTTCTCACATGCTTCAGCAGGGGTGAGAGACGAAAATACGCCGGAAAGAAAGTTCGCCTCAACCGGGTATAGAACTCACAACCACCAGGTCATGAGTCCGACACGCTCACCCCTGAGCCATCCGGACGGGCGCCCAAATCATTCTGACTTTTATTGTCCATTTTGTTAACAAGTTCGGAACAACTGTGTGAAAGGAAGCTTGGAAGGTATGTTCAGAGCCATAAACTTGCGTCACAAAATGTTTGCAATATCATTCTCAAAGACTAGTTCCTTTCCTCAAAACATTTATCATGTTTGCCTGTTGCAAAAAAAAAATCTTGAACGTGGCCTATGTGATAATGGGGAAAACGAAAAAAGATTACATGCAATCTGAATGCGGAAAGATAAAGCTGTTTGGCGCCGCCGTGACGAGACGGTCGGGATTTCCCCTAGTAAAATTACACTACTAACACTATTGTTTACATTGTTAAACTTGTGTGTTCTAATTATTGTGCATTTGTCCGTTATTGCGGCCTGATCTAGTTCATGCTTGTTCCAAAGTCAAACTGCTTGTACTTTCATTTTTTGTTTTTCAGTTGGTCTCACTGCCCATAAAGACTACTTTCATCACAAAAACTTGACGAAAACTAAATTAATCGTCTTGTCCTTCCTCTCATAAACATTCATTCGTCGATTTACTTCGAGAACCTCGTAACTACAGCTTGTGACACGCTGTAGTTACGAGGTTTTTAAAGTAAACCGACTATATATCAACCATGCTTTGTCCTGCATAGTGACTAAAATTAAATTTTCAATTGGATCGCAAAAAGCCAAAGAATTATGTTACTGTTTAAAAAAGAAAATAATCTTCTTCTCGGACAGTGTAGATTCAAGATCAGACTGCACGTTCTGTGCAGTCTGATCTTGATCTAAACTGCCCGCAAAAGGTCAGTGAGTCGCCCTGAGCAGCCTAAGGGTTACTGCATTATACCAGGCAAGTTACCACATGATAATGGATTTGTAAAATCCGTTTTGTCCAACAACCTGCGGAAACACCAGGTAGACTGGTCCTTGGACATACAGAACATTGACCATGAGCAAAAAATTCGACCCAACCAGCCTGCGCTGGCAGACCTGGATCGAAACGTTTAGCAAATGGATTAAAACCGATTACCACACAATCCCTACTTTTGACGCCCCTGAGAAAGAGACCTTTAGAAAACATTGTGGGAAAAGGAGGAAATGCTGGTAACCAGCATTTTCTCCTTTTCCCACAATGTTTTCTTCCCTTCACAAAACAAATGTCCAATATTTTCAGTCACTTTAGTGTTGTCGTCTGCAAATACTTTCGATTTGGACCAACCTAATATTTTGTTGTTTGTTAAAGAGTTAAATCCTCTTTTTGGCTCATATATAGTCGTTTTACTTCAAAAACCTCGCAACTACAGATTGAAATAAGCTGTAGGTACGAGGTTTTTGAAGTAAACCGACGATATAGATTTGAACACTTAAAATAATAATGTTCGCATGATAGAACGTACAAGGTTAGAAGAGTTTTTCGATTATCATGTCACAAAGGGGCTTTCAAAAAGTATCGTATTCGGATCAAGTTCTGATCTATCGAATTCTCTACAAAGTATGTGCCAAAAGTTCACTAGAACAGCTGCATAACGAGTCCCTCTGATGCCCTTTAGTTGCCTGAGAAAGGAGATTTACTTTTAAAAATTCCAAAAACTAAAAATCACACATTTCAAGTATATACTGACTTCCTAAAACGAGAAAAAGAGAAGCCTCCTAACAGGAATTGCATTCTTTATACAAAAGCAATTCTAAGACCAGGACGATGTTTCCAAACGGAAGTTTACACCAAACCGCAAGTCCGGAAAATCCGTTTTCCGGTGGACTCGAAAGGGGAAACCACCGTCAATTTGGTGTGAACAGTTTACCCTTTGTTGCAACTCATTAGGTAAGAGGAACGTGATCCCGCATGTTCATAATTTACCGGGATTTTGTGAAGTAGATACTCATCTCTTTCGATAAACGAGCACGTCATGTGTTCGTGTAAAACAGGTAACATAGGCCTAACTTTTCTACAGAATGTTCATTGAATAGCTCCTGGCGGACCCGCCTTGTGCCATTCTCCTTTTCCTAACAATATACAAATCAGATAGCACAGAACGTTAATACATAACATGCAAGCTAATCTGACTAAATCAGGTTAAAAACATTGATCTATATTCAAACTGACCAATTCATTTGTTTTGCAATCCAACAATCAAACGAGGGGATCTAGACTAGCTGGAGTTTAACAAAAGTTGCCAGTTTAGGGGTGTTTGCAGACAAAGGTAGGTATACCAATGCCTTGTCTCAAAAATTTTTATGAATCAATAAAGATATACTTAGTCGTCAAAAAAAATTAATACTTAATGCACAATACACGATTTAGTAGATCTAAATATACACTTAAAATAAGAGAATATACGCTAAGACCAGACTCCTGTAACTTATCAGTGTACAAGAAGTGTCGGGATTTGAAAGAATAGGGGATTGAGCATTCTGCTACTTGATTGCATTTAAAAATTCCGAAAAAAAGTAGATCTACCTCGTAAAACACAGTCTAGCAATTTATAAATTTCTCTTGCAAAATAATTAACGCTGTATCAGACTACACGGTCCCTATTGCAGTATAGATCTAGGATCATGCTGCACATCCAAACAGTCTATTATACTGTCCACATTTAGTGGTGAGGTGTCGCGCTTAGCAGTCTTGGAGTTAATGGTGTTAATTCTTTACCAAACGACAAAAGTTTAGATAGGTTTAACTTAAAGAATCTGCAGACGAAAAATTAAATTTGTCTCAAAGAGCGAAATTTGCCTTTAGAAGGCTAGAAAACATTGTGCGAAAAGGAAAAGAAATGCTGGTTGTCAGCATTTTCTCCTTTTCTTACAATGTTTTTAAAAGGCTTCTTTAAAAGTGTTCATAGATCCTTTCAGCTCCCACTCTACATCCCTGCAGTTGAGCAGTCGACCACGATTTGCCTCCTTAACTAAAGGTAAGTTCCCTTTGGCAACGCACAACGCCTAACAAAATGTTTTCGGCCATAGTTAACTTCAGGAGTGTTGACAATGTAAAGGGTGGCGACACTCCTGTGACAGGTCATGTTAGACGACTGGAAATGGCATGATGGGATATTTATAAAACATTGACAGAATGTAAACATTCTACTTGCACTTTCCACAGCTTGTGTTGCATCATATATTTCCCCAGAAACGTTTAACCCTTTCCTAAACAATCCCTGGTTTTTACGGGTCAGGAATAGAAGCCTTTTGAAAACATTGTGGGAAAAGGAGAAAATGCTGGAAACCAGCATTTTCTCCTTTTCCCACAATGTTTTCTACCCTATCATATAGTAAATCATCCTTTTAGCAACTGTTAATTTGTCATCTGTAAAATGCTTTCAATTTGGTCTGGTCCAAAATTTGTCGTTTAGGAAAGGGTTAACATGGACCATGCACCGAAATGACACCCGAAAGAATTTTTTTTCAGTCGTACCGTAAATAGTTTTAGAGTCCGCAGCTTTTTCTTTGTAGGATCGGAAAATCCTAAGCACATATTTTTGTTTGTGATATGCCTAGCTTTACATATGATCTGCACAAACAACACCTTAAATGAAGTTGTTTCTATCACAAGGAGTACAAAAAGATCAGACTGCATGCATTTGTAGTCTGCAGTTCTTTTCTGTCGACAAGAAAAGCAAAGGTGTCGACTTAAACGCAAATGTGGGTGAAATAGATAGTCGTGTTTTCTATTTAAAGATATTGTTTCAGCTCATTTCAGCCGTACAGTTGAATTTCCTTTTTGTGACGAAAATTTAGCCTTGTCTAAATTGGATACTTTTGCGAGATAAAAATAGCTAGGGGTATGCTTTCGACAGGTGTGATCTACACAAATGGTGTACCAGGAACTGGTTAAGAAGTACCGTAAAATCGATCAATACCTAGACCAATATCACTGAAACAAAGCGCCAACTTTGATTGGCGGGTTAAACCAGGAAGTAACTTGCAACTTTACAGGGGTTGTTACGAATGTTCCAGAGACAAAGTTACATAAGAAAAATGGAAAAAAAATGTTTAGTAATGAATGCTTTGATGTCAAGGTCGAGCATTATTGCACCATTATGAAAGACGGGTAGTTTCGTAATGCAAGATCCAAATTATGGATATGTGAATGTATTCAAGGTTTTAACTCTTTACCACACGAGAAAATTTTAGACTGGTCCAAATTGAAAGCATTTGCAGACGACAAAATAAAGGTGACTGAAAAATTGAAATTTGTTCTGGGAAGGGCAGAAAACACTGTGGGAAAAGGAGAAAATGCTGGTTACCAGCATTTTCTCCTTTTCCCACAGTGTTTTCAAAAGGTTTCTTTCTCAGGGGCGTCAAAAGTAGGGATTGAGTGGTAATGGGTTAAACAAGGTTAAATTACCTTTTCCTTCATGAAGCATACGTTCGCCATACGTATAGATCTAATTCAAATTGTAATCCGCGAATTTTGCCATTCAAACCAACAACCGTAGTAATTCGGAGTCTGTATTTTAAGACCGCTGTCTATCACAGTGTCCATGCTAACCTCTAGTTTTTGGCTTTTAACCCTTATGCCGCCAAGCATGACTCAAAAACCTTTTTGCGGAGAGTATAGATCAAGTTCATAATGCATAGAATGTGTAGTCTGATCTTAGATCTACCCTGTTCGATACAGAGATACAATTCCCAAAATTCTACAAATTAACTTTGAAATAACAACATCTTTGTTTATGCTACTTGCTTAAAAGTTATGATTTCACTTATTTCGCGGCTTAAGTGTTAATTTGTAATCGGTTTGTTCTGGATCGCTATACTAGCGGCACAGATCACGCTAGACTTCCTTGACAGTGCATAGCAAGGTAAAGCTGGTAAAACTCGGTTTACTTCCGTTTAAAAGCAGTTTCAAACAAGCGCCCTTCTATAAGTTTTAAAAGGCTGTTCTCATCTCTAAGTCAATTATATTACTACTATATAAATTTATCCCAGACAAACTGAATGCCTTGCTTGGAAATTTGCCAAAATATCCACCCCCACCTTCGACCTACTAACCTAGACAGATCCGACATTCCACCACCTGGAGCGCAACCTTTTGATCAAAGATCAGTTATATATATAGAAACATAAAAGTTCCAAAGTCATTTTTTTCAAAGTGAATCATGTTTAACTCATTTACATATTGACATAGCAGATAAAATCAGACTGTAAAATCATTTAGAAAAAAGGAGATGGACGACTTAACCCATTACCACACAATCCGTACTTTTGACACCCCTGAGAAAGAAGCCTTTTGAAAACACTATGGGAAAAGGAGAAAATGCTGCTACGTGGAGAAAATGGTTTTCAAACTTAATAAATGCTTGGTTGGTGCAAGTAATTGTTCCGTTTCAAAGAATGTATTGAAAGTCATTCTGGTCAATACATTTTTTTCCAATGATATTTGTTAACTTACTTCATTAGCATTAAAGGAATTTTAGTTACGTACTAATAGAAGGCATGTTCTAGGACAGTCTCGGGAATAACCCTTTTAATATTACAGACAAAAAAATTGGCATTTTCCGCCAGTCTAAATCAAGATCAGACTGCACAGAACATGCAGTAAGATCTTGGGACTTCACCGACCCTTTAGTCAAGCCTTTAAGCTAAAGACAAAAACCTTTGTGAGTTTGAATGTTTTTTTCAGAGAGATCGAGTTAACATATTTTCGGCTGAAAGAGTTTACCGCTAACCAGCTAAATAAGTCAGTTGCAACGTAAAAGCCAAAGGTAAAAACCCAAATTCTGCCATTTAAAAGATAGGCCTATTTTAGGAGGCTAAATAACTAACAGTGTAGATCCAAGATCATACTGCACGTTCTGTGCAGTCTAATCTTGATTTATACCATCGTTTTTGTCTGTAATATTAAAAGAACGCGCAGCCTGATCTTGGATCTACACTGTCCGCAAACGGTCTTTAAGCCGCTCTTAGCACCATAACCCTTTCCCAAACAATCCCTGTTTTTTACAGGTCAGGAATAGAAGCCTTTTGAAAAAATTGCGGGAAAAGGAGAAAATGCTGGTAACCAGCATTTTCTCCTTTTCCCACAATGTTTTCTACCCTATCATATAGAAAACTCATCTTTTTAGCAACTGTTAATTTGTCGTCTGCAAAATACTTTCAATTTGGTCTGGTCCAAAATTTGCCGTTTGGGAAAGGGTTAAGGGTTAATGCATTGTAGACTGAGTTTCTGTGACTTTGTATTTTTTTTTTTGATTGACAGTTTACTATAGATATTTATTTACTATGAATGACCTTTTTAAAAACCCAATACCACGAAGAAGAATTCATTATTCTAAAAAAAAATAAGAGGTAACAAGGAATTAGGCCAAAGAATTATTATTTCACTTCCCAAACTATGGTCCAATTTTCTCGCACTTAAAAGACAACACGATCTTTTTATAATAGCAACATACGTTTATCTTTTGTAATTTAGTAACCAGTACATGTCGTCAGTTTACTTCTAAAACCTCGTAACTACAGTTTGTAACAAGCTATAGATACGAGGTTTTGAAAGTAAAGTAAAACCTTTAAGCCGATAGTAAAAACCCGAATTTTGTTATTTCAATGGTAATTGTGTGGTAAAACTATGTCATTGTCATACAAAGTAGACTTAAGATCAGGCTGCACTTTCTGTGCGGTCTGATCTTAATCTACACTGTCGGAAGAAGGTCAGTGAGTCGCACAAATCAGCGTAAGAATTAACTTTGATCTTTTATCTTTTATAATTCAGACATATTCTTACATGGCTTTCAGACATATTGTAATATGGCGTTATCAGAACAAGCTTGTCTCGAAAAGGTGCTAGGTAGGCCTATTAAATATAATCTAAAATTCGGCGACTGCTGCCATTGCTTATTTAAAAGTATCTTGCTTTCCGCGCATGCGTGGTAAAAAGTGCTGACGGTTTCAAGTGCCTAGCTCTCAGTACTGTTCGTGCTTTGATTTTTTTCAGCTCGTTTGTTTTTTCCGAAGAAACTCCGATGTCTTGACGTAGCACTCGAGTTGTAGCCTGCGTCGTCCTGTTTTCTGCGTAACCGTCGCGCGAAAACTTTGAAATTTTATGATGTCTCTCTGAGCTCTACATAGAGGGATTGATTTTGATTTCAAAATTATTAATACTAATTAGTCTCCACTAAACCCTATGTTATGGGTGCTCGTTAGAATCGTCTCATCGAGACGATTGTAATGAGCACCCATACCATAGGTTTGGAAGAGATATAATAGATTTAGAGTACCATCACTCCCTCTTATCTGGAACTCTGTATCTCTGTCACTAGTGAAGCCTACGTCAGTTTACCCGCGTCTTAAAACTTCACTTTTGGTATTTTTTCTGCGTGTTAAAGAACCACTCTACCTTAGTATTTTCAGCCGGCAGTTCTTGGATAAAATAGACTTTAAACAGCCGCTTATTGGACAAAATAGACTTTATGAATCCAAAATTGTATGATGACATGCTTAATCCGATACACGACGGAGATGAACTAAAACCCAGCGTCCCAGTGCACGGCCAATATGATTGCATTGACCAACCAGTATCTGGTAACAAGTTTAACCCCTTCCCAAACAATCCCTGGTTTTTACGGGTCTGGAATAGTAGCCTTTTGAAAACATTGTGGGAAAAGGAGAAAATGCTGGTAACCAGCATTTTCTCCTTTTCCCACTATGTTTTCTACCCTATCATAGACAGAAATCATATTTTCAGCAAGAGGTGAATTGTCGTCTGCAAATGCTTTCAATTTGGTCTAGTCCAAAAGTTTGTCGTTTGGCAAAGGGTTAAAACATCGTTGTCGCCATGGGTATACTTGTCTATAGAATCAACAATATATCCCATTGCAAGGCTTTTCGCGCCATTATTTCTTGTATAAAAATTCGGTAAATTAGCCAAGTCTTAGCGAGACAAGGAAAAAGTGGAAGTATGGTTAAAAACACTTAACTCTTTACCAAACGACAAAATTATAGACTGGTTCCAGGTGAAAGCACTTGCAGACGACAAATTAGATGTAACAAAAAAAAAAAAGAAATTTGTTTCCAGGTGGGTAGAAAACATTGTGGGAAAAGGAGAAAATGCTGGTTACCAGCATTTTCTCCATTTTCCTGCAGTGTTTTCAAAAGGCTACTATCTCAGGTTCGTTAAAGGGTGGGATTGTGTGGTAAAGAGTTCAAATTTTGCAGGGACACAAAAATTTGGACGTGTGTTTTAACAGCATTAACAGACAACGAAGTAAGTTTCCCTGGCTCTGATGAAATTTTTTAGTTGAACATATGCAAAAACTAGGTTGAAAAAGGAGGTATGCTGGTAACTGGCGTTTTTCCTTTCCCATCATTGTTTTGAAAATCCTTCGTCTTCCGGATCATTTAACCCATTTCTACACAATCCCTACTTTTGACGCCCCTGAGAAAGAAGCCTTTAGAAAACATTGTGGGAAAAGGAGAAAATGCTGGCAACCAGCATTTTCTCCTTTTCCCACAATGTTTTCTACCTTTTCCAAATCAAATTTCAATTTTTCAGTCACCTTTATCTTGTCGTATGCAAATGCTTTCAATTTGGACCAGTCTAAAATTTTGTCGTTTGGTAAAGAGTTAACAGACAACGAAGTAAGTTTCCCTGGCCCTGATGAGATTTTTTAGTTGACTATGCGGAGAAGACGGTTGGAAACCTATCTAGATCACATTTATTTAATGCCATCTGGCGTTTTTCCTATTCCATCATTGTTTTAAAAATTCTTCGTCTTCCGGGTCACTTAAACACGTGACTGTTTGGTTGCGGGTCGATAGCTGATAAACTGAACGCTCCTTTCACCCAGTAAAGCGGAAGGCGGATGCGTCCGTGTACCCTATTGACCGAACAAGTTTAAATCGCACCTGACGTGGCGTTTGCTCATTCGATTACAGAATTAGCCAATCCGTACAAAGCGACCAACTTCCGCTATCCGACAACTTGAACCATTTCCGGTAACGACTGCTCACGTCACATGGAAAGTTTCACAATATCATAAACTAGAGCTGTCACTGAATATGACTTTATTCCCCTGCCAGTAATTAGACTGTATTTTGTACACAGGCGGACACACGGACGGACGGACACACGAACAGACAGGCCCATTCCAGCCTATCCCTGAAAACATTTCAATTCTTTAGTCACATTTATATTGTCGTCTACCAAAAGGGGCTTAAAAAAGAATCTCCGCGGTGCATTATATCAAGCACGCCATCACAAAGTTATAAAATCCATGAAAGCCTCTTCTCCAGCAGCCGAATTGGTCACAATGTAGACCGACCGACCGACCGACCGACTGACCGACCTACTACCGACAGACTGTATCGACCGACCGACGATTGACTGATTGATTGATTTTTAACGCAATATATCCCAGCAACAAAAACTTTCTAATTGCAATGTCTGTACATACTAGTAGCTGGAAACCATCGTTCTATTTTTAGGGGTCAAAGAGGCCCTTGATTATCTCACCCAGTCCAAACAATGGCCCAAAAATTTAATCAAAGCAAATGTTTAACCCATGCCCCCATTATTGCACCCGGCCACACGCACACTGCATGCTCTACAAAGTCTGATCTTGATATGAAACCATTTGTAGAAAAAGGTCCATATAACTTCAGCGGTAAAATTTATGGCAAGAATAGCAGCTAATATTTCATAGAGTTCAAATACTAAAAATCTTAAGTGTTTCTTGTGTAAATACTAGTGAAGTTTATAGATTTGATATTGGCTTGAAGAGCCTGTGACAAAAATCACGATGAAAGACAACCGGGAAGGAAATCTTGTCTTAGGGTATTGCCAGTCGTAATTATACTGCGGGTAAATACCTATTTAAGCATTTATCACACAATCCTTACTTTTAACACCCATGTGAAAGAAGCCTTTTGAAAACATTGTGGTAAAAGGAGAAAATGCTGGTAACCAGCATTTTCTCCTTTTCCCACAATGTTTTCTTACCTTCCTGAAACAAATTTCAATTCTTAAGTCACATTCATATTGTCGTCTGCAAATGCTTTCAATTTGGACCAGTCTAGAAGTTTGTCGTTTGGTTAGCAGTTAACCATATATCACACCGTCAAGAGTTTTGACGACCCCGAGAAAATAAGACTTCGAAAACATTGTGGGAAAACTGTGAAATTTTTCCTTCACCCAAGATGTTTTCTAGCCGGTCAGAGACCAGTCCTATCGTTTGAGAGCGCCATTTATATTGTTGTTTGCAAATGATTTCAGTGTGGACTTTATCATTGGTAAAATTAATGTACTTTGGAGCTAATGGAGATATTGACGGGAAAGTACCTTTCTCTAGATATCATCTAAGCTTGAAACATGCACTGGTCCTCTGTCCAAACGATTTGACTGAGAATGCTGTTGAAAGCAGACTAGAGAAAACAGTTGAAAATGGCCATGTTGTGCCAATCGTATAGCTGGGTTGGCAGCGTGCAGAGGAGCACTATGGCTACCAAAGCACTGACAACCTCGTTGAAACTTACTCGCAGCGTTAAAGACAAAATGAGACCCTGCATCAGTTGTTAAGTGCAGTTTGGCCGCATTTTGACTGATATTGCTATTGAAAAAGCCCATAGCGTCACTCGTATACATCCAAAAAATGCAGAGGGTACGCTTCAACTCATAGATTAGCCCGCTATCATCTGCAGGCAGCATTTTGCGCCCAGAAAAGTTAAAGGGGAAGTTTCCGTTACCGGCGATTTCTCATTTAAAGTTTGGAAAAAGTAATGATACAGTGCTTAAAAAGTATTGACCCATGTCAGCCTACGCAGTCCGCGCAGGCTGACATGGGTCCATACTTTTTGTTTTGGGGTGCATTTAGCCCCTCGAAAACTCGTTTGCATTAACCCTTTACCCCATAAGGCATTTCTATGGTATCTCTAACTGACCCTAAATAACAGAAAGGATGAAGCTGTTTCGTATGTGTAAATGACACCTTTTTATAGCATAGAAAACATTGTGGCAAAAGGTGAAATTGCTCGACACGAGCAATTTCACCTTTTGCCACAATGTTTTCCAAAGGCTCCTACAAGCAATGCGTAGAAATGAGTATCTATGGAGTAAATTCCTATGTGCAAAATAACATATGCTTGGTGAATTTCTTACTTCTTTCCGAAGAGTTTCGGTTGTTTTCGTGGTTTGTAAAGTCGTTTGTTCCTGCAACTTCTTGGCTAAGTCGTGGCACTGATAGGCGACATCTTCGAGCTGCTTCTGTAGTTTTTCCGCTTCCTTTGCTAGAGATGAGCATTTAACATCACGTGCGTTTAGTTCACGATTGAGATGAGACAGTTCTTCCCTTAATTGTGTAATAGTCCGATCTTTATCGTTATCAGAAGCTCTTAGCACTTCCTCTAATTCGACAATACGGGTTTGAAGTTTATTATTTTCCTGTTTAATGTCATCGAATGCCTGAAAATAAAATAGTGATAAAGAAAATCCGAGGTAAGATACACGTGAGAGGCGCCCTGGAAAAGGCTCTTTAACTCTTAATTTTTGGACTGGTTCAAATTGAAACCATTTGCAGACAATAAATAAAATATGACTTAACTCATTACCAAACGACAAAATTTTAGACTACTCCAAATCGAAAGCATTTGCAGATGACAAAATAAATGTGAATCAAAAAATTTTGATTTTTGATTTTGGGAGTGTAGAAAACATTGTGGGAAAAGGAGAAAATGCTGGTTACCAGCATTTTCTCCTTTTCCCACAATGTTTTCAAAAGGCTTCTATCTCAAGGTCGTTAAAAGTCGGGATTGTATCGGGATTGTGTGGTAAAGGGTTAAATCATTGAATTCAACTATGAAAGGACAAAAAAGATTACGGAAAAAGGAGAAAATGTTGGTTACCAGCATTTTCTCCTTTTCCCATAAGCTTTTCAAAACGCCTCTTCATCTTCAAATCCCTTAAAACTGCAGACTTTAGTGAAGGCTTAATGGTTTCTGCGTGGTTCATTATACCTAAAAAGAAATCACATAATTATGAATCTATAAAACCTGTTTTAATATTAAAACTGAATCATTGCGTAGAATGGTCCTTGCATATGTAGAACATTTCTAATAAGCAACTGCAAGGGCTGAGACGAGTCGATCTTTTTTGTAAATGCCTTAAACCCCTTTTCACGGAGCTTTGTGTCCATTTAGGCTGTAAAATCAGTCGTTTTACAATTCAGACGAAGGTGGTATACTTAAACTTCATTTTCTGTCTGTTCGCTCATCCGTATCTGTGTCTGATTACCTATCTTTCGATTAGAAGTATCTCGCGGAGCCATCTGTAGTGAATACCCTCACTTTAGATTTTAACTTAAAACGACAAAATTTTTGGTTTGTTCAAATCGAAAGCATTTGCAGACGATAAAATGAAAGTGACTGAAAATTTTAATTTTTTTTTTGTAAAGGGTAGAAAACATTGTGGGAAAAGGAGAAAATGCTGGTTACCAGCATTTTCTCCTTTACCCACAATGTTTTCTAAAGGCTTCTTTCTCAGAGTCGTCAAAAGTAGGGATTGTGTGGTAATGGGTTAATGGGTATGGGATTCCCCAACATAGTCCGCTTCTCCGTATAGAAATACACGAATGGGCATGTTAACCATAAATCTATAGCTATTTTGCACACCCCAACGCATGCAGGCGTGCACGTATCTTGCTACAAAAGAAAATGTCGGGTTACAGAAATATCTAGTAAAAAAAAAAAATCCCCAAGAAATTGTTTTTTTAGAGGGGGGATTTAACTTTATAATTGGGTATAGGTAACAAAAAAGACACATTGTCTAGGTCTTAGTAGTTTTTATGCATGTGAGTTTGAATACGTAAAATGCACCTGGAACGTTTCCAGTGATATCTAGATCACATTTATTTAATGCCAACTGGCAGCAAAATGTAAACAAATCGGGGGGGGGGGACTACTTTTCTACAGGACAACCGTTGCTATGAATTTCAAACGAAAATAAACATTTACTCAACAAAACGCTACCTGCTACGATTCATTCCAGCCCCGTAGGAAGCATTTCAAGATTGGGGGGGCTAACTTCGAAATACTGAGATTTTTTGCGTGGTAATTGCATTGCGCTAAAAACTCATATTTTAGTTACTATGATTTTCAAAATTATTGGGGGGGCTGAGCCCCCCCTAGCCCCCCCTGTTCCTACGGGCCTGCATTCAGCTATGATCAGCAGTTTAGAGAAATCTGGAGCTAAAACAGGCCTAATACTTCCTCAAACGTATTGATAAAAGCCATTTTCTCCATTGCTACTTTAAAGCGCGTATTACTACAATCTCCCCAATAACCATCGGGGAGATGCGTCATGTAAGACAGGTAGAATCTTCGAAGAATATGACATGCGCAAACAACAACAATTGTGGTGTATGAAAAACCATGTTTTACCTGTTGCAATCGAGCGAATTCCTCTGGGTCACCCACATCCGTTCGAATAACTTTTCTCAGTCTATTATTCTCACGAGTTAAATTATCAATTAATTTTTTAGAGTTACCAGGCAAATATTGTTCATTTTCTAACAGTTTTATTTCGCTCGACAACCCGTGTTTCTCCAATCTACTCTGTAAATTTCTAATTACACTCTCGTAAGTACTATTTTTCTTGTTTAATGCTGCAAGTTCTTGCTTCGTTTCCTGTAAAAGTTTCGAAATTGTGGCCGTGCCTTCATTACGAAGTTTACAGTTTTGAATTTCATCTTGGAGGTTTCTCACTAGCGTTTTAAAATGCTCCACTTTCTCCCTGTAATAATCACGCTCCTGTTCTGGGCTCACACTTGAACCAATCGACAAAGATCCAGCCACTCCGAGACTCGGGCTGCAGCCACGTCGATTTACGTCAGACATCTTTTACTCACGTAGATTCTGAAAAGAAAAAAAGAAAAATGTTGTTTTTCAAACTGGCTTTACACCCATTCCATTAGACCGGTATCAGTCCGTTTAAGGTGGCCCTTCAGAATTTGGGACGAAAATTTTACAAGAATACAAAAATATCATCCTTTTACTCCCAAAGCCTTATAATCGTCATTAATAAAACCCCAGTAGTCGAAAACCATCCGACAACACGAGAAATTAGAGATTTACTACGGCCAAGGTCGACATCGACGGGAAACACGTTCTATTTTTACATGAACAACTCGTTCATTTACATACTGGAAATACACAGACGAAGCTTCAAACATAGCGTCCGAAGAAGATATTATGAAAAATAATTATATATTTGTTATGTAACGGAATTTAAGCGTCATTAGTCACGTGCCAGTCACTTAACATTCCCACAATGCATTTTTTTTCATTTTTGGCGCGAACTCTAAAAAAAGCTTAAGAGGTTACGTAGCCTTTTAAGGGAATACCATCAAAACATTTTTTTTGGTAATTTTATGATTCTTAATTATTGATGATTTGTATTGTTTTTTCATATAAATTTCTGTGATATATATATTTTTTGATTTGGCGTGATGTGAAAATTCTAAGTACCCACCTTTAAATAGAGTATTTTCAGTAAAAAAAAAAAAACCATCAAATAAAGCTACACAACAAATACTTTAACATTTTGGTCTGACTGTCTGTATTTCTGAAGAAGGGCAAGTAACAACTCCTATTTCTGTGAGTTATGTGGTTGTGTACCTTGTTTATGAAAATGACTCAAATGCAGGGCCTGATTGCCAGGCTACCATTCCATTAAACATGGCTTATCCTGCTAAAATAACTAGAATTAAATTTTCAATTCGATATTGACAACCAAAATTTCGCTGTACAGTTTAAAAGTTGTGTGTCTGGCAATTAACATCTCCTTATCGGACAGAATATGACATGCGCAAACTGTCGGGCAAGTGGAGCAAAAAATGAAAACGTTAAATATTAGTTTTTACAAGCAAATGCGATTAAGCTGTCATAAATAGTATACTAAGTCTTGTCTTTACATGTAATTCTGTTCAGAAATATTTGTAAAAAAAGTACAATAATAATTGATCTGCAACACGTGAAAAGGGGCATTCTGACATTTGCGAAAAGTGTCGTGGCCGGATCAGCTTGCGCACTCCGCGCAGGCTGATCCGAGACGACACTTTACGACTTAACCCTTTCCCAAACGACAAACTTTTGGACTAGACCAAATTGAAAGCATTTGCAGACGACAATTCAACTCTTGCTGAAAAGATGATTTCTGTCTATGATAGAGTAGAAAAAATTGTGGGAAAAGGAGAAAATGCTGGTTACCAGCATTTTGTCCTTTTCCCACAATGTTTTCAAAAGGCTACTATTCCAGACCCGTAAAAACCAGGGATTGTTTGGGAAAGGGTTGAATCAGATTTTGTGCTACACTAACGTTAGACTTGTGCAAAACAGAAAATTACATAAAAACGTAAAGTGTCGTTTCGGATTGGCCTGAGCGGACTGTGCAGGATGATCCGAGATGATTTGAATTATGATTGATTTACGCAAACGTCCGAATGCCCTCTAGCGTGATGCTAGCCATATGGACGAGATAGAAAAGACGTGATACGTGGTAACACGTATACACATATATCCTTTACATTGGTAAACCTTTAAGTATGAACTCAGTGAAACTCATGTATCTGCGAAAAGTTTTGATTCAAGTCAGCCTGCGGAGCCCAAGCAGGCTGGACCTGAGCCAAAACTTTTCGCCATTGGTCAGTTTTCTGTATGTCAAAGGATCAGTCTACATTATGATTCATTCGATTGTTAAACGAAATTGATTTTTATTCATAAAAATCTGTAATTCTTTTACAGTCTTGCTCTGTGTAATACATTACAGTGATGCATTAATCCATTACCACACAGTCCCTACTTTTGACAACCCGTAGAAAGATGACTTTAGAAAACAATGTGGGAAAAGGAGAAAATGCTGGTAACCAGCATTTTCTCCTTTTCCCACAATGTTTTCTACCCTTCACACAACGAATTTCAAATTTTTCAGTCACTTTTATTTTGTCGTCTGCAAAATGCTTTCGATTTGGACAAACCTAAAATGTTGTCGTTTGGTAAAGAGTTAAGCCCCCTTCTGCCAGAGTATGGGTAAATTTATCTTCAGTCTGAAGGTGTCTGCTCCGATGCTATTTTTGTGACTGGTCTTCGCGAAGACCAGTCACAAAAATAGCATCGGAGCAGACACCTTCAGACTGAAGGTAGGGTAAATTATGTAAATACATATCCGTTTTAGATAGGCCCATCCAGCTTGGTTTTTGTGGTTATATAAAATATTCGTAACCCCTTCTAAATATCCATTAGAACTGTCTCGATAAGGCAGTCCTAGTGAATATACTAACAACATAGGTTTATAATGAAGAGCTAAGAAATTTGAGCTTTTGACATGAGAACCAAATCACTATGAAACTAGATCTACATATACTTACTATTTCAGCGTTGGCTGCAGTAGACTATATAGACTCTATTAGAGGTCTTTAATTTATATCTGCTTATCTTCACGATTCGATCAACTTTACCGAAATACAAAACGTGTGAGATGATTTCTTTCAGAGTCAAAAATGTATTTCAACCGTATTTTTTCCTTCAAATAACTTTGAGAGATACATTTACAAATACCTCGAGTATAGAAAAGGCACATTTTATTTTATCGTTCAAAGGTCAGCTGTAGTTTTGTAACGACCCTCGGCCAACTAAGCTGAAGGTCGCCATAGGCATAACATATAAAGAACAACAACTGAAGAAATATTTAGTGTCGGACCCCAACGTAAATAGCATAAACTTTTACCTTACCTTCCCACATAAAGTGTGCTTTATATATACTCCTACAAAATAGAAACGGAAATTTTCAAAATTTACAAAAAGAAAAAGAAAACCAGCTTGTTCCGCTTTCTGGTTGAAAGCTTGTCTATTTGTAGAAATTTCCCCTCACTACTCCTTCAATATGTGTAGTCTATTTTTAGAACAGTGGGAATTCCCAGTGTGTAATCTGACAGGCCAACACGTAGTGAGTGTTTTCCAGCCATGACTAACTCTACGATGCGCCTAATACGAGCTTATTGTTGCTATACTTACAAAATAAGAAAGTGATATAAACATTTTCGACTTTGTTCACGCTATTTTTAAATCCGAAAAGGAAAGTATTGGATATTTTCATTTTTTTTTCATGCGGGGGGAAAAAACATCGCTCAAGAATGAACACAAGTTTCATGAGGTTTTGGAAGAACATTTAACCCTTCACAACACAAACCCTTGTGTTGCTAAGCGAGACTCACTGACCTTTTTGCGGACAGTGTAGATTAAGATCAGACTGCACAGAACGTGCAGTTTGATCTTGGATCTACACTGTCCGATGAGAAGACATTTCCCCATCAAAGTAGGCTTAATTATATAATATCAACATTGAGAAATAGAATCTCGAAGAGACCATTCTAATGAGCATACACAACATAGGGTTTAGTGGAGAAAAATCCATATTTTCGGTTTTGAAATCAAACTCAGCCCTCTATCTGGAGCTCTTCTTTGAAGACGTTGCTAAACTGATGACAGTTTGTACTGCGAAAGTGTAGAAAACATTGAGGGAAAATGAGAAATTATTTGTTACCAGTATTTGCATCATCTCTTCCAGAAAAAAGTCCAGAAATCTAACAACGCTCAAAAAGGAGCCAATTGAAAATATTGTGAAAAAAGTTAACCCATTACCACACAATCCCTACTTTTGACGCTCCTGAAAGGGAAAAGCCTTTTGAAAACACTGTGGGAAAAGGAGAAAATGCTGGTAACCAGCATTTTCTCCTTTTCCCACAGTATTTTCTACCCTTCCCAGAACAAATTTCAATTTTTTCAGTCACCTTTATTTTGTCGTCTGCAAATGCTTTCTGTTTGGTCCAGTCTAAAATATTCCCGTGTGGTAAAGAGTTAAAGAATTCTGATGACCAGTATTTTCTCCTTTTTTTCCTCCGACAATGTTTCTCTTCCCAGACTGTTGTCTGCGACACCTTTCAATTTGGACGACTCTACTATTTTGTCTTTCCGTAAAGGGTTAAAAGGGGATCATTTGAGAAACAGGAAAGTGGAGAGTGAGTAAGACAAAGGAAGTAAAAATTTAACCTTTTACCACATGGCAAAAATTTGGGATAGTCAATTTTTGAAGGAAACCACGGACGACAATCTAAATGTTTTTCAGTTGATAGTATTTGTACAAAAATGGGTAAAAACATTGTGGGAAAAGGAGAAAATGCTGGTTACCAGCATTTTCTTCTTTTCCCACAATGTTTTTTTTTTTTTTTTTTTTAAAGCCGTCTTTTCTAGGGTTGTTGAAACTCAGGATTGTGTGGTAAAGGGTTAAAGAGAAATACCGGTACATCACCGTCTTGCCTAAGAAAGTGACATCATTCTTACTTCTTACAGATGACAAAAACTTGCCCAAATAGACGGACTTTGCACACAACAAAGTTATCATATGATAGACATGCTGAAATTAAATTTGTCTCAAATGATGAAATATGGCCTTTTAAGGATAGAAAATATTGTAGGAACAGGATAAAATGTTGGTAGTCAGCATTTTAGACCTCCATTTTCGGCTTTGTTTTTTTTCACATGCCTTTTTCGGCTGTTGTAATTATAAGACGAGACTATTTCCTGGAGAGTTAACTAATATCCTACTAAATGGCTTGTTACAGGCGAAAAGGGATATTCGGATAGTTTGCGTAAAGTGTCGTCTCGGATCAGCCTGCGCAGTCCGCGCAGGCTAATCCGAGACAGCACTTTACGACTGCATGAAATTTTGTGCTACGATAGACTTGCGCAAAACAGAAAATTTCATAAAAACGCGAAGCGTCGTCTCGGATTAGCTTGGGCAAATTGCGCAGGCTGATCCGAGGCGACACTTTACGCAAACGTCGGAATGTTTGTTTCGCGTGTTGCGCGCCCAGTAAGTGCAAAGAAACATTTAGGGCAATAAAAAAAAATACGTAAATTTTGCTATTTCATATATTTTTTTTTTTGAAGGGGGGGGGGGTTATAATTGTATCGGACTGCGAAAATCAAAGAATCAGACTGCACTTTCTGTAAAGTCTGATCTTGACCTACCCCGTCCGCTGAAGGTCAGTGAGTCACGCTTAACAACCCGAGGGTTAACATGTTTGAAATATTCACCCATAGTGCTAAGCTTCCTTTCACCAACGTTATCGAACGAAACAGATCAAGATCGGACGGCAGAGTGTGGTCATCAAGTCTCGGATCTACGCCATACACTTTTTTGTTGTAGACCACGACCATCATATAGGGCACGCTCATTTTCCCAGATTGGTATCGTAAAGTCTTGGGGGAAAAATATACTCATTTTGCTGAAACCTGGGCCTGTATTCACTATTCATTCATAAGAACATTCTTGGTCTTATTTTTCAAAATTTTGTTAATGTGAAAGTAACAGAACTTCTGATTGGCTAAACCATTTGGTTTAGCCAATCAGAATTTCGGTTACTTTCACAGTCAGGAAATCTTGAAGAACTGTTTTCATTGTTTATATGCTTAGGACTGTAATTCCACTTTCACTTTTCACGTATCGATTGTTTCTTTTTTGTTTCACAATAAGAATGGTCACGTTGAATAATTAATAAGAGAGAACAAGAAATCAGCAACTAGTAAAAATAACCATGTCTGAAAAAAAAAAATCTAACATTTCAACGCATTTTCATCACAAACTAGTTTGTTGGTCGGATTGATGGGTAGATAGATGGATAAATGGATGGAGTGGATGGAAGGAAGGACAGACAGATAGACAGACAGATAGATAGACAGACAGACAGATAGATAGATAGATAGATAGATAGATAGATAGATGGTCAGACGGACGGACAGACAGACAGGACGGTAGGTAGATAGATAGATAGATAGATAGATAGATAGATAGATAGATAGATAAAAAGAAGAAAGACAGATAGAAAAATGTAAATGAAAAAAGAGAGAGAGGGAGAGAGAGAGAGAGAGAGGGAGAGAGAGAGGGAGGGAGAGATAGACAGATAGATATAGAAAAAAAGAAGAAAGACAGATAGAAAAATGTAAATGAAGAGAGAGAGAGAGAGAGATAGAGAGAGAAAGAGAGAGAGAGAGATAGAGAGAGAGAGAGAGAGAGAGAGAGAGAGTGAGTGAGAGTGAGAGCGAAGTAGAGGGAGACAAAATTATGACCATACCCTAATTTCAAAACCGAAAATGGACCACTCATTGTACTTCGACCTAGTGCACATGACACACACACAATAAGTAATATATATATCCTATATAGCGTGTCTGACATGATATCATGCTGGAAGCAAAAAGAAAACAAAAGGACAAAGAAAAAGTAATAACTATTATCGTTTTGCAAACTCTCACGGCATTGGTTTAAAAGTACAAATTAGAAATCATACACCTCTCATTATCATTATCGCATTGTACTGGAAAAAATATACGAAATTCCCCTAGTCTAGACTTATGTCTATTCACAAAATGCATGTACATACACCCCTGTCGACGGCTGAACCCATTACCACACAATCCCTACTTTTGACGACCCTGAGAAAGAAGCCTTTAGAAAACATGGTGGGAAAAGGAGAAAATGCTGGTAACCAGCATTTTCTCCTTTTCTCACCATGTTTTCGCCCTTCACAAAACAAATTTCAAATTCTCAGTCACTTTTCCTTTTTGTCGTCTGCAAATGCTTTCGATTTGGACAAACCTAACATATTGTCATTTGGTAAAGAGTTAAACATACGAAGTAACTCTTCACATAGTCATAGATCAATAAAACCGTTTTGTTTAACAACCAAGTAAATCATGAGTTAGAATGGTCCTTGGGCATGCCAAAGTTTACAAAAAGCAAATTTCGACCATAATCAGCTTTCGCTGACTGCGCTGACTGATATGAATCACCCACACCCCAACCCCATGTGTCAGATCCCCTTTTCACAGATCGTTGCTCACAAACACTACACAAATATTATATACATTTATTTCTTTTCAATGAAACTGTTTTTGGAAGGGGAGATTTTCATTCACGCCTTCATATGTCGGCGGTCGGCAGTTTACTGCAAATGCCTTCGAACAGCATTATCCAAACTCCTTTCAAATAGTTCCGATCCTTCTCGAGTACATAAGAATAAAATAATGTCGAGACCATTGCAAATTCAACCAGGGCCCGTATTCACCAATTATTCTAAAGAACGTTCTTTATCTTATTCTTCAAGATTATCTAACTGTGAAAGTAACAGAAGTTCTGATTGGCTAAACCATATGGTTTAGCCAATCAGAATTTCTGTTACTTTCACATAGACGAAATGCTGAAGAATAAGACAAAGAATGTTCTTATGACTGGTTGGTGAATACGGACCCAGAACAGCAAGAAGTAACTTCAAATTTCTAGTTTCATCTTAGCTATTTTAGGCAGAATGCCCAGTGTAGGTTCACGTAAGATCCCATTTTTCACATATTTTTCAATTAAAAAACACACACACACCCTATTATAGTAATGTACTCTAGTTCGACCCTTAACATCATTCTTACGAACAAAGTCCGTAACAAAGAAACAAATGAATAAATGCATGGCAGAAATAAGGGTCCGAGCGGGATTCGAACCCCGGAACTCCCGGACGCAAGACCAATACCTTAACCACTGAGCCAAAGAGATATCTCCCTGACACAGTAGCCAGGTATTGTATTTAAATCGGGAGAATGCCATGCAGGAAGGAGTGGTCTCCCGTAACACACCCCCTCTTAAAGTCATCATTTATTGATGACTCAAAGCCTTATTAGGCAGGTAGTCCAAATTTTGGACAACAAATGGGATTAATGGCTCAATGGCCAATCCCGGACGAGCCCCCATCTTACGAACAAAGTCCGTAACAAAGAAACAAATGAATAAATGCATGGCAGAAATAAGGGTCCGAGCGGAATTCGAACCCCGGAACTCCCGGACGCAAGGCCAATACCTTAACCACTGAGCCAAAGAGATATCTCCCTGACGCAGTAGCCAGGTATTGTATTTAAATCGGGAGAATGCCATGCAGGAAGGAGTGGTCTCCCGTAACATCATATCGTGAGTTTTAACAAATCTGAAGAAGAAGGTTTTTTAAAAAAAAAAACATTGTAGGAAAAGGAGAAAATGCTGGTTAAACAGTATTTCCTCCTATTCCCACAATTTTTTCTACATTATCAAAGGGAAAAAACATATGTAGTCTCCAAATATCGTCAATATTGTCCAGTCCGCTTTGTTTATTTTTGGTGGGGGGGGGGCACAGTATAGAGTAAATACATTTTGTTTACCGAACAAAGGATAAAATAAATACAATAATGTCGGCCAAAAACACACTTTAACCCTTTATAAAAACATCCCTTGTTTTCACGACCCTTGGAAAGAAAGCTATTGAAAACATTTTAGGAAAAAGAAAAAATGCTGGTAACCAGCATTTTCTCCTTTTCCCCAGAATGTTGTCCATTTTTCCAACGTTCAATTTTATTTATAAGTCACATTTAGATTGTGGTCTGCAACTGCTTTCGATTTGGACCAGTCTAATATTTTGTCGTTTGGTTAAGAAATAATCTTCTTTCTATCGTGGTATATCGTTCAATAAACCACAGTTGTGAGTTATGAGGCACAATAAATAATCCACGAGGGCGATAGCCCGAGTGCTGTATTCATTGTGCTTCATAACTCACAACGTGGTTTATTGAACGATATACCACGATAGAAAGAAGATTATTTCGATTCTAACATGGCCAATTCTTAATGAAAGGAAAACAAGTTCAAACTAAGAGTAAAAACGCGGATGAAGATTATGTTCCATTGAATAGCTCACTCATTGAATGACGTCACTCTACATGGATTGTCGCAGATTTTACCACGTTTTCTTTGTACTGTGTTTATAGAGCCAAAGTCGCATGTCATGTTAGAATTAAGAAATAATCTTCTTTCTATCGTGGTATATCGTTCAATAAACCACAGTTGTGAGTTATGAGGCACAATAAATAATCCACGAGGGCGATAGCCCGAGTGGGTTATTCATTGCGCCTCATAACTCACAACGTGGTTTATTGAACGATATACCACGATAGAAAGAAGATTATTACGATTCTAACATGGCCAATTCTTAATAAAAAGAAAACAAGTTCAAACTAAGAGTAAAAACGCGGATGAAGATTTTGTTCCATTGAATAACTCACTCCGATGATTGAATGACGTCACTCTACATGGATTGTCGCAGATTTTACCACGTTTTCTTTGTACTGTGTTTATAGAGCCAAAGTCGCCTGTCATGTCAGAATAAACACTTCACCAACCCACAAACCCAACCCACAGTAATGTAAAAAAGAAAACTATTCATGTTTACCCAACAAACCTTTACCCTAGTGATATGAACACATCGATAAAATTAACAGCGATTAAAAATTCATTTAACCCTTATCTTATAAATAAATGAAAAGAAACTTTCAAACCAATAGTATAACTACAAATACTGTTATTTGAAAAGTAGTTGTTGGGAAACATTATCTCCGTATCGTACAATGCAAGATCAGACAGCATGTTCAAAGTTTTACACCTGTCAGAAATTCAAAGTACATGCAGACGACAAATTTAACTCTTCACCAAACGACAAAAATTATAGACTGGTACAAACTGAAAGCATTTGCAGACCACAAAATTAATGTGACTGGGAAATTGAAATTTGGTTTTAGAAAGGGTACAAAAACATTGTGGGTAAAGGAGAAAATGCTGGTTACCAGCATTTTCTCCTTTTCCCACAATTTTTTTTCTAAAATGCTTCTTTCTCAGGGTTGTTAATAGTCGGGACTGTGTTGTAAGGAGTTAATGAAGCTGAAATTGTGAAATTCATCTTTAACCCTTTCCCAAACGACAAACTTTTGGACTAGACCAAATTGAAAGCATTTGCAGACGACTATTCAACTCTTGCTGAAGAGATGATTTCTGTCTATGATATGGTAGAAAATATTGTGGGAAAAGGAGAAAATGCTGGTAACCAGCATTTTCTCCTTTTCCCACAATCTTTTCTTCCCCTCCAAAAAACAAAATACGATTTTTGATTGACATTTATTTTGTTGCCTGCAACTGTTTTCAGCTAAACCCTTTCCCAAACAATCCCTGATTTTCACGACACTGAATAAGGAGCCTTTTGAAAACAGTGTAGGTTTTTTACGATCCTGTGATAGAAGCCTCTTGAAAACATCGTGGAAAGAGGAGAAAATGCCGGTGACCAGCATTTTCTCCTTTTCCCACAATGTTTTCTTCCGGCCTACTGGAAACCAGTTTTAACATTTTAGTTACGTTTATTTTGTCGTCTGCAAGTGCTTTCAAATTCTGTCGTTTGGTAAAGTATTAGAGGTTATCAATGTCACGTCATTTAAGTTTTGTCAATTTTCCTTATGGTACATCCCCCTCCCCCCCCCCCCCCCTACCTTGGGACATCCCCTTCCTCCCCTGCCCCCTTCTCCCTACAGATTTACAAATGCAACGATAATCAGGGTTTGTATAGTTTTTGTTTTTCAATTTACAAGCTTTAAATTTGTTTTGATTGAAATCCACTCTTCCGTGTACACAAACTTGACATCTTTCCATCGTCTTCCTCTTATAAATCTTGTAAACAAAATGTTTACGTCAAGAAAGAACGTAAATACTTATCGTAGGTTTTATAGGTCGATCTACCTTGTTTACAACCAATCGGGGATTTTCTTTTGGATTAAGGTGCCAACCCTCTACTAACATGTAAAAGACGGACGATGCCGAGATTTACCGAATAGGCTTTACGAAAACGTCCATGCGTCCGATGAGTTAAGGGCCTCAGAACTTAACTCATTCACTGCTTAAGATCGCTTTTAGCATCTTTTGCGGATGGCTAAATCAAGATCAGACTGCACAAATCGTGCAATCTGATCTTAGATCTACACCATCCGCTGCCTGATAACTTGCCACCTTTAACGTAGCGTGACTTCAGGCGGTAATTGATTCTTTAGAGTTACTCTTTCACTGCCGATCTCTCTTTGAAGAGCTTTTGCTAACAGCATAGTCCAAGATTAGACGTCAGGTTTGTTTTTGGTGGCAATTTAATTATTGTCGTCAATTTGTGAAAGTATGAGAGTTTCAACGTGCGCAATGGTTCTGTGCGCAGGAACACGTGATCAAGTAATCGGTCGCTTTTCTATACAAATATTTTCTTTTCACCTTGGATTTAAATGCGATTTAAATAAATAAGCTTCCCACCATAAAGAATCGAGCTGACATCACCGATAAAGTTCAATATGCTGATTTCATAACTTGACTGATTTTCATTTGCAATAGAGCCATACTCTGTGAAAATGGAATTTAAATCATTTGCAAAAAGTATCGACTCAGGTCAGTCTGCGCAGTCTGCGCAGACTGACCTAGGTCGATACTTTTTGCTAGAGGTCAATTCTTATGCATGTCAAAGGAAAAATCTACTTCACGATTCATTTTGTTGTTAACTCTTTACCAAACGACAAAATTTAAGACTGGTCCATATGAAAGACGCTTGAAATGAAACTCAAAAACTGAAATTTTATTTCAGCAAGGTTGAAAACATTGTGGGAAAAGGAGAAAAGTCTGGTTACCAGCATTTTCTTCTTTTCTTACGATGTTTTTTTTTCTCACAATGTTTTCTATCTCAGGGTCGTAAAAACCCGGGATTGTGTGATAAAGAGTTAAACAAGATAGGTTTTATGGATATCTAACTATATTTTGACTTGTTTAGTATCGTGTACCATGGAGATGCATGTATTAAACCTCCTTTTCTGAGAGCGTGATCTCTGTAAGTTTTACCCCTTTTTATAAAACTCCAATTTGCAGTAATCAGACATTCAAAACAGCTAGACGTAATTACAGTTTACAACAAAAAGAGTTCCCTTTTCCCACGATGCGATATATTATCACTGCAAGAAGATATTTTCCTTGTCTTCACTTTCCTTCCTCGATTTTTTGATGTTGCATGCATTTATCAGTTGCAATCGATTATCAATGTGGGCTTCGCTCCCCTTAAAGATGGTCCTTCAGATTTTGGGACAAAAAATTTACAAAAATACAAAAAAACCCATCCTTTTACTTCCAAAGCCTTATACCTTTCATTAATAAAACCATAATAGTCAAAAACCATCCAATAACAAGAGAAATTAAAAATTTACTACAGGCCAGGTGGACACCGACGGGAAACACATTCTATTTTTACATGAGCAATTCGCTCATTGACATACCGGAAATATACAGAAGAAGCTTCAAACATAGCGTCCGAAGAAGACATTATATGGAAAATAATTACAATTTTGTTATTCTATGGAATTTAAGCGTCATCAATCACTTTCCAGTCACTTAACATTCCCATAATGTTTTTTTTTAAATATTTGGCGGTAAATCTAAAAATAGCTTAAGAGGCTACGTAGTCTTTTAAGGGAATACCACTAAAAAAATCTTTTTTTCTACTTTCATGTTACTTAATTATTGATGATTTGTATTTTTTTTAAATATAAATTTCAGTGATATATATATATATAAATTAATTTGGTGTGATGTGAAAAAACTAAATACCCACCTTTAAGGCTGTTAGTTTGTGTGGTATTTGTCGAAGAAAAACTCAGGCAAATGAGTTTTTAGGTTGCACTCAGAGATGTAGTTGGTAATAGTTAAAATACACTGTGTGAGTGAGGCCATCGATCATAGAAATACTAGTTTTTGATTGAAATAGCACTCGCTCACAGCCTTCTGTTGGTGCCTTGATACAAAATTTGTCTACTGACCGCTTGGTCCTTTGCTTTATTGTTCAAAAGCCAGTTCGTCCCATTGCTTGTTCATCCCATGATTGCGGGCTACTCCATGAGTATTTAAAGATAAAAATAATTGATTGTAATGTTGGGAATTAAATGTTCAGGGCAAAAAGATATTTCAAAATCATAGTTTGCAGGTACAGACTTAACTTTAAAGGTGGGTATTTAGAATTTTTTACATCTCACCAAATTAAAGAATATATATATCACTGAAATTCATACGAAGAAATAATACAAATCATCAATAATCAAGATTCATAAAATTACAAAAAAAATTTTTTTGTTGGTATTCCCTTAAAAGGCTACGTAGCCTCTTAAGCTATTTTTAGATTTCGCGCAAAAAAAATCAATAAAGCATTGTGGGAAAGTCAAGTGACTGCCACGTGACTCATAACGTTTAAATTCCCAATCATAAGAAACATGTAATAATTATTTTCCATAATGTCTTCTTCGGACGCTATGTTTGAAGCTTCTTCTGTGTATTCCTGTAATTAAATGAGCGAATTGATCATCTAAAAATAGAATGTGTCTCCCGTTGGTGTCAACCTGGGCTTTAGTAAATCTCTAATTTCTCCTGTTGTCGGACGGTTTTCAACTACTGGGGTTTTATGAATGAAAATTAAAAGGCTTTGGGAGTGTAAGGATGATTTTTTTGCACTTTTGTAAAATGTTCGTCCAAAAATCTGAAGGGCCACCTTTAAACTCTAACGTCAACCAAAAGAATGTTCATTTATTTAGGAGGTTGACTTTTAATTTGATCATATTTCTTTTTCTATTTAAAATCATTAATTCCACACATCGGCTTCCTTGACAAATACCACTTCAGCGTTCTCAAAGCTTTATTTGAAACGGGGAACACTGCAATACACAGGACAAAACCCATCTTAAGTTACGCTCGGTTCTCTAACGTGCTCGGTGTATAGCACTGTCTCATTTGCACGGAACTTCGGTTTAACGTCTTATCCGAATGACCAACAGTGATCTTTTAGATGACTAGCCGTTGGGCTCCGAACCCACAACTCAATTTACCCAAAGACTTGACGTTTACATGTCTAACATTCTACCACTTGAGCTATGCGGGCTGCTTTCCTACCTTGCGTTGAGATGAGAGTATGTGTATGTACAATATTCACTGGCGTTAAGAATTCATCCTCTTAACCCTTTCCCAATCGACAACATTTTAGACTGGTCCAATTTGAAAGCACTTGCTGACGACAAAATAAACGCAACTCAAAATTTGAAATTTGTTTCCCGCAGGGAAGAAAACATTGTGGGAAAAGGAGAAAATGCTGGTTACCAGCATTTTCTCCTTTTCCGACAATGTTTTCAAAAAGCTCTTATCTCAGGGTCGTAAAAACCAAGGATTGATTGGTAAAGAGTTAACCAATAACCTGCTGTATAACTAAAAGGGAAATGTTCAATTCGAAAATAAAAACCTAAATTTTGTTTTTTCAAGGTTATGCTTTGGGGTACAGTATCTCCATCCTCGGATACCCCGGGGTCTCCCTATTTGCTACGCTACATCGACCCCTGGGACAATTAATTGAATTTCCCTCGCTTTACCGTTGGCCAAATGCTGGCTTTTCATTGGTTCCATCATCATTTTGTGATGGGCGAGTGGCCTGTACGCTATGACGTTTCGTATCGATTTTCGGCGGCTGATTTAAAAAGTTTTATTAGTCAATTGTCCCAGGGTCGATGTACATAGCGTAGTAAATAGGGAGACCCCGAGGCATCCGAGGATGCAGTATCTCGATATCGGACAGTGTAGATCCAAGATCAGACTGCACGTTCTGTGCAGTCTGATCTTGGATTTACACTGTTCGCAAAAGGTCAGCTAGTCGCACTTAACGGCCTATAGGGTTAAGAAACAATGGGAACCACGTTTTTACGACACTGGTCAAAGATAACGGCATCTACGGTTCGAAAACATTGTGTTGAAGGAAGAAAATGCTGGCTTTTTCCCTCTTTTTCCCACATTGTTTTCTTCCTTTAAAAGAACCACCCATATAACTTGAGCAACAACTACTTTCACGGCGGGGAATCACGTGACACAACAACAACAACAATGACCGTTATTTGAAAAAAATCCCCAACTTCAGGTAAGAAAATCTTCAATAATTCCGTTAATACGTGACCGATTGGAATTTGGTTTGAAGCAGAGAAGGCGGAAGGACTCCAGGGATTTGCTTGATGTGTTAGATTTTTTAAACAACACCTGATAAAAAAGTTATTGACGAGCAAACAAATTATCCAGAGTAAAAAATTTCTTTGCTCGTCAATAACTTTTTTATTAGGTGTTGTTTAAAAAAAATCACATATCAAGCAAAACCCTTGGAGTCCTTCCGCCTTCTCTGCTTCAAACCAAATTCCAATCAATCACGTATTAACGGAATTATTGAAGATTTTCTTACCTGAAGTTGGGGAATTTTTTCAAATAACGGTCATTGTTGTTGTTGTTGTGTCACGTGATTCCCCGCCGTGACTTTGTCGTTCTGAAATGCTTTCAATATCGACGAGATTAATTTTTTTGTTGTAAGAAAAAGAGTGAACCAGTTAGAACTGCCCAGTATCTATACTTCTGCTTACATAATCTGATAACGTTATTTGACGCAAAAGGCTGCATGTCATCCTTTCTTTATGACGCATATAAGCAATGCTATATGGAAACGGTTTCGTTATACATCTGCAAAACATATGGACCAGGTTAGCCTGCGCAGTCCGGAACTTTGAACCTGATGAAATATGTTGGACGTCCATCCCGTCCTGTAATTAGACGGAGTGACAACGTACTCAGAACGAGATGGACGTTCTACAAACGGAACTGCCGTACTTCGATCCTAATAAAGATGTGATACAGTTAGGTGTACAATGCAGAGAAATGATCCTCCCCTACAAAATGACCCGTGGGTCATTATTCTACGTCGAGAAATGACCCATGGGTCATTTTGTAATGGGGGACATTTCTCTGCATTACACCGGCATCAATTTGGCAGTGCGTTTGCATTTTACCGGGCGAGGTTTGGCGAGACAAGGGGTTCAGGCATTATCAGGCCAAAGTAACACGTTCTTGCCCGGCCGCAAGGCATTTTCCGATTATGACTTGGTAAATCGTTCTGAGAACTAGTTTGGCGTGACGGGGGCTTTACGTTGAGAGTTTTGCCAGAATATGTCTCATTTGTCAGCGTTGAAATCTCGCTGTAACCAGCGAAAAACCCCTTACCAACTAATTTTGTGTTTTGACGAACCTGAGGTGGATAAAAAGAAATCCGACGGAAAAGGAGAAAATGGTTTATCCTTTTCTCACAATATTTTCTACTATTTAAAAAAAAGTCCCCTGATTTGAGTCACACAACTCCAAGATGATTTAGCCTCGGTAAGTGCTTTCAACTTGGACAAGCCTAAGAAATCTTATCGGTCGTCGAGTAAAATATGTGTGTCATTGATTTCCTTGAAATGTGATCTCAGTGTGAAAGGCTTAAGATCACATTTATGAACCTACTTCTATTGTAGTCCATGGGAAAATCGCCGCAACCCAGGAATTTAACTATACAAAAGCCATGCTGTATAAAAAAAGGGCTTGATGCATTTGCGAAAAGTATCGACCCAAGTCAGCCAGCGCTGTCCGCGCAGGCTGACTTGGGCCGAAACCTTTCGCTATCGGTCAATTTTCTGTATGTCAAAGGACGGGTTTACCTTATGACGGGGTCCATTTTTAAACAAACTGGACTTTATTGATCCATGACCAAATGATGTCTTGCTGGGTGTCATTCATCACGGCGATGTAATAAGCAACCTTTTACTAGAGGATGTCTTTTGATTATATATATTACTAATATCTTATGAGTCATGAATTTGCGTTTCAGTTGTGTACTATTTAAAGGGGCCTGTTTGATTTTGTTTCCCTTAATAGATCAAAATTTGTTTTAAAAAATAGATCAAAATTTGTTTTAAAAAATGATAAATATAACTAAGTATATTTTTCTTTGACACCGTTTAAAGTTTATGGTTACATTTAGACAAAAAAAAAAAAGTTTCAACTTTGTGCGTAAAAAGAGTTTTATTCTTGCAATCAGATATGACGTCATGATACGGATTTGAATACGAATCCACGTAGTTGACGCCTGATATTCAAGGGTGACAACCTACGTCATATCAGAGGTGTCGTAATAGCCACCATTTTGTGTTGAAAGTGCAGATTAATTACTTTAAAAAGATATATGTATCTAAAATTTCCATAGAATACTTACTTCATCTGGTATTTGTCCTATTCGTGAAATCAAAATGCCATGAAACAATGTTGTAGCTCTAAACATTTCTACCTAATTGTTCTTAACGGCATTGTATACGAAATCTATTTTAAATCGCACATGTGTCACCGGCTTCGAAAATTCTGCGGAGTTAATTGCAAAATCAACGAAACTAATGAACAAAATATCAATGTATACTAACGAAGAAAGTTTTCAGATACCATATGCACTGCTTTGTTTGAACAGATCTTCAATAACAATAATTTATAGCTGAAAAATTTACCTTTTAAAACCAAAAAGGCGGACTTACAATGTATCCGATGACGTATGCTATGACGTAGCTTGTTACCCCTGGTATTGATCCTGGGACATCCCTACTTGTATTCCGAGAACTGTGAAATTTATAAATACATTTGAAGGGCTGCAGCCCAGTGAGGAAACACCACTGAAAAATATGTCTGACTTTAAGTCTTTCTTCGGTACTGATAACTTGCCAGCTATTGTCTACGTTAACTCAGTGATAAATATTTTCTATGTTTTGTGAGACAAAAGTCTGAATAACCCCCCTTTAGTAAAGAAATAAAATCCATCTAAAAAGATGATAAAGTAAACCTGAAATACGTTTTCTAATCCGTCGTAACTCGTGCAATTTTACAGCCAGAAACATTTGGCAAGAAGAAACAAGAATGATTACAGTTTCATATAACAAGGATGAAATGGTTAAGAAAAAAAAACATGCTAAAAACTGCCTGTAAACGAGAGTGGGTGTATCTTTAAAATTTGTGTGCATCAACAGACATAGATCTATAGGTAAATAAATATCTTTTAACCTTTTAGCTGCTGAATGCGACTTGCTGACCTTTTGCGGATCAGACTGCACAAATCGTGAATTCTGATCTTTGATCTACACTGTACGATATGGAGATGTTATTTCCACGCCCCCCCCCCCAAAAAAAAAAATTCAAACAGCAATATTTGGATTATGAATTTCGAATTGACAATTTAAATTTTGTTATTCAGCATGACAAGGTAGATCTATAAGATAATATTTAACTCATTACCAAACGACAAAATTTTAGGTTTGTCCAAATTGAAAGCATCTGCAGACAACCAAATAAATGTGACTTAAAATTTGAAATTTGCTTTGTGAAGGGTAGAAAACATTGTGGGAAAAGGAGAAAATGCTGGTTACCAGCATTTTCTCCTTTTCCTACAATGTTTTCTAAAGGCTTCTTGCTTAGTGTTGTCAAAAGTAGGGATTGTGTGGTAATGGGTTAAGCCATTTTCTGACAAATGGGACTTAATGCATCTTCGTGATGCATAATACCAAATAAGTCGTTGTCTGCGAAGATTCGACCTGTCTTATATGACGCATCACTAGCCCCGAAAGCGGACAGACTGTAATATTACGCTCTATAAAGTAGTAGTGTAGAAAATATCTTTTATCTATAAGTTTGAGGAGAAATGAGATCTGCTTTAGCTCCAGATTTCTCTAAATTGCTGATCATAGCTGAGTGAATTACACGAGGTAGCGTTTTATTGAGTAAACGTTTATTTTAGTTTGAAATTCAAAGTAACGGTTGTCGCGTAGGAAAGTGGTTCGGTTCTGCACCCAGGATGCCCAAATTAGGTAGATGAGTATTTATAGAATGCCATCTAGCGGGAGATAATGTTCTGTACCCAGGATGTCCATATTAGATATCCTAATTCGAATCTTCGAAGAATATGACACACGCAGACAACGGACAATAATAGAAAACCTGAGTATCGCTATCTCGAGCTTATGTCCTTGCGCATAAAATATCTGATTTTCGGAAAGCTTTGATCCAAGATCAGACTGCACGCTTTATGCAGTCTGATCTGGACCTGCACCCTCCGCAATAGATCAGTGAGTCGCGATAAAGGGTAATTCACATGAAAAAAAGTTCATTTAGTAGACTCGAAAGTTGAAAAATTTTCACTTCTCGCACAGAAATAATCGGAAAGATTATGACTAAGATCAGATTGCAGGATTTGTATTACATGATCTTGATCTACCCTGTATTATTTATTGTATCCCAAGTTATATTCTTCATCCAAAAGGTTTATAGGAAGTAAAGTTGGTCGCATCAGAAGTCGGCCAAAGGAAATTAAATCGACCTCGCTTTTTTGTCCCAATTTATGGACAGTAAACTCAAGGACGACGAGAACTTTCTCAAGTTGTAAAGTCTAAAAATAGGATTACTTTGGCAAGTTAACTCTTCCCCACACAATGCCTTTTGAAAACATTGTGGGAAAAGAAGAAAATGCTGGTAACCAGCATTTTCTCCTTTTCCAACAATGTTTTCTACTCTATCTACTCTATCAAAGAAGAATTTCAGCAATTTAGCCACACTGAAACTGTCGTCTGCAAATGCTTTCAATTTGGACAAGGCTAGAATTTTGTCGTCTGGTAAAAGGGTTAAATAGCTTTTATTACCTGGTTATTTAACTTGCTCTTGACCTACTTTTTTGGACCGATAACAAATGAATAAATAGAAACTCGTGATTGGTGAAAAATGTAGCCATGTTTATTATAAGGACCCCTGTCTATTTGCGGGCATTTTTTTAAAAAAGATTTTTCTTGCTATGATTGTAAATTATATTGTGTATTGTAATTATTGTAATTAATATTGAGTGTTATCCCGCGGTAATTTTTTGGATCATCGGTATTTCCACCTTTAAATATCGGTATGATAACTCCGATGATCCAAAAAATTACTGCGGGATAACACTCAATATTAATTACAATAATTACAATACACGATATAAATTACAATCATAGCAAGAATTTTTTTTTAAAAAAAATGCCCGCATATAATTTGTTTTAAGAAGGCAAGGGAAGAAAACATTGTGGGAAAAGGAGAAAATGCTGATCACCAGCATTTTCTCCTTTTCCCACAATGTTTTAAAACGGCCTCTTTCACAGAGGTGTTAAAATTCAGGATTGTGCGGTAAAGAGTTAAATTAAGTCGGTGAAAGATTCGTAATATAACTTGTGGCTAGGCACGTTGCCCATAGCTTCAATTCATACAAGTGCATGTCGCAACATCTTACTCCATAGAGCGCCGAGCAGTATTGGTCACATAAACCAAAAAGACAGTTTCAGTCTAAAAATAACACCCAGATAATTTCATTTCCTGGTTGCTTTTGTCTGCAGTGTGTCAGTAGACCGGATGGTGTAGGTCAAAGATCAGGCTACACAAAACGTGCAGTCTGATCTTTGATCGACACTGTCCGCAAAATTGACTCAAGTCGTGAAAGATACTTGATAAAAGGGGGATTTTTCCTTTAACCACAATTGCATTTTTGCGGTTATTTTTTGTAGAAATGCGGTTATTTTCGTTTGCACATGGACTCTTGTGATAAGATATTTCAAAAGGATGTGACATCGACCATAACTACATTTTGTATACAGACAATCCAACGAAACTCTACTGCAAGCAGCATATGTGATTGATTGATTGATTGATTGATTGATTGATTGATTGATTGATGAATGAATGAATGAATGAATGAATGAATGAATGGATGAATGAATGAATGAATGAATGAATGATTGGTTGATTGATTGATTGATTGATTGAAAGAATAAATTATTGAATGAATGATTGATTGATTGATTGATTGAAAGAATAAATTTTCGAATTATTGATTGATTGATTGATTGGAAAAATAAATTATTGAATGAGTGATTGATTGATTGATTGATTGATTGAAAGAATAAATTATTGAATGAATGATTGATTGATTGATTGTTTGATTGGTTGAATGAATGGTCGAATGATTCGTTGATTGATTTATTGATTGAATGAACGAACGAACGAACGAACGAACGAACGAACGAACGAACGATTGATTGATTGATTGATTGATTGATTGATTGATTGATTGATTGAATGAATGATTGGTTGATTGATTGATTGATTGATATTTAACGCCGTTCACAACATTATTGAAGTTTTATCGCGACGTCAAATGCACGTATTCATGCATTCCTGGAGTTTCTTTGACCAGTACTCCGCACAATTTTTTTTCCAAGCCTCTGGCTGCTTTCCCACATAACTATCGTCGAAACAACGATCAGCGACGGGAGTTGTTAACCCATTACCAAACGACAATATTTAGACTGGTCCAAATTGAAAGCATCTCCAGACGACAAAATAAAAGTGACTGAAAATTTGAAATTTGTTTTGAGAAGGGTAGAAAACATTGTGGGAAAAGGAGAAAATGCTGGTTACCAGCATTTTCTCCTTTTCCCACAATGCTTTCTAAAAGCTTCTTTCACAGGGTCGTCAAAAGTAGGGATTGTGTGGTAATGGGTTGAGAGGGGAATGAACCTTGTCGCAATGTCTATCATCAATCCTTGGGAAAAAATGGCCGAGCCAGGAATCGAGCCAGCGATCTCTTGTTCTTGAGTATACCGACTGCTCTACTGGGGCTCCGCTGAGACCTACATGTACATGGAAAATAGTTTCACAAAAGAATTGGTTGCTTACAAATACACATGTTTCAAGCCAATGTCTCCAGTACATTTTCTCACAATGTTGTAAAGCTCATATTCTGTATCAAGATTGCACCAAAAGCAAAACATGGCAATAGAGCTAGGTTTTAGACACGTCCTCTTTGCTTTATTTCTTACATTACTTATAGGCTGCTGTGAGCGGAAAGTGTAGATTTCCCCCAAGTATAGATCAAGATTAGACTACGTAGAACGTGATTCTGTCTGATGCGGTACACGATTTTTTCTAGACTGGTGTCAGTCCGTTAAATAGAGCCTTTTCATTAAAATAAAGTCATCAAGTAAAACTGCAAAACAAAAACTCTATGTTCTCAATGTTCTGATTGTCTGTATTTCAGATGAAGAGCAAGTAACAACACATATTTCTGTGACCTTGCTGTAGTTGTGTACCTTGTTTATTAGAATGACTTAAATGCAAGGCCTGAATGCCAGGCTAGATTTTTTCCAGCGACACAAGGTTTGGAAACGCGAATTGTAGATTTCTACCACTGGCTGAAAATATTCCAATGATTCATGCCGCAGTTTATGGCGGGATTCCATTTCCTAGCCCCCACCCCTTGCTCCCCCTTTGCCCCCCCCCAGTCCCCCACCCCCCTCTTACACAATCTTTTTTTTTGCTGCGGACTGAGGTTGCTATGCAGCCGCTGGCAAAATGGCAAGAAGCTGCTCTGAAAATATAAGGTTTTTACAATAACTGTATCACTGCGAGGGTGTAAAATGCACATATGTTTTTAAAAGCAATAAGTTATGTAAATTCATGTTATACAATTCGTTACCCCTTAGAGCTCCAAATAAACCCTGGGGAACATTTTCAATAAAAAAAAAAGACCCGTAATGATTAACCCTTTACTCCATAGATACTCATTTCTACGCATTGCTTGTAGGAGTCTTTGGAAAACATTGTGGCAAAAGGTGAAATTGCTCGTTACGAGCAATTTCACCTTTTGTCCCAATGTTTTATTTGCTATCAAAAGGTGTCATATACACATAAGAAACGGCTTCATCCTTGATGTTATTTACCTAGGGTCAATTAGAGATACCATAGAAATGCCTTATGCGGTAAAGGGTTTTTCATGTAATTGTAAAGTTTTAGGTCGCACTTTCCAAGGATGTCTCATCAAAGCGGACAATGTAGTTCAAAGATGAGACTGCACGTTATGTGCAGTCTGATCTTTGATCTACATTTTCCACTAAGGCAACTATAGTGGTGATGGGTACTTTAACCCTTAACCAAACAATCCCTTGTTTCTACGATCCTGAAGAAGAACCCTTCTGAAAACATTGTGAGAAAAGGAGAAAATGCTGGTAACCAGCATTTTCTCCATTTCCCACTATGTTTTTTTTTTCTCTTTGAAAGTCAAGTTTTATTTATGTTTTAGATTCACGTTTATTTTGTTGTCTGCAAATGCTTTCAATTTGTACAGGTCTAAAATTTTGCCATTCGGGATAGAGTTAATGGTTTTAACATTAGATACCTTCTTTTCCCAACTTTGCCAGAAATATCTGCTTTTTCCACGTGATCGTAAATTTGACTTCAACTGTTTCTTTGCTTGTTTCACGTATTCAGTCTTATGATTCGATGACATATGTTTAGTCTTTTAAAATATATCCGTTTATATATGATGTACTGATAATTCTGACGTTATATTTGAACAGTGGTTTGCAAAATCTGGGTAATTTCGTGCGTGACACTATCTATAGATAAACCCTTTAATAGCGATTGACAAAACTTAATACATGTGTACTAGTTTATATCAAAAGATTTCGCTGACAAACTAAACGTGGCTAAAATTGTGAAATTTTGTTTCAGAAATGTTTGAAAATCTGGTGGAATAATGGAGAACGTGCTAGTAACCAGAATAGTCTCCTCTTTCCATAATGTTTTCACAAACTTCTTTAGGGTCAGTATAAAGTAGGACATGATTGTCATAAAGGTTTAACACTTTACCACATAATCCCGAATTTTAATGACACTGAGGATAAAACCTTTTGAAAACTTTGTGGGAAAAGGAGAAAATGCTGGTAACCAGCATTTTCTCCTTTTCCCACAAAGTTTTCTACACTTTCACAGACACATATACCATTATTAATTTCAGCTACAATTAATTTGTCAGATGCAAAAGCTATCAATTTCGGCAAGTCTAATATGTTATCTTTTTGCTAAAGGTTTTATATATTTTTAGGTATCTTTTAAATGTGACGATATATCATGTGACTATGTGAAATATTGGGATAAAGTCGATATGAGACTGTTACAGGCTATCATTCTATTCATCTGATTTGCTATTGTTAGACCGCCAACATTGTGTTACCCGACGAATGGGATTTTTGTCTCTGGGAACTGTATTTTTTTTTCTCTTGCAGAAAAAAGACCTTCCTGTGATTAGCAGAAACATGTTTATCCCCTTTTCAACGATGTTTTGGGTTTATTGAAATATGTTGGCGGTTCGTTTGTTCGTTCGTTTGTCTGTTTAAGGTAAAACCCTTCTAATGGAATTTCAAAAGCTATTTTAACTTTTATATTTTCCTACAAAATCTGCTATGAATAAAAATGAGTATCACTGTACGACTTTAACCGAGCCAATTTCTTCCTTTGTTTTTCCTTCTCAGAATTACCATTTATAAATCTAAAACACTTTATTCTTATTACAAAGAGACATACTAATTAACCAGCATTTTTTCCACAATGTTTTCAGAAGACTTCTTCCTCTGGGTCTTAAAAAACCAGGAACTTTTTGGTAAAGCGTTGAGAAAGTTTGTTGAATGGGAACCCGGGCTACGCCAGAATATGCAATCGTTGTTTTAAAACCGAAATTTAACAGATATTCCTACTACACGTGCTTTAAAACTGCCATTTTCAGTTGCGTTAATAATTTACCAAAAAACCTCGTAAAAGAAGGCTTTTGAAAAAATAGTGTCAAAAGTCAATGCTACCAGTCAGATATATATTTTCCTTTCCCCTTCAAAGAAAGGCCTTTCATCTGACCACTGGTAATGAACTTGGCATATAAAAATGTGACCCGTCACGCGAAAAGGGACCATCTGGGAATTCGGTACATCAATTAGATGAAAACAGATCAACGATAGTGCAGGTCACTTTAAGTTGATAGTTCAAAATTGATTGTATAACAAGGTAGAATGACCACTTTTCATACAAAAAATATCATCAAAACGATAAGTGCCGACCTTGGTCAGCCTGCGCAAATCATGGCGCGCAATCACTGGGGTTAAAACTTTTTTTACAGTTCTCAGATAGTCCCTTTTTGCTTGGCGCGCCACAAATGCTTTCTTTCTTGTTTGGAACAAGTCTGTTGGTCGCTATATAGGGCTAACTGCGTTCACAGTCACAAACTTCTATAGCAATGGGTAAAAAAAACAGAAACACCGGAAACAAGTGGTAAAAAAGGAGCCAATAATTTCCAGGGCAAAGAAATGTACTTGGATGGTATTTTCAATAGAGTGCATAAACCAGTACATAGCTATAATTATTATAATGTATTTCACTTTTTACAAAACGTCAAAACTTTAGACTTAACCCTTTCACAAACAATCCCTGGTTTTTACGGGTCATGAATAGAAGTCTTTTGAAAACATTGCGGGAAAAGGAGAGAATGCTGGTAACCAGCATTTTCTCCTTTTCCCACAATGTTTTCTATCCTATCATATAGAACAATCATCTTTTTAGCGACTGTTAATTTCTCATCTGTAAAATGCTTTCAATTTGGTCGGTACAAAATTTGCCGTTTGGGAAAGGGTTAATTACAAGCATTTGGATACCACAAAGTAAATTTGACTCAAAACTTGAAATGTGTATATAGATGGGTATAAAATATTGTTGGAAAAGGAGAAAATGCTGGTAACCGGCATTTTCTCCTTTTCCCAAAATGTTTTCAAAAGCCCTTGTATCTCAGGTTCATGTAAAGTCGGGATTTTATCGGCAAAAAGGTTTCAAAATGATATTTGCTCACATATTGATCGTTTTACTTGGTAACAATACTAGTATTTCGCCGGGTATTACACCTAGTTTTTGACTCCTACGCATATTTTTCCCGGCTAGATATCAAAAATCACCCATTTAAATAAGCTTAATGCCATTCGACATACCTCAGGTGCAATCTCCGAGCAGAGTTGTCGTTCGTTATCTCACATACATCTCTGCGATGGGCTAAATGACAAGAATCTTGTCAAACCGAGGAAAAGATGTTTTGTTACTGTTTAACTGTTTCATATGTAAAATTGTAAGTTAGACAAAGGAAATATGATTCTGGATACATTATAGGTGCGTTCAAACTGATGAATTTACCTGTATAAAATGGAACTATTTTTTTTTGAGCCTCTTCACTTTTAAGAATCTTACGCCGATTTAAACAAAAATAGCTGCGCCCATCAATGATGACAACTGATTTGACACACCGCTGGATCTAAGTTTGTACGATTAAAAATCAAGTTATCGTCCTTTAAAGATATTTAGGCTTTTCAGAAAATCCTTCTTTTGTTCATTTACTATCATTTAAGTCTGATTGGTCCCATGCTGTTTAAACAGCACACGAAACAATCGATATTGGTCTTTCTTTCACCGGCGTTTGTGTAGCTATTTTGAGTTATGGTCATGTGACAAAAATATGACGTAATGACGTTCTACTTTCTGAGCCCACTACAGAGGTAAATGTAATGATCCGGAGTGCAAGAGAGTGACCTCAGGTGATGGCAGCCATCAAATCCCTCAGCTGTATCTGGTGGATTGATACGCACCAAAACGATACATTTCATCGACCGGAAATACGCCGGTTTACCGTTTTGAGTATTGTAAAGCTACTTTTAAAAAAGAAAACCCGAGTCTCAATTTTCTATCGAAATCTTTCTAACTATATCTCAGTTGACAAAAAGTTCGTACATTTATTCTTTTTACCGTGGATTGACATTTTCATCGACAGATAGTTTGGTTTAAATAATCACCGAGCTTGTTTATGTCGTTGTTAAGGTAAGACCTGTGTAATGGAAAACAGCTGTTTCCACTAAAATATCATCCTGCAGATTTAGCTATAATTAAAAATGAGTATTATTAAACTACTTTCACCGATTCATTTTTTTCCATTATTTCTTTCTGTGAATTATCTTTTATAAACTTAAAACCACTATATTCTCAATTCAAAAAGAGATAATAATTACCTCCCTTTTCAGAAAACTAACAAAAGTATCAAAAAATAATTTCAAGATTTACATAAACGGAATTTCTGATCAGTTAGACAAGTGCAAAATATTATTTCTGCATAAATCCTTATATATCCTTATTTATCAATTAATTAGAATTTTCACCGGAAGTGCATTATACAGGTCTTACCTTAACTCATTACCACACGACAAAATTTTTGGCTTGTCCAAATCGAAAGCAATTGCAGATGACAAAATAAAAGTGACTGAAAATTTGAAATTTGTTTTGTGAAGGGTATAAAACATTGTGGGAAAAGGAGAAAATACTGTTTACCAGCATTTTCTCCTTTTCCCACAATGTTTTCTAAAGGCTTCTTTCTCAGGGTCGTAAAAAGTAGGGATTGTTTGGTAATGGGTTAAACGACTGACAGTGGTGCTGCCATGTATAAGATCACGTGATTGGCAATTCAAATGGAAACGACCGTTATACGGACGAGGTTAGATGTAGGTACCGAATCGGCCGAGTTTTGACGAGCAGCATAATACTTCACACATATGACAAAATTTTGAACTCTTCCAAACTCAAAACAAGTGCAGACAATACACAAAATGCTTCTCAAGAGTTGAGATTTGTCTTTGAATGGACAGAAAACTTGGTGGGAAAAAAAGAAAGTCTTGATTAAAGGCATATTTCTCCTTCTTCCATAGTGTTTTCAAAGTCCTTCACTTTTGTCGTTTTGTGTCGTTGAGTAAAATTTTGTTCACAAAACGGTAGGCCGATCTTGATTTACTGCAAGAATGCCAGTACTCTGAAGAAAACTGCCTTGAAGTCATGGGTGAATCTACCCCCCTATCCATGTAGATTTGGAAAAAAAGTGTGTGTGTGTGTGGGGGGGGGGGTATGTGAGGTCTTAGTGGTATGGTTGTATGCCCCTTAAAAAGTTTGGAAGTAAATGCTCAATCTGATAAGCTTTTGGTATGTTAAGAACTCTTCGAGATCGATAGTTAAACCCTTTACCAAACCATCCTTGGTTTTCACGATCCTGAGAAAGAAGCCTTCCGGAAAATATTGTGGGAAAAGGAGAAAATGCTGGTAACCAGCAGTTTCTCCTTTTCCCACAATGTTTTCTACCCTGCTGAAAACAAATTTCAATTTTTGAGCTACTTTTATTTTGTCGTCTGCAAATGCTTTCAGTTCAGACGAGTCTAAAATGATGTCGTTTGGTAGAGTTAAAGTAACATTAAATATTGTCGTAAAGAAACACTTCACCCTTATCCTACTAAAAAACTAAAATGAAACTATCAAGTCGACAGTAAAAACCCAAGTTTTGATATTTTCAAGATTTATTTGGGAGAAAGTTGTCATTTTTTAATCGGACAGCGCAGATCGAAGACCAGATTACACCTTCTGCGCAGTATGATCTTTATATGAGCTGTCTGCAAAAGTTCAGTTGGTCGCGCTTAGCAGCCAAAGGGTTGAATTGCAGATTGCTCTTTGGTAGGAATCACGTGGATTCAACCGCACGCAAAGGTAGCCACTTACCCGGACGTCCTTTAAACGAACAAAAAAACAATGATTTAACATGAAATATACACGTAACCTTTAAGTGTTATACTCGTAGTTATTTTTGAATCTGAATAAGCTCAGCTATAATTAATGCCGCAAGTGCCTCAAGGCCGTATTCACTAGTAATTGTTACCAAACGACCAAACGACAAAATTTTAGGCTTGTTCAAATTGAAAGGAATTGCAGATAACAAAATAAAAGTGACTGAAAATTTGAAATTTGTTTTGGGAATGGAAGAAAACATTGTGGGAAAAGGAGAAAATGCTGGTTACCAGCATTTTCTCCTTTTCCTACAATGTTTTCTAAAAGCTTCTTTCTCAGGGGCGTCAACAGTAGAGATTGTGTGGTAATGGGTTAAGGTTTACATCCCCTAGCTCTCATGTTAAAAGACGGAACCTGCCGAGATTGGCCGAGTATAGCTGTTAAAAAACGTCGATGTTACACGATATTTACTGATGCGTCAGTAAGTCTACGACCGCTTACTTTCATACTAAAAGACGTAAGCTGCCGAGACAAGCCGAATAGCTTTTACAAAAACGTCGATGTTTACCGATGAGTTAAGGGCCTTAAGTCATTACCACACGACAAAATTTTAGGTTTGTCCAAATCGAAAGTATTTTTTTCAGGCGACAAAATAAAAGTGACCAAAAATTTGAAATCTGTTTTGTGAAAGGTAGAAAACATTGTGGGAAAAGGAGAAAATGCTGGTTACCAGCATTTTCTCCTTTTCCAACAATGTTTTCTAGAGGCTTCTTTCTCAGGGGCGTCAAAAGTAGGGATTGTGTGGTAATGGGTTAAAGGAACAAATGTCCTCGATTTTGACAATTCTTTCAGTACAAGGCAGTGCAAATAATTTTTTATTCTGACGTTCTTCAGTACTAGCACTGTAAAATCTCTGAACAGGCAAAACGATTTGATTTGCACAAAAGACATATGGACTTTGCCTCTGAAAGCCGTCTTTTTGAAATGACATACAGGCTTTTTGAGAGAACTAGAGGTGCCTCTTTTTATTCTCGATTTCTTCTTCATATGATTTGAGAAAAGTATCAACAAACAATTACAAAAAAATATTAGTTGGTTAATAAAAGAATAAGGAAAACAAACTTCTTGAATTTCTTCTTGACATGGCTTATCAGCATTTAACCCATTACCACACAAGAAAAATTTAGACTGGCCCAAACTGAAAGCATTTGCAGACAACAAAATAAAGGTGACTGAAAAATTGAAATTTGTTCTAGGAAGGGTAGAAAACACTGTGGGAAAAGGAGAAAATGCTGGTTATCAGCATTTTCTCCTTTTCCCACAGTGTTTTCAAAAGGCTTTTTTCTCAGGGGTGTCAAAAGTAGGGATTGTGTGGTAATGGGTTAAAATAAAAAGAAACAAGAAAAGCATTGGGCCAATTTGTCAGGTAAGATGGAATGTTGATGGGTTTTAGAGCACAAAGACTTGGTGTCCAACAAAAAAGTACGCCGAGATGAACAAAGCGGCCTAAAGTTTCAATTCTTTTCCAAACGATAAAATTTTGGACTAGTCCAGATGCAAAGTGTTTGCAGACGATAAAGTGAATGTGACTAAAATCTGAAGTACATCTTTGGTAGTGTAGAAAACATTGTGGGAAAAGGAACATTTTCTCCTTTTCCCGCGATGTTTTCAAAAGCCTTCCACCTTAGAGTTGTCAAAACTCGGGAATGTGTGGTAAGGGTTTAGACAGATAATTTAAGACGACGAAATAGGGGAAAGGACATCGCAGTTTTTGTTATTGTACAAATATAGAAAAAAAAAAAACGCGAAAAGGATTTAGAAATATATTTGTTTGAATTTGTTCTAAATTTAAAATTTAAAATTACATGTATTGCCCATCCCCATTTGTAAAGTCTTTACTATTTATATTTTCTTCTAATGGTACTACCAACTCAAAAGGGACACAGAATTCATTCCTCTTTCATCGCTAATTATCTTTTCCACGATAATTTTGTGGGAAAGCAGTCAGTCAGTCGTTAGGGAAGCAAGTTGTACCACGTGCTGGTAAAAGGAAAATAGGCAAACATGGGTGTGTAATTTGGCCGCCATGATATCCCAAACGACAAATTTTAGACTCTTCCAAACTCAAAGAGTTTGCAGATGACAATTTCAAATCTGATAAAAATGACAGAATGTTCTCCAAATGGGTAGAAAACACAAATTTTGCTCGCAACGAGCAATTTCTCCTTTTCCCACAGTGTTTTCAAAAGACCTGTACTGCAGACACGTAAAAACCAAGGGATTGTTTGGGAAAGGGTTAACCCATTACAACACAATCCCTACTTTTGACGATCCCCAGAAAGGAGCCTTTAGAAACATTGTTGGAAAAGGAGAAAATGCTGGTAACCAGCATTTTCTCCTTTTCCCACAATGTTTTTGACCGTTCACAAAACCAGTATCAAATTTTCAGTCACTTTTATTCTGTCGGCTGCAAATGCTTTCGATTTGGACAAGCCCAAAATATTGTCGTTTGGTAATGAGTTAAAAACGATCGTGAAAAAGAGTTAAACATGCAAATAAACAAACCAAAAAAGACAAAGAAAACCAGAGTTTTCTTTGATGTAAAATAAAAAATAAACTTGCATGGGTTACTGGTGAAACATACTGTAGTTACGAGGTTTTGGAGGTAAATCGACGATATGTAAGAAGGTATTAAAACTAGAAATGAAACGGAAATTAAATTTAGAATTCCTAGGCTTCCAGTATTGTGCAGTGATACAGCAAAAATGAGCTATAACAAGGACGTGATTTTTTTTTCCTCATTCATGTTCTATATTTTGATCTTCTCTCTACCTTTCCTTTATTTTCAGTGAATGGTGTCATTGTTGAGTCGTTATCTTGTCACGGTGCAAGTTTAACAGTATAGAATCTTTGATTGATAAGAAAAGGGAACTATCACGAATAAGGAAATAATCTTGAGAGAGAGAGAGAGAGAGAGAGAGAGAGAGAAGTTTTTAATATATATATTTATGTTTATGCATTGAAGGAATACTATTTCTTACTCATACCAATGATGAAATCAAACCTATATCCAGTAGAACAGACTCTAAGTCAACAAATCATAAAGACAGACGAGATTTGAACCCGCAACAGATAGTTAGAAAGTCGTGACTTCTTTTTATTCAAACTTTGGACTGTATTTGTTACGCTGCTAACCCGGAAGCAAAGGACTTATAATTGTCACTGAAGTATGTTGCCGAAAAAGATGAAATAACCAACAAATAAACAAAATATAACATATTCCTTCCCCAGACAAGATTGCTGCAGATGACTCTAGAGCCATATTGATAAAGAACTAACAATTAAGAGGCAATAAATTTTAGTTCATTATTTTTTTTAAACAAAGGAAGACTTCGCTTACGATAATAATTACCATTCAAACAATGTTTTCATTAATTATCAATAAGAAATTCAATTGGACATTCTGTATTATTTTGCTTTCTGGACAATTCTTATGTATTTAAGGTATTCCTACCCTGATGCAGAACATCTATTTCCACTGTAATTTTACTCTGGAAAATATGATAGTATTAAAAATCATCACTATTATAGCATCTTAACTCTTTACCAAACGAAAGATTTTTAGGTTTGACCAAATTGAAAGCATTTAGAGACGATAAAATAAAAGTGACTGAAAATCTTATATTTGTTTTGTACAGAATAGAAAATGTGGGAAAAGGAGAAAATGCTGGTTACCAGCATTTTCTCCTTTTCCCACAATATTTTCCAAAGGCTTCTTTCTCAGGGTCGTAAAAAATAGGGATTGTGTGGTAATGGGTTAATCAAGCCACTTTTTGAGGTTTTGCCTTCATGGAATTATCATTTTCAATTCTAAAATCACTTAACACTCAATTCAAAAGGGAGATTATTATTTCTTCCCTTTACAAAAAAAGTAACAGAGGTATAAACAACAACTCTTTTGATAGATATTTAAAGAAATACTTAGTTTTTAAAAGTGTTTGAAATTATCGAATCGCAATAAATTCTCAGTAATCTAACAACAGCAAAGAGATAACATATGCCATGTTGACCAGAAGTTTCAGGGGAGAAAAGCCTTAATATAAACAAAACTTACATCATAGCATCCATATTTTATAGAAGCAGTAAGAAAATAATTTTGTGAACATCTGTTCAGTCTTGTCCGTGCTTTGATTTTACAAGGTTTTATTGATTTGTATGACTTTGCGATATCTAATGTCATTTTTGGCAGCAACCAGTGTACCTATTCATGAATCCTGGAGTAGGTTCTATCAGGTCTTAACACAATAATCGTTGGAAGCCACTGGGTGATTTTCACGTTACGATCGTCCTAATAATGAGCACCGCTGAAAGAAGAATGAATCCTATCACAATGATTATCAGAATTCTCAGCCCAGCCGGAGATTCCAACCAGTAACCTCTGACTTTAAAGCCCTGTCCATCACCGACTGAGCTATTCGAATCGGTACAAGGTATATCATCGGTTTACTTCAAAAACCTCCTAACTACAGCGTGTTTCAAGCTGTAGTTACGAGGTTTTCGAAGTAAACCGACGATATGAATAAGTTATGGCCCGCGTGGAAGGCTATAGGTAGACGCTCTTACATGTATACTCTCTGAATGTATTACCTACTTCATTTAAGCTTATCCTGACCTTTAGGCTGAAAAGATAAGTAGGCATATTAATAGAACTCTGACAATCATTATCTCCCACTAGATAGCATTCTATAAATACTCATCTAATAATGGCATTCTGGGAACAGAATCGAACCACTTTCCTACGCGATAACCGTTACTTTGAATTTCAAACTAAAATAAACCGATTTTCAATAAAATGCTACCTCTTGCGATTCACTCAGATATGATTAGCAGTTTAGAGAAATCTGGAGGTAAAACAGGCCTGATTTTTCCTTAAACGTATTTATAAAAAACATTTTCTGCATTGTTACTTTATAGCGCGTATTACTGCAGTCTGCACGATATCGGGGATAGTGATGCGTCATATAAGACAGGTCGATTCTTTGAAGAATATGACACGCGCAGACAACGCCGTGACAGTTTTCGTAATGCTCTATATACCCGTGACCATTTGGGACATGGTAGCCCCGTGCATTATGAAGAGTAAAAAATACAGCATTTAAATTTGTGTAAATGATAGTGACCTGTGTTAGGTTTAATGAAACAGGCAATTACATGCAGGATGTTTTGTCACTATGCTGTTTATAGTCTCTTTATTCTTCAAAGTCTTAAATAGAATAAACAAATAATATCTTATTGTCTAATCCATTACCACACAATCCCGAGTTAAACGATCTCGAAGAAGAAAGCTTTTGAAAACATTGTAGGAAAAGAAGAAAATGCTGGTAACCAGCATTTTCTTCTTTTCCAACAATGTTTTCTACTATTTCCAAAACAATTTTCGATTCTTGGATTAAATTTATTTTGTCCTCTGCAAATGCTTTCAAAATGGACTGGTCTAAGATTTTGTAGTTTGGCAAAAAGAGTTAACCCTTTACCCCACAAAGAATTTCTATGGTATCTCTAAATGACCCTCAATAACAGCAAGGATGAAGCTGTTCCTTATATTTATATGACACCTTTTGATAGCATAGAAAACATTGTGACAAAAGGTTAAATTGCTCGTAACGAGCAATTTCACCTTTTGCCACAAAGTTTTCCAAAGATTCCTACAAGCAATGCGTAGAAATGAGTATCTATGGAGTAAAGACTTAAACAAAGCCCTGCTAAATAACTAAAATAAAATGTTCAATTTGATGGTAAAAACCCAAATATTACCATCTCATAGCTATATTTGAAAGAAAGTCATCTCGCTATCGGACAGTGTAAGTCCAAGATCAAACTGCGCGTTCTGTACAGTCTGATCTTGATCTACACTGTCCGCAAAAGGTTAGTAAGTTGAACTTAACAACCTCAAGGTTTGCTATCTGACACAACGCTGTACTTTATTACACAAAGATTGTGTACCTTGGTGTTGCAACCGGACTCAGTACTCTCCGTGCTTTGATTCATTGATTATTTATAGACCGGGTGTTGACTTGTATTTCAATCAGTTGGAGGCGGACGTGGGAGGTTGTAAGTACATAATATAAGCACTCGGTATGAATAATCCAATATCAAACAATCTCATACTATAACGGCCTTGAAAGAAAACTCCTTTAAAAATATTGTGGGAAAAGGAGGAAATGCTAGTTACTAGCATTTTCTCCTTTCCCTACAATATTTGCCACGCTGTAAAAGAAAAATCTCTTCATTTGAACCCAAATAAATTTGTCCTCGGCAAGATATTTCAATTTGGATAATAACAAAATTTTTGGTCGTTGGAAAAGTGTTAATCCACGGGACAGATCAGAAAGTACATTTTAACCCTTTACCAAACAATCCCTGGTTTTTACGACCCAGAGGTAGAAGACTGTTGAAAACATTGTGGGAAAAGGAGAAAATGCTGGTAACCAGCATTTTCTCCTTTTTCCAAAACGTTTTCTATCCCACTGGAAACAAATTTCAACTTTTGAGTGACGTTTAATATGTCGTCCTCAAGTGCATTTAATTTGGACCAGTCTAAAATTTTGTCATTTGGGAAAGGGTTAAGCTGTTATGAAAATGATTCATCAATTCAATTTTGCAATAATAAAAAAAAAAATCTTAAAACCCACGATTTGATAACTACAGAGGCTTTCAGACATTCACCTTGAAGATCAACAACGCGCAGTCTGATCTTGGATCTACAGTTTGTCTACATAGATATGAGCCATGCTCTGACAAAAGGGGGCTTAATAAGCCATTACATCTTTACAGATCAATAATAGCCCCTTTTATAGCCCCTTTAGCAACTGACTCAATCATGAAGTGGACTGGCCCTTGTATATACATAAAAATGATCAATAGAAAATTGACTCATCGGGGAAAAGCATCTACCAGGGTCAGTCTGCGCAGCTCGCGCAGTCTGACCTAGACCCAAGTCTTCTGCTCTTTGTTGATCTTATCCATGTCAAATGACCATTCTACCTTAAGATTTAGTTGGTTATTAGAGAAACTAAATGCTGTGGATCCACTGTTATAAATTATGACGACTTGCTTGGTCTCATAGATCATAGAGATTCATTAAGCCCCCTTTTCCGAGAGTATGACTCATATGTAGATAGCATATGATTTTTGTTTAACTCATTACTAAACAACATAATTTTAGACTGGTACAAATTGAAAGTATTTGTAGACGACAAAATACAAGTGACTGAAAATTTGAAATTTGTGTGTTGTGGAGGGTTGAAAACATTGTGGGAAAAGGAGAAAATGCTGGTTACCAGCATTTTCTCTTTTTCCCATAATGTTTTCTAAAGCCTTCTCAGGGATTGTCTGGTAATGGGCAGAATTATTGTCTAATATCAGTTTAAATTTTTATAGGTATCAGTTGACACATTGTGAAAATATTGCACGAAAGTCAGAAATTTCTGAGAGCAAACGTTACGGCTAAATTAGATTTTGTCCCACAGTAGATTTGCGCAAAACAAAAGATTACAAAAGAACGGAAATGAACGGAAAATGTCGTTTTCGACATGAACGGAAAATGTCGTTTCGGATCAGCCTGTGCGGACCGCGAAGGCTGATCCGAAACGACACTTTAAGCAAATACCAGTATCCGACTATCCCTTTCGCATACTGGAGACCATATATTTCATGTATGAGAAGAAATAGTTATTTCATTGTTGTTAAGATATTTCCAGTTTTTAATTCAAACTCAGGCTGATCCGAAACGACACTTTACGCAAATGTCCGACTATACCCTTTCGCGTATTGGAGACCATAATTATATTGCACGTATGAGAAGAAATAGTAATTTCATTTTTGTCCAGATATTTCCAGGTTTTAAACTTATCTATTTGACATCGATTGAGAAACAAGTTCTAACAACTTATACTAATCCCTCTCGATTCTGCTTCCTGGGAACTACACCGGTACTCGCGCCGAATGTGTGGGCCAATGAAAAATCCCAAAGTCCTTTTTGTACGCATAGACTAAGTCTTGTGTTTCGTTGTTTTGGGGTCGGGGAAATTGTGGATAGAAGGATTATCTATCTGAAACAAGCTTTTTAGCTAGAAATAGATGTAAAACTGTTTTTTTTTTTAAAAACTCATATCATACAAAGAAAAGATAAATTTGTGGTAGGGGATTTTCGTTTATTGCAAAACCCGGATACTTAACCCCTCGGCGGCAAAGCGCAAATCAAACACCTTTTGGGAACGGTGTAGATCAAGATCAGATTGCACAGAACGTGCAGTCTGATCTTGGATCTACACAGTCCGATAATGAGATATTTTTCCCCAAAATAAACCTTTGAAACTGTAACATTTGGGTTTTTATTATTGGTTTTAAAGTTTCATTTCGTCGGGTTACTTCCAAAACCTCGTAACTACAGCTTGTGACAAGGTGAAGTTACAAGGTTTTCGAAGTAAACAGACGATTTCTTTTATTTAGCAGCTTAAGCTGTTTATTCATGCATGGAAAAATGTCTGCTTCGAAAACTTAATGGCTTAATTCACTAAAAATTAAAAAAAAAAATAAAGAAATAAAAATAATAATAATTAAAAAAAAAAATAATAATAAAAAAAAAAATAAATAAATAAATAAAATAAAAAAATAACTTTTAAGTACTGTGCAAGCCGTAATCCTGATATACACCGTTGGCAAGGGGATGTTTATGAGGCGTGCTAAGAGCCTGAAAGTTATAGAGGAAAATGATCAACACTGTAGATCTAGATCAGACCTCTACAAAGGCAGTGGTTTTAGAGGTCCACTACATTTGCTATGAAAATAGAAATATATCACCCATGCTCTGTGAAAAATGTGGGTTAACCCATTACCCCACAATCCCTACTTTTGACGACCCTGAGAAAGAAGCCTTTAGAAAACATTGTGGGAAAAGGAGAACATGCTGGTAACCAGCATTTTCTCCTTTTTCCACAATGTTTTGTACTCTTCACAAAGCATATTTAAAACTTTTAGTCACTTTTATTTTGTCGTCTGCAAAAGCTTTCAATTTGGACAAGCCTAAAATATTGTCGTGTGGTAATGAGTTAAATGCTCTTACGAACAAAGTTCGTAACAAAGAAACAAATGAACCGTGAAATGCATCGCTGATATACAAACCGCCTCTGGTAGAATTCGAACCCACGAATTGGCAAATTTCGTCGTTTTCAGAAGTTTAACTCATTATCAAACGACAATATTTTAGGCTTGTCCAAATCCAAAGCATTTGCAGACGACAAAATAAAAGTGACTGAAAATTTGAAATTTGTTTTGTGAAGGGTAGAAAACATTGTGGGAAAAGGAGAAAATGCTGGTTACCAGCATTTTCTCTTTTTCCAACAATGTTTTCTATAGGCTTCTTTCTCAGGGGTGTCAAAAGAGGGATTGTGTGGTAATGGGTTAAAAGACCAATACCATTACCACTGCGCCAAAGAGATATCGCTTTGGCTCAGTGGTTAAGGTATTGGCCGTTTCGTCCGGGAGTTCTGGGGTTCGAATTCTGCCCGGTCCCTTGTTTCTGCCATGCATTGATTTTATTCATTTGTGTCTTTGTTATGGACTTTGTTCGTAAAGAGTGCGTTTCTATAGTGTGTTATATCCATCGAGTTATCACCTAATTTTTCATAAATTCCATTGGTTAGAGAGAGAGAGAGAGAGAGAGAGAGAGAGAGAGAGAGAGAGAGAGAGAAGAGAGAGAAGGCAACATTGTAAAAAAGACTCTATTCTCAGGTCATTTTTCTTGAAATTCTGTCTTAATGTTATAACCTTCAAGAAATAAAGATTTTATTATTATCATTATTATTATGTCTCATAACTGATATAATCATGAGGTAGAATGGTCCTTTGAAATGCAGATAATTGAGTAAAAGCAAAAAGTATCGACCCAGGTCAGCCTGCGCTTTTTGCATGGGTAAGTACACTAGCCGCAGCGATTTAATGTTGAAAATTGTGCAACACACTATAGAATCAATCAACTGTTGGCAAAATTTACTTGGAGTCGTCATCGACAGTGAGAGAGTCAGACCATCACAGGATCGACCAGTTTAAATAGCACAGGAAAAAGAGCAAGTTCTAATTTCAAAGACATCAAATTTTGTTTTATTTTCAACAACAACTCATATAGATGATTTTCCTTACTTTCTGCAGGGTCCAAATGCGCCAACCATTCTTTCCAAACATGAAAGTTATACAACTTCTGATTGGCTAAACCATTTGGTTTAGCCAGTCAGAAGTTGTGTTACTTTTTAATTTAGAAAAAATTGGTGAAATATGACAAAGAATGTTCTTACGAATGTTTGGTGAATAATGGCCACTATCTTCCTCATTTTTTTCATTCCATCACGATTCTGTTAGGTTTAAAATTAGATTTTTCGGGTAGTTAGCTAAAAGAATGAAGACATGAATCACATTTAATGGGAATCGTGGAGGAAGAAACTTGATAAACCAATACAATCCTTTATTGTTTCAAGTTGTGACCTTGATAACCCGGAAGTGATAGTTTTAGTTTAATGTGATCGAACCGGAAGTTCATTTTACGGTTCTTTTCTTTTCTTGGTGTAATCGATCTCTAAAATATGTGTCACGAAATTATTGATAAAATCACCGACGGTAATTATTCGACACTACTAGCCTATAAAAGTCTATTCACTGTTCTTTTTCTGTTAATTCCTTGGATTTGTTGTCGCCTGACTTATCAATCTTTTCATGATTTTTACATTTGGCCACTGTCACATGCACCCAAGATACCAGGAATTACTGGTTGACGGTATTGACTCAATGGTTTCAGCTGACGAATTCCTCAGGAAAACTGTAGCAGACGACTTTGAAAATACTATTTTAATTCATAGGTTTCAAGAAAAGGGGAAAAATAAGTGAATCATGGCTTTCACGAAAAGAAAAATAATGTAAATCATGGGATTAACAATTTACCAAATGAAAAAAATTGTAGACCAGTCAAAATTCAAATCATTTGCAGACGACAAGATAAGTATGGCTCAAAGGTTGAAATTTGTCCGGAGAAGGATAGAAAACATTGTGGGAAGAGGAGAAAATGCTGGTTACCAGCATTTTTTTCCTTTTCCCACTATGTTTTCGAAAGGCTTCTTTCTCAGGGTCGTAAAACCGGGGTTGTGTGGTAAAGAATTGAAAGAAAAAAAATTATGTGGATCATGGGTTTACTGAAAAGAGAATACATTCTCGTAATTCATGTGTCTTAAGAGTTAGAAAAAATGTGGTGAATCATGTATAGCCACAAAAGAAAATATTCTAGTCAATTATGGATTTCATTAAAGTAAATGGAGCTAGGGTCAATAACAAAATAAAAAAAAACCCAAACTTTAAAACATTGTAGCAAAAAGAAAAAAAAATGATTGTAACTGATCAGGTTTTATTTTTATTTGGTACTAAGCAATTTCTCCTAATACATTATTTTTCAATATATTTCAATACATAAATATTTTGATATTATCAGAACTCGACATAATACAAAAGTTAGACTGATTAACTGAGTAGTTGATTGTATGGTGTTTTCAACAGTATTTCAGTTATATCGTGACGGCCGATATACCTATCTATTCTTTAGTGAAGTCTAATATCAGTACCTCATACAATAGTCTTTCCAAGCACTGGCTTCTTTTCCACATAACCATCGTCGAAATAATGGTCAGTAGCGAGAGAAGAAACGAAAATTGTCGCAATTTGTATCATCAATGCTCGGAAAGAAATTGGCCGATTTGGAGATCGAACAAGAAACTTCCTGCTCTCAAGTCTTGTACACTACCGACTGAGCTACTGGGGGTTGGCACAAAAGCCAAACGCATGAGCTTGCCAGAGAAAATGTCCCTATGATATGGATACATAATCTACAAGCCGTGAAAACGGAAGTTAAATCGCCAACCCGAAATAGCAACTAGTCTCTTCAAATAAAGAGGGGGTTTTCTCAATTTACCCTTTACAACAAAATCTCGAGTTTCTCCGACCATGTGGAAGAAACCTCCTGAAAACATTGTGGGAAAAGGAGAAAATGCGGGTAACCAGCATTTTCTCCTTTTCCCACAATGTTTTCTTTCCTTTCACGTCGTTGTTGTGTAAGAACTTTGACATTTTCAAAAGCTTTGACATCTTATTTTATCACTGACAATACCAAACATATTTATTTAAAACTTACATACTCACATACAACAAGTGCGGATAACCATCAACTTTATTTCATGCTTTCCGATTTTTCGATTTTACGCTGGTACCATCAGTGAAAATACCGATTTTGACGTTCTTGTTGCTTAGGTAAATTGCGCGTGCCTAGCAACCAGATGGGAAATATGACGTCATATACCTTACATTTCTCGCGCTTGACGTAATTCTGTAATGCGTTGCTATGCGGGAGGGGTACACCATGGGAAATAACGGAAAAGAACTGTACTGGATTTTGATAAAGCTCCTCCTAGAGAGGGTCAAAAGCATGAAATAAATAGAATAGTTGAATTTTTCGGTGAAAGATCGAAATTCACATCATCTTGTGAACACCATCGGTAATAGTTTTCACTCGTGTCTGAGCCACTCGTGAAAATATTACCGGTGGTGTTCACTCGATAAAGTAAATTTCGATCTTTCACCGAAAAATACAAATATCCTCTATATAGCCTATTTGACACAGTTATGCCCCTTTCGGCATACCTCGGACGATGGGAGCCATCAAATCCCTCGGCTGTATCAGTGGATTGATATGCAGCAGATGGGTAAAGTAATCGCCCGGAAATTCGCCGGTTTACCGTTCTGAAAATTGTCAGGCTCCTCTTACAAAAGAAAACTTGAGTTTCAATTTTCTGTCGAAAATCTTTAATAACCATATTTCAGTTGAAAAACAGGTCGTATATTCATTTTTTAGCGACGTTTATCATTTCCGATTAAGTTTTCACCGACAGATAGACAGATGTAAATAACATCATCGAGATTGTCAATGTCGTTGTTAAATGTCTGACATTGGCGCGCCATGTATAAGATCACGTGATTTGCAGTTCAAATGGAAACGACCGCTATACGGACGAGGTTAGATGTAGGTACGGAATCGGCCGAGTTGTGACGAGTGAGTTATGCCCCTGTTGCGGCTTTGCATTTTCAATAAAAATCAAGCAACTGAAACCAAGCGTTTGCATTCGCAAGTGCTGCTCTTCCTAACTAATTGCCAAACGACAAAATTCTAGGCTTGTTCAAATCGAAACGACAGACGACAAAATAAAGGTGACCGAGAATTTGAAATTTGATTTGTGAAGGGTAGAAAACATTGTGGGAAAAGGAGAAAATGCTGGTTACCAGCATTTTCTCCTTTTCCCACAATTTTTTGTAAAGGCTTCTTTCTCCGGGTCATTAAAAGTAGGGATTGTGTGGTAATGAATCAAATTTGATAATAAAATCTAAATTGTTGCAATAAGGTGGCTGCTGTATAGAGTGTTCAGCAGTGCTGACAGCGTTGCTCAAAGATCAGACTGCACGTTTTGTGCAGTCTGATCTTGAGCTTCGCTGACCGCAAATGCAATTATAGTAACGAAAAGAGCGTTAGGAATTTTAAAAATATCAGCACCTACCTGTTACCTTTCACCAGAAATTCCAGCAAAGACCGAATATTTTCGTGTTGGCAGGTCTTTTAATACAGCCCCTAACGGCTGATTTCATTTCAAAATTCATGAAACGATGCGTCAAATTGTATCACATGAGAGAAACACGGTCTTATTTACACCATAAAAGGATAAAACGCAACAGAACAGACGCGGAAGTGAAATCATGCGAAATTTAAGAAAATGTAGTCATTAAACCTGATAAAAAAAAGGCGACAAAAATGTAAATTTGTGCAAACTGAAAGTATTTGCAGACGACAGGCGACATTTATAGGATTATTTTTTCCCGAAAGGGTAGAAAACAATGAATGAAAAGCGTAAATGAGTAATTGTTTTGTCAGAGCATTTGTCCAAAGATCACATTAAAATATAAGGCGTCGGTTTGGGAAAAAAGGGTGAGATTTTCTTCATCGTTTTCGTCTCTACGTGATATTATTGCCACTTTATTTTTTATGCGCCAAAAAAATAATACAGGTAAATTTTGATGCATAACATCAATGGCGCCGCAAATCAGTCGTTTCTGAAATTAGGCATATTACAACTTTTCAAATTGACCAAAGTAAATTTATGCAGAACTCGGCGAGAAAGGAACTGAGAAGCCCTTAGAAACCTTTAGAATCCAACTTAAGGTTAAAAAAAGAAAGAGGCAATAATGGAAAGACACAATCAAAGCCATTGGGGCTATGCACAAAAGCAGTTGTCATGCGGCAAATAACACAAGAAAATTGTATTAAAAAAAGGTACTAATTTACCAAATTGATATTAAAGCCTGGGAATCAAATGACCAAAGTGGGTACGAAATGATCATAGTGAATACGAAATGACCAAGATGAAAAGTATAGGTGGGTATGAAATGACCAAAATTGTACGATATGGCCTAGGTACGAAATGATCTAATTACGAAATTCGCTAAAGCCGAGTGTCTCCATAAATACTTTTCAAAAGCGAATAAAAATGTAGTGACGATGTAATGCAGAGAAATGACCCTCCCCTACAAAATGACCCATCGGTCATTTCTCTACGTAGAAGAATGGCCCAGGTTATTCCAATACGTAGAATATTGACCCGCGTCACTCCTCTACGTAGTGAAATGACCCATGGGTCATTTTGTAGGGAGGGTCAATTCTTTGCATTACACCGACGCTCCTGCGGCGCCACAATAATTGAGCCCTACTTCGTGAATAGTTGGTTTGATGCATAAGCAAAAAGTAGCGACCCAGGTCAGCCTGCGCAGTCTGCGCAGGCTGACCTGGGTCGATACTTTTTGCTAATGGTCAATTTTTCGCATGCATAAGGACCAGTTTACCTCAGGATTCAGTTTGTTGTTCGATAAAATGGACTTTAAGGATCCATAATCATGATGAATTCATGGTATCATATGTCTCTGAGATGCATTAACATAGTAGACCCCTAATAGAAAACAGCTATATTAATGTAGTAGACCCCTACTAGAAAACAGCTATATCAACGTAGGAGTCCCCTACTAGAAAACAGCTATATCAACGTAGTAGTCCCCTGATAGAAAACAGCTATATTAACGTAGTAGACCCCTAAAAGAAAACAATTTTATTAACGTAGTAGACCCCTAATAGAAAACAGCTATATTAACGTAGTAGACCCCTGATAGAAAACAGCTATATTAACGAAGTAGTCCCCTAATAGAAAACAGCTATACTAACGTAGTAGTCCCCTAATAGAAAACTTCTCTATTAACGTAATAGACCCCTAATAGAAAACTTCTCAATTAACGTAGTAGTCCCCTGATAGAAAACAGCTATATTAACGTAGTAGTTCCCTGATAGAAAACAGCTATATTAACGTAGTAGTCCTCTAATAGAAAACAGCTATATTAACGTAGTAGAACCCTGATAGAAAACAGCTATATTAACGTAGTAGTTCCCTGATAGAAAACAGCTTTATTATTATACAAGTACCTACAAATAATTTCAAGATAGACATAAAGAAATTTCTGGTCAGTTAAAAATGTGCAAAAGTATTATAAATCCGTATTCATTAAGTATCAAGAAAACTTTTTGCAATGCAGCACTAGAGGTATTAGGGGTCTGCTACCTTAATCCCCCTTATGCCAGGACATGGATCAAATATGATCGAAACTCTCGGAAGAAAGTAGCCTTTTTATCGTATTTCCGTGTTTCATAGTAACACGCGAGTTATCACAAGATTACGGAGCAATAAAAATCAATTTTTGGTTCAACAACCGAACGAATCACGAGGGAGTTTGATCCTTTCACCCATTACCACACAAACCTTACTTTTGACGACCCTTAAAAAAGACGCCTTTAGAAAACATTGTCGGAAAAGGAGAAAATGCTGGTAACCAGCATTTTCTCCTTTTCCCACAATGTTTTCTACCCTTCACAAAACAAATTTTTAAATTTTTAGTCACTTTTATTTTGTCGTCTGCAAATGCTTTCGATTCGGGCAAACCTAAAATTTTGTCGTTTGCTAATGAGTTAAAGAGCAAAATTTACCCTTCAGATAACAAATTTCAAATTTTAAATCACTTTATTTTGTCGTCTGGAAATGCTTTCGATTTGAACAAACCTTAAATTTTGTCGTTTGGTAATGAGTTAAAAGGCAAAAAACTAAATTTAGCATCAGCAAATAAATGTTTCGACCAAGGTCAGCCCTGTGGATTGCGGAGGCTGATTTTGGTCGATACCGTTCACAGGTGTATTAAACTCCCTTTTCATACAGTATGGCTCAAAAACCAGCGAAACTCCTCCGGGAAAAAGTAGGGTTAATTGCAATTTTGTGTTTCATAGTATCAAGTGACCCATCACATAATTATGGCTTTATAAAAATGATTCAAATCTATCAACCGAATCAATCATGAGGTAGAGTAATCCCCGAACAGCCAATGATTGGATTTATCAAAAGGAAAAAAAGTTACGATTCAGATCAGCCGGTACAATGCAGAGAAATGACCCTCCCCTATAAAATGACCCATGGGTCAATTCACTACATAGAGAAATGACCCGGTTCACTATTCAAGTATGTAGAGAAATAACCTCTGGGGTCATTTCTCTATGTAGACTATTGACCCATGGGTCATTTGGTAGGGAAGGGCCATTTCTCTGCATTACACTGGCCTCTTCTACACAGGTTGACTTGGGACGACAATATTTTTCAATGCATTAAGCTCCCTTTTCACAGAGTAGGGTTCATATAAAGTAGAACGATTTCATTCTCATTGTGGTTGTGAGTACAATCAACTGGAACCCGGAAGGATATCATCTTACGGATTTGAAAAAAAATCCCATAGCTAACGGAATAGATCAAAGATGAGACTGAACACGACAGTCTCGTGGCAGATTAATGTTACCATACTATAATCACGTAAACATTATGCAAATTTGGTCCTATCTACCTTGGTAAAACGTCGGCCCGTGGTGAAAGAGAGACCTTATTCCAAGGGAAATAACTCGTACATCTACACTCTGTTGGCTAAACAGAAATAACGCATAGCGGACTTTACTATTGGAGCAAAACGGTTTGTAGTCAGTCGAAATAATCAAATCGCTTAACCTTCAGGCCGCAAAGCGTGACCCATTTACCTTTTGCGGACAGTGTAGATCCAAAGATCACACTGCACAGAATGCGCAGTCTGATCTTGGATCTACACTGTCCGATAAGGAGATAATTATTGCCTCTCAGAAAATCAGTTTGAAATATCATAATTTAGGCATTTACAGTCGGCTTAAAAGCTTCTACTTGACTTACGTAGCAGGATAAATTTCAATTAATAGCCATGGTTTTTTAGATTTTTCTCTTTCTTTTGTTGCAGAATTAGGCAGGCAAGCAGGCAGGCAGGAAGACAGGCAGGCAGGCAGGCAGGTGGGCGGGCGGGCAGGCAGACAGGCAAGCAGGAAGGCGGGCGGGCGGGCAGGCAGGCAGGCAGGAAGGCGGGCGGGCAGGCAGGCAAGCAGGCAGGCAGGCAGGCGGGCAGGCGGGCAGGCGGGCAGGCAGGCAAGCAGGCAGGCAGACTGACTGACACACTGACTGACTGCATTATCTAATGTCAGTTTGTCGTCATCAAATTGGATCAAAGCCTTACTGATTAACTCAAACGCACTGTAACAAATTTGAAGCAGGAATCTTCTATGTAAAAATTGGATTATAGATATGATTCAAATGGCGCTGTTTAATAAGATCATCTAAATGAAACAACCTTGAAATAAAAATAGCTGAACCTTTCAAAAGAGAAATCTTATGAAAGCACAGTGGGGAAAGAAAAATAATTGAAGAAACAAGAAAGCATTGATGCATGACATCACTGGCGCCGCAAATCAGTTGTTTCTGAAACGGGACACATTACAGCGAGGGCATATTTGAACAAACTTCGTAGAGGTCCACGTGATGATACTACATGGCAAAAATAAAACTCTTGGACCATCTGGAACACGATCTGTTTTTTTATCTATCTGGCAATGAAAGTGTGGTATTTTACACGTGAAAAAAAATCAGTCCACGTGGTGATACTACTTGACAAAAATAAAACTCTTGGACCATCTGGGATACGATCTGGGTTTTTTTTATCTATCTGGCAATGAAAATGTGGTATTTTACTCGTAAAAAAAATCAGTCAACGTGGTGATACTACATGGCAAAAGTAAAACTCTTGGACCATCTAGGATACGATCTGGGTTTTTCTTTTAATCTATCTGGCAATGAAAATGTGGTATTTTACACGTGAAAAAAAATCAGTCCAAAGAGAAAACCAAAATTGGTACGGACTCGATCTGGAAATGATCATTACCGTATTTTTACATGTATGTTAAAAGGAACCCCACCCACTGAACAAGTCCATATAGTCAGACCTCCAGATGAAAGGGAGTGATGGAATTCTTTATCCATTATTTCTTAAAACCCTATGTTGTGGGTACTCATTAGAATCGTCTCGATGAGACGATTCTAATGAGTACACACAACATAAGGTTTAGTGCGAAATAATCAATATTTTTGATTTTGAAATCAAAATCACTCTCTCCTATCTGGAGGTCTGATATAGTAAACAATATGGCTGCCTCTACAGGCACTTTTCAAAAGCGAAAAAAGATATTGTGTAGTCGATTATGCAGCGCCATAAAAATGTTGGCAACCATCTTTACTTTCAGCTGTGAAATGTTTGAACCTATCATTTTTACATGATGATTTTATCTATCCATTCAATCACAAGTTTGAAACAAAATCGTCACAACCATTTTATGTTCTGCGAATCTTTTTAATCCATACCAGCCATGCAGAAACTAGGTTACGAAGGAAGGTTAACGAGTTATAAGCTGATCTGAAGTTCGCCAATAACAATGTGTTAGTGAGATTAAAGTTAAGGTAGAGTTCTAAGTTTAAAACAGATCAAAAGAAACATACAGATAAAAAGAAAATTATATCAATGAGTTACACGTAATCTTGTTAATGTCCTTAAATCCAGTAAAAGCCCTTATGCTGCTAGGCTTGCGTGACCCACTGATCTTTTGCAGACAATGTAGATCAGGATCAGACTGCACAAAACATGTAGTCTGATCTTGGTCTAAACTATCCGATAGTGAGATATCTACTGCAAATAATTATGCTCTTAAAATGGCAAAATTTGGGGTTTTACTCAAGGCTTCAAAGTTTCATTTTACATATTTAACAGGTCAGGGAAAAAAGAAAACGAAGTATATCGCAGTTTTTTCTAATGGGCAATCTTTTTTTCTTTTTGGCTTTTGCACAAACAAACTTATTTATGTTTCCAGGAAACCACAGTAAAAAAATTTGGGTCACTATACTTTTTTATGAGAAAGTTGCCTTTGAAAAACGTATATGCAGTTCCAAAATTTAGGTTGTACTGGATTCAGCACGCCTTACTTTAATTAACCCGTTACCACACAATCCCTACGTTTGACGCCCCTGAAAAAGAAGTCTTTAGAAAACATTGTAGGAAAAGGAGAAAATGCTGGTATCCAGCATTTTCTCCTTTTCCCACAATGTCTTCTACCCTTCACAAAAGAAATTTCAAATTTTTAGTCACTTTTATTTTGTTGTCTGCAAATGCTTTCAATTTGGACCAGTCGAAAATATTGTTGTTTGGTAATGGGTTAATAGATAAACAGGAAAGTTATTGAAAGAAAATACAAATACCTGCATACATTAATTTAACCCTTTCCCAAACAAGCCCTGGTCTTTACGTGTCTGCAGTAGAAGTCTTTTGGAAACACTGTGGAAAAAGGAGAAATTGCTCATAACGAGCAATTTCTCCTTTTCCCACAGTGTTTTCTAACTTTCTGCCATTTTTCTGCAAATCTAAAATTGTCGTCTGCAAACTCTTCTGGTTTGGAAGAGTCCAAAATTTGTCGTTTGGGAAAGGGTTAAATAAAAGTCATTTAGTTTTGTACAACATATATATAAAAGCCTGGTTTTGAGGTTAATGTTAAATGTATGAATATGCATGTTATACCATTGAGTGTCTTCCTTATCTAAAAAACGAAAAATCCAATTAAATACTGCAAAATTCATCAAAAGGGCATTTGATTTACGAAATATCTTTTTAAATAACGCTTGATTATTGATCCTTATCTTGCTGATTATATTATAATAAATGTAAGTTTCAAGCCATAGTACAAAACCCTAATGATACTATCTCTTTATCTTTTACTATTATTATTTTTTTCTTTCTGAATATAAATACCTTCTAATCGGACAATGTAGATCCCAGATCAGACTACACGGTCTGTGCCGTCTGATCTTGATCTACAATGTCCACAAAAAAGTCAAACATGCTCAGTTTCTTAAATGTTAATCATACTATACTTGTGATTTTTTTCAGATGTATATAGTTGTGATTTTTTTTTCAGATGTTTATATATTGTATTTATAAATAATTATGCTATATTTCATGCTATATTACTGTAAAATGGTCAATGACAAAATTCTTTTGCCGAATACCAAATAAAGTCATTTTGAGTTGAGTTGAGTTATCAAAGGGAGATAAGTTGACTAAATTAAGTGTTAATCTTTAATAACTCCGCATGTGCGAAAATGACAGTCGTTTAATTTACAGTCGTGAGTTCATATTGCAAAATGGAACTTTAGCTATCTGTTTATCAAACTGTGTTTTAAAACGAGTGTTATAAACATTGAGTAAATATCAAGAAAAGGCAAAAAGAAGGATTCAGCAGGAAATAATTAGACCCCTCCCCCCTCCTCCTCCGCCCAAAGACAGAAAGGAAGAAAAAAAAAAAAAACTACGAAAAACAATGGCAAACAATGGACAATGGTGGCGGGAAAAAGAACAAAGGAATCAAAAGTGTAGATATTGGTCCTTTTGGACTTTCAGGTCAAAGTGCGAGTAATCAGGCAAGTGAGTCGTATACAAACAACAATTCAGCCATAAACAATATAAACAAGATGAACAATAATAAATCTTCGACAAGCTTTCAATATTTCCAACTTCTTCGACCAAATTGTAATTTATATACTTCTACTTGCAGACGACGCGGTACTAGTGTCTGAGACAAGAAAGGATTACAACAATTGCTTTTTAAGCTAGAAAGTCATTGCCTTACATCGAATTTAACAGTTAAGGTAGAAAAGACAAAAGATATGGTATTTAGGAAAGCAGAGCGATTGAGTCAAGATTTAGGTTTTACGCGGGAAAAAGTATAGTGTCAACCGGGGTATAAATAACAGCAAAATGCTGGATGATGCTAATGGAGTTTTACTTGATTCTGAATTATACAGAAAAAAAAATGTAAGATAAATAACAAACAATATTAAACTATTCTTATTGCACAATTAGATCTAGAGTCTACATGGTTTATCTGCAGCTAAAGAATTATGCTTACCAGAGCAGTGGAGATGACAACAATTCTGTGACTTTGCACTCAGAGAAAATAAAGATGACTCGGACGTGTTGACTAAAATGTACAACTGTCTCTTGCGATAGCTGGTGACCGAATGCTGGATTGTTAGTGAGAGGGAAAATAGAAAGGCGGGAACGGATACGCACACTTGTACACTGATCAGTACTCTCTCATTTTCGCTCGTGAACACAGGGATTACTATTCACTCAATACACACTCACTGACATGACAAATATTAAAACTTAAAACATAGTTAGTGAAGTTATGCAAGTTAACAAATAAAAAAAATCGTTAACAATGACAAATTCAGGTATTTTTTGGTCCGTCATATGATCAAATCAACAAAGTTAACTCATTACCAAACGACAAAATTTTAGGTTTGTCAAAATTGTAAGCATTTGCCGACGACAAATAAAAGTGACTGAAAAATTGAAATTTGTCTTGTGAAGGGTAGAAAACATTGTGGCAAAAGGAGAAAATGCTGGTTACCAGCATTTTCTCCTTTTCCCACAATGTTTTCTTGAGGCTTCTTTCTCAGGGGCGTCAAAAGTAGGGATTGTATGGTAATGGGTTAATAGATGTTCCTAGATTTCCTTAAGCCAGTCATCAATAGACATCTAAAATCTACTGAATACACAACAGACTAGCCTCATCAATTCCACTAAAACACCATTTGTCTTCGGGGCAATGTCTTTTATGGAATACAAAAACAAGTCTTGTTGAACTGCTCCCAGCTCTATCACCAATTACCTTGACCCCTTTGTCTGCCCTTCACAACTGCAGTGGCTTCTGCGGCCAATACAGATCAAGACCAGACTGTGTAATATGAGATTGCAGCTCTTAAAATACAATTACCGTGGTGTTAATAATATGAATACATCGATTGTGTATATTAAGTATTTGAATGGTATTTTTTTCCCTGTCAGATGAAAATAGTGACCTATGCTCTGTAAAAAGCGTGCTTAATGGCTTAATGCATTTGCAAAAAGTATCGACCCACGTTATTGTACTGCTTTAACCAAGCCGCTTTTCCCTTTTTGTCTTTTCTAGTATTATCATTTATAAATCTAAAATCACTATAGTTTCATTACTAAGAGAGATAGTAATTACTTCTGGAAACTAACAAAAGTATCTACAAATAATTTCAAAATAGGCATAAAGAAATTTCTGGTCGGTTAAAAATATACAAAAGTATTATACCTGTATAAATCCGTATTAACCCATTACCTCATGACAATATTTTAGACTGGTCCAAATTGAAAGCATTTGCAGATGACAAAATAAAAGTGACTGAAGATTTGAAATTTGTTTTGTGAAGGGTAGAAAACATTGTGGGAAAAGGAGAAAATGCTGGTATCAGCATTTTCTCCTTTTCCCACAATGTTTTCTAATTGCTTCTTTCTCAGGGGTGTCAAAAGTAGGGATTGTGTGGTAATGGGTTAATCAACTATCAAGAAAACTTTATGCAATGCAGCACAAGAGATATTAGGCGTCTACTCCCTTAAGTAGACAAAGCAATGTTCAGTCTCATTGTGGTTGAAATTGATAGTACAAGTTTTGATTGTTGAAACTAAGCATCAACAAGAGAAAGCCATCTAAATCGCTTGTCCCATTCAATCCATAGTACAAATCTTTACTATTAAGTCTAAGCATCAGCTACAGAAATACCATCTCAGTTGCTCTCCCTTTTCCATCTATAACACCATTTTTAGTAATTGAATCTAGTCATTAACTTGAGCAAACCATATAATTATTAATTGCTTTCCCTGTGCTATCCATGGTACCAATTTTAATAATGTGTGTTTTTATATAAAGCTTTTTTGTCCATCGTTCAGATTTCGTTAACTATAGGAGGAGGACCGATTCTAAGACATTACAACTGAACTTTTTTTTCAGTCCTGTTTCATTGAGCGGATTGAGAAATGTTTAAAGAGTTACATAACATGCTCATTAGCTCATATAGTGATACTATAAACGAGCTTGTCAATGTTTATATCACAAATGACACCTACAGGATCAAATTTACATAAGTAGCGAGTTTGAGGATTATTACGGTCTTTAAGCTTCAAACATATCCAGGACTTGATTTTTCTTTGATGTCGTTTTCTAATGTACCATCACTTAGTACTGACTAAACCAGAGAAAGAATAAACTAATTAACTGTTAAAAGCGGCGTCATACACCGTTCAGGCAAATTTTAGATGATTGTTCACTCTTTTTTCACAATAATCCGGATTTTAGCTTCCGTGCGTATGAAGTCTTTTGGTAATCAGCTTTTTCTCCTTTTCCAACAATATCTTTTAGCATTTCAAAGACAAATCCCGTCATATAATCAACAATAAATTTGTCGTCTACAACGGCTCTTAAATTTCACCAGCCAAAAACTTTGTCGTTCATTGATAAGTTAAGTAAAGCACAAACGCCCACAAAGACGGTGCTTTAGACCAGTGCGAAACCGCTGATCCATAAAGCCATACAGGAATGGATTAACCATATAGTTAATAAAGTACAGTCGCCATCCAATAAAATATAACACCATTTCTGTTTTTGAGAGGGAATTATCTACCAACTTTGGAGTTATCACACGGGAAATAGACACATACATTGTCATGGTAACAAGAAACACCATAGTTAGAACAAACATTATTACCAACTTCCGTGAACGTTTTCTACTTCCACTAGATTGTCTCCGCTTCTTTGCGAAGGACCTGATCATGGAATCGGACGAGATCAGTTCTGTAGCGATGGCATACCTTCTCAGCATGTTTATTTTCGATGGTGTCTCGTTACAGTGTTTATCACTCACGGACTCGGAATGATAAGCGTCGTTACGATGTCCAGTTGATAACTTTTGACAAATACCTGTAGCATTTTTCGAAACGGCTGTGTTGTTGGTGTGGTTATGGAGCATGCCAAGGTTGTCTTTGACAGTGGAAACGAATTCAGTCAGTTTCTTTACATCAGTATACGAGTAACTCACTGATGACGGTATTCCCACAGATGCACATGTCTTCGAAGGTAACATTCTACTTCCACAGAAAATTTTTCGGGCAGTCACCAGGTTTAACATGGTTATAAGAAACATAAGTACTAGAACTGTTTAAAAGACAAGAAGAAATAAATATACATCAACTTCATAATATTAATTTCGAGGTTTAACCCTTATTTCAGTGCCAAATGCATAAGCCTGGGTTCTTTCGAAGGCTTGAAATATATTCCACTGAAATCAACACAGACTTTCACCTTTTAGACTTTCTTTCTTTCAGACACAGTCAGGCTTAGTCTAGAAGGTAATAATCTTAATTACTCTGTATCATGATCCTCTTCAAATCGCGGTCTCTTTACCGCTTTCGTTACTATTACCGCCTGGGTACATTCACATCCAAGGAACCCAGCATTAAGCATTACGTTACTCTCCATGCATTACCCCTGAAAAAATTGACTAGCAAAATTGTCGTTTCTTATGAATATTCATATTATTGGAAAGTACCTGAATAGCCATCGAAAGAACGATAATATAAATATTTTCCTCAAAAGGGAAAGCTCAGCGAAAATAACTCGTGCCTTACGGCACTCGTCATTTTCGCATACCTTTCCGTTTTTCGGCAAATATTTCCTAACCACAAGCTGATGAAATAAATTATATATTTCATCTGATTATTTTTGTCATCGAATGCCACTTTTAAAACCAATGATCTCAAGTCAATAAACCAGAGTTTCGGTAAGAGGAAATTATTTACTGTGACGGGGAAATAATTCCCCCCAGCTTAAAAGACGTCATTTCTTTACCCAAAACGTTTCTAAGAATAGACGCATGAAATATAATATACTCTATATCGCGATACATTTCTAAAATTTTCATGATACCTATTTCGTGTTCGCGTATAGGTATCTCAGTAATGCTGTATTCCAGGCAAGTCAGCACACGATTATGAAATCTTAAAAATCCAACAAAAAACTGAATCATAAAGATGACTGAGGATGCATTAACGTAGTGGACCCGTAATAGATAACAGCTATTTCCACTATAATATTATCTTATAAAATTTGCTAATTTTAAAAATGAGTATTATTGTACTACTTTCATCGAGCCACTTTTTCCTTTTTGTCCTTCCGACAGTTATCGTTTATGAACCTAAAACCACTCTATTCTCATTACAAAAGGATATGTAAATTACCTCCCTTTTCTGGAAACTAACAAAAGTATCAACAAATAATTTCAAGATAGACATCAAAGGAAATTCTGGTCGATTAAAAATGTGCAAAAATATTATATCTGTATAAATCTGTCTTTATCATTTGTCAAAACATTTTAAGCACTGCTGCACTAGAAAGTATTACGGGTCCACTACCTTAAGCCCCCCTTTGCCAGAATACGACTCATGTATTATCATACTTACGTCCAACCATGTGAAATATACCATGAAAATATAACCAGATTCGGGCACTTCATCTGATTTTCCACAAACAGTCACATTGACTGGTCCCTCGTCTGTGGGCATGGTAAAGGTGGTACTTGCCCACGCCAACATAGCCGGTCCAGCAACTACTGCCGACGTTATTGTCAAAATGGTGCACAGCTTAAACGCTACCGAAGGTCTTATTTGATGTTTCAAGGGAAAATATATCTTTCGAAAGCGATCAAAGCAAAAAAGAAGCAAAATAGAGGCAGAGTTCCATGACGTCAGCAGGTTAAAGTATACTTTGCTCTTGCACAACCAGCTGTACTTTAATTTGTACCAGTTTAACTGCGTGAACATTTCAGCAGGAATGGCGGTCAAACAACTGGTGAGATCGTTGAAGGCCAGGAAAAGCACAAAATGTCTGAAGTTACTTCTGTCGTATTGTCGTGAATACACAAGGATGATCAAGACATTTCCCACAGCCCCTAAGACACTCTCGATACCTATCATTAATGTTACTGGGAGGATGGTCATGGCAAACTGGTAATTCACCTTCTCTAAAAGGTCATCATCGAAGCCGTCAGAAGAAAAAATAACGCCAGTCCTGTTATCCATACTGGTAAACCTTTCACTGATAGACCTAGAAAACATAGAGAATGATTAATTAAGTTTAAAGATATTTGCGTCATTCCCTGTGAAAAATGGTTTTAATACATTGGTAAAACAAGCATCGACCGAAGTCAGTCTGCGCTAATACGGTTCGAAGCTTTTTGCCATTCAGTGTAAATTTTCCGCATCTCAAAGGACCATTTCATCTCATAATTAAGTCTTATTTTCGCCAAAAAATGTATGCCATGGACCCTTTATTATGGGATGACTTGCTTTGTACGTGTAATGAATCGCGAAGATGCACTGTTACATTATTTATAAAGTAATTCATTAAAGGTTTATCTAATCACTCTCGATGATTGCTTTCTGATTCCGTATTTCCGAATCAGTGATCGAGCCAGTTGTAGTTCCATGGCTTGGCCTAATCTGTTCCATAGGTTAACCCTATACGTTCCATATTTTAACCCCTTCCTGTTCCTTAGGTAAGCTCCAACCGTTCCATAAATTGTTCCTACCCGTTCCATAGGTTAGCCCCAACCGTCCAATAGGTTAGCCCCATCTGTAGGTTAATCCTAATCATTCTCTAGGTTGAACCCCTCCGTTTCATAAGTTGGCTCCACATGTTCCCAACTTCCATACGTTAGCCCTAACCACTATGTAGGTTGATCCTCTCCTTTGCATAGGTAAGCCTTAAACTTTCGGTAGGCTTGCTCCGTCCGTTCCATATGTTAGTCTCAAATGTTCCATAGGTTGGTCCTCTCCGTTCCGTACATTGCCTCTAAGGTTCCGTATGTTTACCATCTCTGTTTCATATGGGACTAAAGGTTTGCCCCCTTCGTTCCATAGGATAGTCTCAAAGGTTCTGTAGGTTCCTCCTCTCTATTCCAGATGTTATCCTCAAAGGTTCTGTAGGTTTACCCAACCCATTCCATAGGGCTGTCCTACTCATCAAAAGATTGATCCTCTAGCCCCTGATGGAATTGTGTTGGTTGATTGAAAGATTTGCTAATGCATTTGTTCTTCCTTCTTAAATTAAACTCGCCCATTCATTTGTTCGTTCGTGTGTTCGTTTATACGTTCACTCATTTACTCATTCATGAACTCGTTCATGCGTTCATCAGGAGGGTCGATCGATCTGTCGGTCAGTTAGTAAACCGGTCGGTCGATCAGTGGTTCATTAAAAATTCAAAACGCATATTTTGTTTACAAACATGTCCAGACGACAAGAAATAAAAAACGACATCACGTTAATTACTAAAATGACGCCAATGTAAGTAAAATACCCCTGATTTTAGTTCTGTATAAAAGTGAACAATGAAATGAAATTACAATGTAAATCGAAGATCAGTCTAATCTTAACTCTAACCAGACGGCAAAAATTTAGACCTTTACACGAATTTTAATTCAAAACTACAGCAAAAAGCATGTCAAATGCAGCTAATTTGATGATTTGCCTTTTAAATGTTAGAAAACACTGAGAAAATGGTTACCAGAATTTTTCATGTTCTCTCGGTGTTTTCAATAAACATGTTTTCCACCGGCATTAAAATTCGGAATAGTCTGGTAAAGATTTAAAGAAAAAAAGAGAAAAGATGTACTTACATTTCACAAAGTTTTGTAGCTCGATCTACCCAATAAAGATCCATGAGCAAGAACTAACATACAAACATAAAAATATATGCTTATATATCGATTGGTCTCCAAGGAAAGAAATACTTTATCTTGGAAAAATTAACCTTTAGGCTATTAAGAGCGACCAAAGGAAATATGTAGAAAGTTTACTATCAGGCTGAACAGAATGTCCGATAAGGAGATGATTTCCTTCCCCCCCCCCACCCCCACAAAAAAAAAAAAAAGCGTCAATGAAGTAGTATCAATAAAGTTTTTACTATCGGCTTTCAAGTTTCATTTCACTTAAAGCAGGTTAAGGATTAATTTAATATACAAGATTAGAAATAAGATGACCAGTTCTCTCACTGATTAAGATTTAATCCTTCGCTATTAGAAAAAATGACATTACCTATTATAACTCATACTCTTACTATAAGGCCATTTGTACCGTAGTTCAAAATTTCCTAAGGGTGCTTATTTTCATCTTGTAACAACCCCATTTCCTGTTTTAAATGTAAGACATCCATTACGAATGTTCTTTTCTTAGGCTGCGATCACATAAAACTATATTGGATACGGTATTCGGTACACGGTATAGGCTATTCGGTATACGCTGTACGGGCACAGCGAGCCATATAGGATAGCATGTGCGCCCTACTCGGTCTTTGAAGCCGATTCTATGGACACGTCCGACGAAAAAGATTTGACCCTGCCTCTGCTGCTAGCCGTTGCTGCAGGGGCCTCCGGTCGAAAAAAAAAAAAAAAAAAAAAAAAAACATAAAAAGTAACGATATTGGTGCGACAGCACTTCCAAATGAGACCCATATCGGGGAAATTCCACGGAACGTTCTAGAACCTGATAGATCATCCTGATAAGACAGTCTTTTTTAACTACATGCGGATGTCATACAGCAGTTACAGTTACAAAGACCTAAAAGACGTGATTTTGCCTCACATCCGCCCCATTGGATCAAACTGGAGGGAAGCGATATCAGGAGAAGAAAAGTTTTTGCTGACAATCAGGTAAGTAAAACACATATAAATTTATGTATTTATTTTTACAGAAATATGGTACATTCCAACGTAATCTCAGTTCAGAAAGATAAAAAGATTGATGGGATGCATCTCATGTAGGATGTAGAACGGCTCCATACATCGGATAGGGAGTTATCGGATACGAGGATGCAGACGATGGTGTGCTGGCGCGACATTGACAATGATGCTTGTGTCCTGGGGTCATTCAGGCTATTTGCTTCGGCATCAGATTCCCGGAAACGTTTCAGACAGGTCAGAACTGACATTTGAAAGTTCAAAAGACATTCGTCTGTCATAGCATCTACCTGCTGCATGATTGGCTCAAAAAACTTGAGTCGCAGAGATTTATGTTTCTCTTCCATACGTTGGGCCATGTGCATCATTAGTTGCCTTCCTTTTTGGAACCGTAGTTTTGGAACTAGTTTTTTTTAATTGGGTTTAAAAGATGTCGATGTAGAATGAATTTCCTCGTCATCATCATCGGTGCCTGACTCGTCCATAGCCTGATCCAATATTCCACTACCGGTAGAAGTCTCGACACATTGGGAATCGTCATCCTCTAGATTGGACTTAGTGTTCTTTTTCTCTTTGACAGATTTCAAAAAAAAAAAAACTCATGGATGTTTCAAACTTCCATGGCTTGGCATTGCTTTGGCCGCTACCAGACTTTTTAATTTTGCGTCGACCCAAGGCACTATTGAAAGCCCGATTCAAGTTTTCCCATGTGCTTCACGCTTACCCTTGAAAATAAAAGCAAACATTTTGTTTTCGTTATTTTATGGTTTCAGATGCCTTGCGACAGGATCGTCGTTTGCGTTGATGTCAGCCCCTTTTCATGTGGCAAAAAAACACGATCTCACAACATGTGTATGAAACCTGTCAGAAGCTATGGATAATACTTCAGCTACTTGAGATACCGAAACCGTCGGAGGGTGACTGAAAACGAATAGCTAAACGTTTCGGCGACGTTGGGATTATCCTTTTGCCGTTTGAGCAATTGATGGAAAACACATTGCACTTCTGAACCCAGCAGCGGATCCATGTTCTACAACTGTAAGGGGTTTCCCAGTATTGTGCTCATGGCATTGAGTAATGCGGATTCTTGCTTCACCTTGGTGGACTGTGGTCAGTATAGAAGGGTTAGTGATGCTTGTGTCTTTCAGAATTCAGTGATATCTGATCTTTTGCATAAGCAACAGCTTAACATTCCAAAGGGATATTTCAAAGTTAGCACATGCAATGAACAGACTGATACCATTCATGATTGTCGGTGATGAAGCGTTGAAACGCATATCATCTATCAAGTATGACTTATTCCAGAATCCAGGAGACGGTTTCGTCAATTTCCAACCAATTCATTGAATTAGGTTTGCTGACGACGCAGTTGGACTGAAAGGTACTATCACTGACTTTTTCTGTGAGCTAGATGGGAGTGTCGAATGGCAACATCAGCATGTATTCAGAAATTGCTTCCCCGCGAGCACGATGAGTAAAAACATAATAACATACCTTGCTTGGGTGCCTGGATCTCGCTTTCCATTTTATCCAAGGCCTGTTGTCGTTGGTTCTTGTATTTGTAGTCGTCAGTCTCTGGATCCCATAGGAGGGGCATCAGTCGAACCCTTTCTAAGATAGCATACTTGAAATCATCCTTTTATGTGCAAAATTGAAATTCATTTGCTATGAAAAAAAATATATAAGTATCAGGAGAGCTCGTACCTTAGAGAACTCGTACTCTAATCTCGAGGGTACTTAATTTTTTCGTGTCCCTGCGATCTCTGTCGAACCTTCGTCCTTTCCGACCTGTTGAATGGGCATCTGACTGAGAGTTTGAAAACATTGGTAACCAGCATTTCTCCTTTGCCCACAATTTCTTCTACATGTCCGGCAACTTTCAGTGTTACAGTCTCATTTATTCTATTCTCTGCAATTCCTTCAAAGTTGGACATATTGAAAATGTGTCTAAAGTCTAAGGTGTTATTATTGTAGTACTTTTCACAACTGTAGCTGAGGTTGCAGCCTGTAAAGATCATGAATAGACTATACAATATTGCAGTCTGGGCCCGTATTCACCAACCACTCTTAAGGACGTTCTTTCTCTTATTCTTCAAGATTTTTTGACAGTAAAAGTAACAGAACTTCTGATTGGCTAAACCATATGGTTTAGCCAATCAGAAGCTCTGTTACTTTCACAATGACGAAATTCTGAAGAATAAGACAAGAATGTTCTTTAGAATGGTTGGTGAATTCTGGCCCTAATGTATGATCTACATTATCCTTTTTGAGACATCGCCGGTAATAGCATCATTGGAATTTCAATCAGTCTTGCCTTTATATGGCTAAAATTGTTAGGTTACTGTGGCGTTCTGAGGGTTGATATGATACATATGATTACCTGAAATAACTTTAACCATTTACAAACTGTCCTGAGTTTTCATGTTTCTGAAAAAGGCTTTTGAATACATAATGGGAAAAGGAGAAAAAAATGGTAACAAGCATATCATACATTTCGCACAACAGCTTCTCATTTTTCAAATACAATTTCTGGTATTTTGAGCCATTTTAATTTGCCATTTACAAAGATTTTCATTTGCATCAAAAATTGTTCCACCGTGTAAATAGTCAGTCTTTATCAGAGACCAAAATCTTATAATTCTCCTCATCGGCTGAAAGGAAAGAATTTTCTTTCAAAGGGTGGAAGAAGGAGAAATGCTGTTAAGTACATTTTTCTTCATGTCCGACGACCATCTTACCTAATGATTTTGTTGGCTGTAAGACAAAATGAATTTTCATATATCCATAATTATTAAAAGACCTTGCTTGATATCATGCATCAGCTAGATGCATTAAGTCCCCTGTTGCCAGAGCTTGGTTAATTTATTCACATATCCTCTCACGTGTATTTCAAGAGTTGTTATAAAGTATACCGAATATATCGCATTTATTTGTTATGATTCAATGGACAAATAAATGCAGGGTGATTCATAATATCTGATATAGTTTCAATCTGTAATATTTTGTTTGTACTGCCAGGAAATATCTTGCTAAAATTTATATCACAATATTCTACAATAATTACATTTTGTTTGGTATACTTAAAGAGCCTACATATTATATAGAATGGTCCAACTTTCCCACAACATTCAACCGATTTGTTCAACATGACGTCGACTATGGGCTGTTCGGCTTCAAGCTTTTTTTTGAAAGTTTGCTGTTACCGATGAACACCTATTCTGGACGAATAGCTTGTTTCAACACTCGAACAGTGGTTAGTTATATACCTTTTCTTTAGGTGTCCCAACAGAAAAACTTCAAAGGACTATGGTCCATGGAATGAGTGGACTAAGCATTGTCAGCCCTGAAGATGAATCGGTAAACGTTACCTGACATGATTGAAAAAGACGTTTTTTGCAAGCTCTATAGAGAAAAGGCGATACAAACGTTTTGTTCCAACAGAATAGAGCAGTAACCAATTCAGTTTTGACGTGGTTTCGTGAAAACTACGGGAAAAGTGAACCTTCAGAGATGACAATCTTTGTCCAACCCTTCATTCCCTGCCCTTAGTTCTTTACACCTTTCTCGTTACGGACATTTGAAAGAAAATATATTTTCACACCAGTCAGGAAAGTTGAAACAAGCTTTTTGTCGAGAGATGAGAAAAATAACGACAGAAATGTGTGCATTGGTGATAGCAAACTTTCAAAAGAGGCTTCACGTGGTAACAGCCGCGAATGGACGTTGCATAGAGCACATCATGTAGATTTTTTTAAAAGTTTGACCTGCTTATTTAATATGTAAGTATTTAAGTACCTAACACTGTGTATCAAATAAAACTATATTTATAGTAGACTAAGAGTATTGTGATATAAATCAAAACAGGTTATGTGCCCTCAAAAATTTATAAAGGATTTAAACTGAAACAAGTATTACGTATAATGTAGTATTGTTGGTCCCTAATTGTTACTGTTTCTTTCACTGCAGTATCCTGAGTGGCTCATAGATGGGGATGTAGGGTTCAAGCTTAGTTTGATTATCTTTTTTAGCTGTGTTAAGGAATTCAACACAACGCAGCTAAAGAAGATAAGCAAACTAAGCTTTTCTGAGAAATGAGAAAATTTTTACCTCACCTGTAAAAATTTCCAAAACACAGATGAAATAGTTTCGCATTCACCCCTCGAAATGGATTTAATAGAAAGAACTCTAAAATTTTGTTATCTTTTAAAGGGAAGCGGTTTGTGGATAGTGTGTAAGTCAAACTCAGTCTCAAAGGAATGTGAAGCCAGAGTTTTGCTTCATACTTTATAATATTTTAAGAGAGTTCTTTGCAAAAAGGCGTTTCGTTTGCAGCAATATTGCCAAACTTTCTAAGGAAAGTCATTTTATGTTGGGAAAAATGCTGCTGACGATAAAAGAGCATTTAAACATTCTTGTCAAAATGATTTAACAGGGCCAATGCAAAAATCCATGTTTACCGTTCTGTAATTGAAATTCACAGATCCTTTAATCACGAACAATTCTACAAATTTTTCTTTGTCTTATTCTACATCAAAAAGTATCAGAAGTTCTGATTGGCTAAACCATTTGGTTTAGCCAGTTGGTTTAGCCAGTCAGCACTTGAGTTACTTTCAAATTCATAAAACTTTTGAGAATAAGACTAAGAATGTTCTTAAGAAATGTTTGGTGAATACGATCGTACAGCTTTCTTTTGCGATGAGATAGAAATGATCTTTGTCGCAACGACTTTTGCCAAAAAATCTTAGAGGACATTGGCTCTTATAGATATTGTAATTTATATTACATAAAAAGACAACGCCTCAGTACAAGCGACATGAATCATTTGTGGTATAAATAGATCTATCTAATCATTCAAATGACAAACTAGATCTTGACTATTTTTAGGGTCCGTAAAAATCATCGCACTAAGAAATATTAAATATTCTCTCGTAGATTCAGATGTATACATGTGACCATGCCAACCGGAGCATCCATCATCGCAGCCAGTTCGCCAGTACATGTTTCCCTGATTGTTTTTTTTTTTATTTAATCAGCGTGCAAACCCTTTCCCAAACGACAAATTTTGGCCTCTTCCAAACCAAAAGAGTTTGCAGATGACAATTTTAGATTTACAGAAAATGGCAGAAAGTTCTCAAAAAGGGTAGACAACACTGTGGGAAAAGGAGAAATTGCTCGAAACGAGCAATTTCTCCTTTTCCAACAGTGTTTGCAACACTGGTTTTTACGTGCAGACACGTAAAAACCAGGGCTTGTTTGTGAAAGGGTTAAGATCATTTGTTCTTCTTTCTGTTTTTTTTTTCTTTCCTACATTTCCATCGTTGAAACAATGGTCAGTGGCGTCGCAATGACTAGATAGAATATCATTTCTTGGAAATATATTGTATCTAGTGTATGATATAGAGGATATTTGTTTTTCTCGGTGAAAGATCGAAATTTATTTCACCGAGTGGACACCATCGGTAATATTTTCACGAGTGGCGCAGCCACTCGTGAAAATATTACCGATGGTGTTCACGAGATGAAATAAATTTCGATCTTTCACCGAAAAAAACAAATATTCTATTTATTTCAAGCTTTTTACCCTTTCTGGGAGGAGCTTTATCAAAATTCAGTACAGTTCTTTTCTCTTATTCCCCGTTGCGTACCCCTCCCGCATAGCAACGTTACGTCAAGCGCGAGAAATGTAAGATATATGACGTCATATTTCCCATCCGGTTGTTAGGCACGCGCAATTTACCTAGGCAACAAGAACGTGAAAATCGGTATTTTCACTGGTTGTACCAGTGTAAGATCGAAAAATATTTTCACTGCTATTTCTCGATATCCTACGGGTAAGCATGAAATAATTTGGAGAAATCTTACAGGTCTATCAACAAGGTTCCATAACATATGAACAAATAGTCATCTAGATTCTGTACAGATATAATTAAAAAAAGATCAAGACTGAATTCAAAATTCCGCTTTCTTTATAAATGGCACTTTAAAAACAACGATTCGAAACACCACAGTTTGTTACACATGACTTTGGTTACTATATTCTGGTATCAAATAGTGCTTAGAAATACATTCTGGCTTAGTTTATTACTTTGTTTAAAAAAAAAAATCAGACGATGTTCAAAGAACACAGTCGTCTAGGATTAAAATTAAATTGGCAAATTGAAATGATAACAAGAAGAAATCAAAGGCAAATATTCATATATTTTTATTATTCCCAGGAACCGTTCCCATGAAAAATGGGCTTCATACAAAAAACATACAGTAGTAAATCTAACGATAAAAAAACAGATGCGAAATCTCTCACGGGATCACCATCTCATACGTTTACATGTACATACATGCAGGTGTAATGCAAAGAAATGACCCCCATTACTAAATGGCCCATGGTCATTTCTCGACGTAGAGGAATGACCCATGGGTCATTTCTCCACGTAGAGAAATGACCCATGGGTCATTCCTCTACGTCGAGAAATGACACGTGGGTCATTTTGTAATGGGGGTCATTTCTCTGCATTACACAGGCCGGCCAAGTTTAGTCCTTCAGTCCCCAAATCCAACCACAACCATGGTTACGACTAGTGACCAAAACCGTGACACTTACTGACGACCAACAACTAACTGGGTGAAAACAGACAACCCCGAGAGGCTAACTTTTGGATTACACTAAACCTTTAGTAACGGCCAACTCAAGGTAATACCGTACCTTCAAGAGAAAAAACTAGACCTACGCTTTGACGTAACCTTAATCTTTTCAGGGCGAAGACCCACATCTGACTTTGGATTGTTCCAAACGAATCTTGCCATCAAGCAATAGGTCTCATCTTAAAAAAAAAGAAACTTCCATATTTTCCGGATTGCCCTGCGCTGACGTCACACAATTCGTTATGAAGCAGCGAATTACATATCACTTGATTTAGCTACCAAAAAGGCGCACTAAAGCGTTTGACAAATGAAGAGTAAAAACGGATAAATTTGAAAATATACGCAATGGGCGATTAAAACTGTGAAACTGGACTAGGTAAAAGGTGAATTTTACACACGAAATGTTAATTTGATAATTTCATCAATACATCAACACACACAAAAATTAGATCTATGTTTGAAAAAAGTTTAATTCTTATTTGCTGTGGGATTACTAATCTTGTGACGTCAGCGCATGGCGATCCAGAAAATATGGAACCTTTTTTTTCAAAATGTTTTGAGATGAGAGCTATTGCTTGATGGCAAAAGCCATTTGGAACTTTAGAAGGTCAGGGTACAGAAAAAAAAATCATTAATGAATTAATCAATATGCAACGGTAACTACCTTCATTCATTTGTTTTCGATAAATATTATCTCTGAAATGGGACGGGGTCAAATTTTGTTCGATTTCGTTGCACACCTAGTATTTCTATATATGACACAAATGGAATCCCTAATGTGCTATTTATAGTAACAGTGTTAGATAATGAAAGTTTCGATATCCCATGATAGACCAAATGAGTTTCAGAGGCCTATGGTTATAGATTATGCAGGCAGGTCATCAAGTAAGTAAGCATCAATAAGTTCAATGTTGTCTAACAACAAACTGAGGTATGAGTTAGAATGGTCCCTGGACCTACAAAAAAAATGGCAAAGACCAGAAAGTTTTGATACAGTTCAGCCTGTATGGACATGCTGACAAGAGTCGATACTTTTCGCAGGTATACTTAACCTCCTTGTCATATATATATGGCCTGCAACACGTGAAAAGGGACATTAGGACATCTGCGTAAAGTGTCGTCTCGGATCAGCCTGCGCAGTCCGCGCAGGCTAATCCGAGACGGCACTTTCCGTTTTAATGCCATTTTCTGTTTTGCGCATGTCTACTGTGGCACAAAATCTACCGTAGTCGTAAAGTGCCGTCTCGGATTAGCCTGCGCGGACTGCGCAGGCTGATCCGATACGACACTTTACGCAGATGTCCGAATGTCCCTTTTCGCGTGTTGCACACCATATAATAGCTCGATTACATATTATCTGTGTCTACATGATATATATTACCTTATTTTTGTTAACTTTTCTGCCTTGACAAGAGTCCTAAAAATAATCAAAATGAATTGATTAATTAAATTAAATCAATCAATTGAAAATGTATGATAAATGAATGAATTAATTTGTTAATTTCTGTGATTTTTTGTTCATTTAACTTTTCATTTATTTTTGGACCAAATGTAGTGAAAAGCTTCAAAAATGTTGCAATAAGACCTATATGAATAAAAACAGAAATTATTAACCTTACACAATCCGCTATGACAGAAAGTCTGTTGGAAAAAAAAAACTCAAAGGCGATTGCAATTCAAATCCACGCAAAAAGATATGAACCACTCCTGTGACCTTGACCACAAGACATACCTTTCTGATCTCGATATCAACCAGTTTCTTCAAGCCATTAGTATTTGAGCCTTGCTCTGGCGAAATGGGGCTTAATGAATCCCCACGATGCATGATACCAAGTACGCCATGGTAGCCATTTTTTCAACAACCCTCTTCATCATGACGTGGTCCTTGGATGTAGAAATTGAGCAATCGCCAAAAGTTTCGGTTTTAGTCAGTCCATCCTTTCTGTCCAAAGAATCAGTTTTAATTGTTGAGTCGAAAGATCAACTAGATAGAAAAAACATGTTAATTGCTCCCCCTTTTCTTTTCATAGAATTAATTTAACTGTTGAGTCTAAGCATTAACTGTAGAAAACCATCTTAATTGCTCTTCCTTTTCTATTTACAGTACCGATTTTAAATGTTGAGTTTAAGCATCAACTAATTGTTCTCCGTTTTCTATCCATAGTACTTAACAATTTTATTTATTGAGACTTAGCATTAACCAGGGAAGTTGTCAGCATCCACCTAAAAAAAAAAACATATAAATTGCCCTCCCCTACTATTCATAGTCCCAATTTTAATGATAGCAATCATCAAATAGAAAAACCATCTAAATTCTATCTCCTTTCGATCCATGGTAAAAATATCTAATGTTAAAATTAAGCATAAACTAGAGAAAAACGTCTAAATGCTCTCCCCTCTCTATGTAGTACCAATTTGAATAATTGAGACTACCGTAACCATCAACCTAGGAAAACCATCTAATGGTTTCCCCTGTCTATCCAGGTACCGATTCCAACTGTTGAGACTATATAAGCGACCATCTGAAATGCCCACCCCTTTCTATCCACAGTACAAGTTTTACACGTTGAGACTAAGCATCAAGCAAGGACAACCACCTGAATTGCTCGCCCCTTTCTATCCATAGTGCAAGTTTTCACCATTGAGTCTAAGCATCAATTTGAAAAAAAAAAACATCTAAATGCTCTCTTCTTTTTTTCATAGAACAAGTTTTAACATTTTAAAATTAAAACCCATTTACAGAAAACCATTTTAATTAGTCTCTACTTTCTATCCGTAGAACCAATTTAAACTATCGAGACTTAAACACTCAAATTAGGAAAAAACACACACACACACACTTTTCATAGCTGCATTCCCTGTTGAGACCAAGGATCAACTAGAAAATACCATGTTAACTGCTGTCTTCTATTGCTATACATTTTTTTCTTGGTGTTTTCTTTTTCTGTTTTTATTTAAACCCTTACACTCCGAATAAATAAATTACGTGTTCTCATAGGCTAAAAATAGATAACCTCTGCAAGATCAAGAGACATTTCGGTCATATGCTAGACGTTAGAAGTAGACAGTGTAGATCATGCGGCATGTTCTGTGTGGTCAGAAGAACGTGCAGATTGATCTTGGTTTATATTGTCCACAAAAGCTTCTGCTGTCTCGTCTATTGCATGGAAACAGTTAATAGTGTTATGTCTGTTTTATAAAGCTATTACCATCCACCAAATGTCATCAATTATGGGAGAAGGACTGATTCTAGGACGCTAAAACTTGCTTTTAGTCCTTTTCCATTAAGCAATCGAGAAATGTTTAAACTTAGGAGTTAGATAATATGATCCTTGAGTCACCTAGTGATACTAAAAACGAATCTGTTAATGTTTATATCGCTTTTAACAGCTACTGTATCAAAATTACCCTAAGTATCGAGTTAGAGGATCATTACGGTCTTTAAGCTTCAAACATAGCCATGGACTGATTTTTCTTTGATGTGATAAGCTCTTTTTCAGATTTTCCCTCGCTTAACCCTTTACTCCATAGATACTCATTTCTACGCATTGCTTGTAGGAGCCTTTGGAAAACATTGTGGCAAAAGGTGAAATTGCTCGTCACGAGCAATTTCACCTTTTCCCACAATGTTTTCTACACTATCAAAAGGTCTCATATACACATAAGAAACGGCTTCATCTTTGCTGTTATTTAGGATCAATTAGAGATACTATAGAAATGCCTTATGGGGTAAAAGGTTAATACTAGCGAAAGCGGAAAAAATAAACCAATTAGCAAGTACAAGCAGCGTAATACACCGTTCAGAATGAAAAAAATCATGCAATAGGTACCCCTTTACCACATTAAGGTAGCGGACCCGTAATAGAAAACAGCTATTTCCACTATAATATTATTCTACAAAATTTGCTATGGTTAAAAATGTGTATTATTGTACTACTTTTACCTAGCTAATGTTTCCATTTTGTCCTTCTTAGAATCATCATTTATAAATCTAAAACCACTGTATTCTCATTACAAAGTGGGATAATAATTACCCCCCTTTCCTAGAGATTAACAATAGTATCCACTAATGATTTCAAGATAGACATCAAAGGAAGTTCTGGTCGGTTAAAAATGTACAAAAGTACTATATCTGTAGAAATCTGTTATCAACTATCAAGAAATTTTATGCCATACTGCACTAGAAAAATTATGGGTCTACTACCTTAACCCGAGTCTTAACTGCCTTGAGGAAGAAGTTTTTTTGTAACCCGTATTTTCTCCTTTTCTCACAATATTTTCTAGGTTTTCAAAGAGAAATTATATCACTTTAGCAACATTAAACTTGTGGTCTACAAAGGCTTTTGATTTGGACCTGCCAAAAACTTGTCATTCGTTGAGGAGATAACAGAAACTAACGTCCACAAAGACGAAGCCTAAGACCAGTGCGAAACCGCTGATCCATAAAGCCATAGAGGAACGGATTTACCATATAGTTAATAAAGTACAGTCGCCATCCAATAAAATATAACACCATTTCTGTTTTTGACAGGGAATTTCCAACCAACTTAGGAGTTATAATATGGGTAATAGACACATACATTGTCATGGTTACAACAAACACCATTGTTAGAACAAACATTATTACCAACTTCCGTGAACGTTTTCCACCACCATCTTGTCGCTGCTTCCTAGCTACGGACCTAATCACGGAATTAGACGAGATCTGGTCCGTAGCGATAGCATACCTTCTGGACATGTTTATTTTAGATAGTGTCTTGTAAGAATCTTCATCAAACTCAAACTCGGCATGATAACCTTCGTTGAGCTGTCCAGCTGATACCTTTTGACAACTATCTGTGTCATTATTCGAACCAGTTGTGTTGTTTGTGTTGTTAAAGTGTCTGCCAATCTTGTCTTCGACAGTGGAGACGATTTCAGTCAGTGTGTTTACATCCGTAGACGAGTTCCTCATTGATGAACCTGCCTCCACTGATGCACCTTTCTTTGATGGTAACATTCTAATTCCGCAGAAGATTTTTCTGGCAGTCATCAGGTTCAACGTGGTTATAAGACATATCGGTACAAAAACTGTCAAACGATGTAAATAAATTGGCCATGTTCTGTGAAAAGGGCCTTAATGCATTTCCGTGATGCATCTCCGTGATGCATCTCACCAAAAAATTGGTCATATAATTATGGATCGATTGCAAACGTTTTGTTTGTCAATCGACTAAAAACTGGTTGAAGAATAGTCTATTGACAGCAGGAAATTGACCAAAAGCGAAAACTTTCGATTCGGGTCAGCCTGAGCGGACTACACAGGCTAAGCTGAATCAATACTTTTTTCACATGCATTAAACCCCGTTTCACAAAGCTTGACTCAACTCATTTTTATGATAAAAGCCATTATTGATTACAAGCACAGAATTTCAGCCAGTAAAGAAGACTTTGAAATTCAAAATACACACACACACACACGCACACACACCCACCCACACCCCCCCCCACACACACGCATGCACGCACACACGTAAATCACGTAAATCGAAGAGCATACATGGAAGATCACACTGCTTTTTTAATCAACTGCAATTTAGGTTAAACTTGATGTTTAAAAGAGTTGATTTCATATGAAAGAGTTTCGAAGTTGTCATGTTTAGACATGTACATTCAAACGGAAGAATTACCAGGCTAAAGGTAATTGAATCCATGGTAACTAAAGTTTTTTTATGCTGAAACAACCAGCTTAAATCTTCATTAGAAAAATAAACTTGATCAAATTAAAGTATTTGCAGACAACAAATATAGTTAAATTTAGATGATAATACCCTTTGAAAAAAAAAAAAAAAAAAAAAAAAAAAAACCCTGGAAAAACGGATAAAATTATGATACTTTGGATTGTGCCGTTAAGGGTTGAAAAATTATACTTACTCCCAATCATGTAAATATATACTATGTAAAGATATACAGGATTGGGTATTTCGTCTGATTTTGAGCATATAGTCACATTGACTGGTCCTTCGTCTGTGGGTATGGTAAAGGTTATACTAGCCCGCCCAAAAATAGCTGGTCCAGCAAGAACAGTCCATGTTACCGTTAAACTAGCACACAGCTTAAAAGCTAGTGAAGGTCTTATTTGAAGTTTCAAAGGAAAACATATCTTTCGAAAGCGGTCAAAGCAAAATAGAAGCAAAATAGAGGCCGAGTTCCATGACGTCAGCAGGTTAAAGTAGGTTTTGCACTTACACAACCAGCTGTACTTATATTTATACCAGTTTAACTGCGTGTATACTTCGGCAGGTATGGCGGTCAAACAACTGGTGAGATCGTTGAATGCCAAGAAGAGCACAAAATGTCTAAAGTTACTTCTGTCGTATTGTCGTGAATACACAAGGATGATCAAGACATTTCCTACAGCCCCTAAGACACTCTCGATACCTATCATTAATGTTACTGGGAGGATGGTCATAGCAAACTGGTGGTTCACCTTCTCTAAAAGGTCATCATTAAAGCCGTCAGAGGGAAAAATAACGTCAGTCCTGTTATCCATGCTGGTGAACCTAGACGAAATAGAAGACAATGAATTAAGTTAAAACTTATTTTGATCATGCTCTTTAAAAAAGACAGTTTAATGAATCTAGGTATTGAGCCATATCCGCGTGTGCTGACTACAGGTAGAAACCTTTTGCTATCTATAGATCTTTTGCTTGACATCAATAGACCATTGTACCTTATGATTTAGTCTGCAGTTGGACAAAAAATAGTTTTATAAATCCGTAATTATTGAATGGGTTGCTCTGTATGATAGACCAAGAAGATGGATTAAATCCTGTATTGCAAATGCGCCGCTCACTTATGTTATATCGGTTATGAAACAAACTCTCTAAACTTTATCTGATCACTCTCTGTGACTGCTTTCTGATTCTGAACCAGTGGTCGAGCCAAAGGTAGTTCATAGGATGGCCCGTACCGTTCCACAGGTTAGCACCACCCATTTCGTAGGTTAGCCCTAACCCGTTTCATATGATAATCCATTTGTTCCGTAGGTTGGCTCCCTCCGTTCCATAGGTTGGCTCCACACGTTCCAAAGGTTCAATAGATTAGCCCAACCCGTTCCATAGATTGACCATCTCCTTTCCGTAGGTTAGCCCCAACCTGTTCGACAGGTTGGCATTATACATTCCATAGGTTAGCTTCAAACATTGCATAGGTTGGTCCCCTACGTACCATCGGTTGGCCTCAAATCGTCCGTAAGTTGCCCCCCCCCTCCATTCCATAGGTTAGCCTCAACATTTTGTAGGTTGGCTCCATTTATTCGATTGGTTAGCCTCAACTTTCCATGTGTTTGCTCCCCCTCATTCCTTAGGTTAGCCTCAAAAGTGTTGTAGGTTTGCCCCATCCGTTCCACAGGTTGCCCTTCCCATCAAGATGTTAGCGCTCTACCCTCTGTTGTCTTAACCCATTACCACACAATCCCTACTTTTGACGCCCCTGAGAAAGAAGCCTTTTGAAAACTTTGTGGGAAAAGGAGAAAATGCTGGTAACCAGCATTTTCTCCTTTTCCCACAATGTTTTCTACCCTTCGCAAAACAAATTTCAAATTTTCAGTCACTTTCATGTTGTCGTCTGCAAATGCTTTTGGTTTAAACAAACATAAAACTTTGTCGTTTGGTAATGAGTGAAGCACCTATCGGTGAAAGTATTAATGGATTATGAAAAATGGAATGGAGTCTGCTCAGTATGTGAAGGCTCTCGACATAATTGACCGTAAAAGCAACTGGGTTTATTAGGCATTTGAGTTAGAGTTTGTTTAGCCACTTCTTCAATTCTGAAAAAATCTCATGAAAGATGTTCCATCTATTGCGATCCAGATTTGCATAAAAATCTTTTTGTAGCACTTATACTTAAAAGTAATTTCTTCACCCAGAGCGGGGGAAATAGTTCTAACGCAGTTACAGACGATGATTCGACACCAACAGACCACGTTATCCCTAAGAATTAGCATAACATCGCAGAGAGAGAGAGAGAGAGAGAGAGAGAGAGAGAGAGAGAGGTTGAATAAAATAGAGAAATTCACCAAAACGACTGTTTCTGCTAGAATATCACACAAAATATAGACCAAAGTAAGATCTGAAATCATATCTGACCAAACCAACATGAAAGTAGCAATCAAAATTGTCAAAATTGAAGACGACACAGTTTAAATTGATGATTTTTCTTTCTGTTTCAACTTTGAAAACACAGTGGGAAAAAGAAGAAATTTCCTCGTTTGCTCACAGTGTTTTCAAAAGCCTTCTCTCTCATATGTGTTAAAATTCGGAAGCGTCTGGTAAAAAGTTAGAGTCAGAAAAAAACAACAAGATCTACTCACTTCCCGCAAAGGCTTGGCTGTCGATCTACCTATTACAGAACTCAATAAGAAATACTCTCCACGAACAATCAAATAAATGCTTTTATACCAATTAGTCTTCAAGGGAAGAGATGTTGTATCGTGAGAAAAATTCACCTTTAACTCTTTAAGACACATTGCCGACATTTGCCCCTGAGAAAGAAAGCTTTTGAAAACACTGTGGGAAAAGGAGAAAGTAGTGGTAACCAGATTTTCTCTTTTGCCCACAATGTTTTCTACCCTTCTAACATTGAATTTCAATTTTTGATTAACATTTGATTTGTCGTCTGCAAATGCTTTCAATTTGAACTAGTCCAAAATTTGGTCGTTTTGTAAAGAGTTCAGCTGCTAGGCGCTATTCAAGGACCCTTTGAACGTGCTGTCAGGGACTGTATTCACCAATCATTCTTGGGAATCTTCTTAGTCAATTTCTCGAAGATTTTCTAAACCGAATGGTTTAGCCAATCAGAAATTGTGTTACTTACAAATGTAGACAATTCTGGAGAATAAGCCAACGAAATTTTTTAAAGAATGGTTGGAGAATTCATACTATTCCTGGTCTTGGCTATACATTGTTTGATAAGTAGGTTATTATTATTGTTATTATCATTATCATATACACAGTCACTTATGAAGTAGATATAGCAACAGTACTATCGGCTTGAAAGTTTCATTCACTTATTTTGCAGGTTGATGTTATAGTAACTGGGAATAATGTGACCTGTTTCTCTCGCTGCTTAGGATTTAATCAAAAGAGTATTTGACCATCCTGATAAAAAGAATAATATGGGACAATATTTATATATATCAATTACACACTTTTTCCTAAAGTTTATTTTATCAGATCATTTCTAAAAGGATAACGCACACTCCCATACCTATACACTTATCCACATTAATCACATACATCCAAAACCACACCGCACCACACACACACCAATGCTAACGCTCCCATAACACGTTCAAGTGCGGGAGATCATGTAATTAAAGGATCCTTAAATTTAGTCTGACAAAGAGCTGAATGTTGTGTTAGAATAATTCAGAAAAGTTAGCAAAGGCAAAAGGTTTCGATACAGGTCAGCCTTCGATGATTGCGCAGGCTGACCTGGGTCGATATTTTCTGCAGATGCATTTCAACCATTTTCACAGTGCATGGTTCACTAACATGTTATCTATATCTAGATGATATGTATAAATCTTAGTTTAGGCAAAATTTTCTGTCTTGTAAAAGGGTCAGCTGCAGTTTTCTTTTCATCAGTTTATTTATTTTTTCAATCAAATGTAGCTATTGAAAACTTTAAAAATATGACATTAAGACTGCAATGTGAAAATATTTTTTTACCTTGCCGACTCTCTTCTGACCGAAAGTCACTTGAAAAAAAAATGAAAAAAAAAAAAACCCAAAGTGATCGCAATTCCAATCCCGACAAAACGAAGTTTACAGCAGCAATGAAGCATTCCTTATTATGATATGACATAATAGAGATGTAAAAGCCGACACCGAATACGGAATAAAACAAGGAATACGGAATTTAGACAAGGGGTTCGTCTCAAAATCTACGAGACTATCGATAAAGGTAATTCGCTATTTATGAGATGCTCGCTGTCGATCGTCTGCTGTTGCAAGGTACTTTTAAATAGACCACGCTAAAATTTCACTTCTCAGAGAATCAAAACGATGTCTGTAATATTTCTATGAGGAATTGTAACATATGTAACACACTGAGTTACGTTTGGCCGTTACTCTTCTCTGGATAGTATTGTGGATTTTAGTTCACTACTCTTTGGTCTATTGCAATACAAGTAAACTACCCAAACTACCCAAACATGAACTAAAATTATGAATCAGTTACTTTGGTAAAACCCTTCATGGTTTCTGAAGCCAATTATTCTTCCATTCTAGATCTAATCACTTCAGTATGATGGCACCACAACATTCTGTCCTGATTTTAACATTCTCTCAACAGATCTTAGCTAAATAAGTATTTACATAAATAAAAACCCGGTTGTGCATCGCACACCTCATTTTTAGGGTAACAAAACACTGCTAAAAGTGGTATTCATACGGCGGTATAAGCGAAAGAGGCATCAATAGCAAAAAACGCGAAGAAAACTATATTCCAATAATGCACTTCTCAATAAGTCATATAATTCTTGTATATTGAGTTTTCACTTAACCCATTACCACACAATTCCTACTTTTGACAACCCTGAGAAAGACGCCTTTAGAAAGCATTGTGGGAAAAGGAGAAAATGCTGGTAACCAGCATTTTCTCCTTTTCCCACAATGTTTTCTACCCTTCACAAAACAAATTTCAAAATTTCAGTCACTTTTATTTTTTGGTCTGCAAATACTTTCGATTTGGACAAGCTTAAAATATTGTTGTTTGGTAATGAGGTAAAACGTTTTAAACTCCCGCCTTTTTATATTATGAGACTGATGCGTCTTTTTCGGCAGACCATAGCAGAGCATACCCTTACGGTCATACCGAGAAACTGTCAGGGATGATGCCAAACTGAACTCAAGCTTTTGTACCCCTTTACCTGAGCGATTGCATGTTCAACAGATACTCTGTACCTTATGTGGTAACTGTTGTACCTCTCACACATTACCATGTCTTGACCCTGTATTCTGCGGAGATGAGCTATACGGCGTTATGATAGGGTGTCGATTTGGGTAAATTTGGCTCGCAAGAAAACCTCAATCGACAGGAAAAGGTAGATGTTGCGCGCCTATTGACACATAGGGTAATTCTTTAAGTTGGTGCATCATTCTGATGGCCAAGAAATCCAGCCTCAGCATATTTAATCATACCTTCATTATCAACGATAATTTGAGTACGAAGGTAGTGATAATTTCTATGGCCAGAATAAAACTGTTGTTGGTTTTGAACTGGTCGGTATATTTCATGGCTTGTTCCATCTATCGCCCCCACAGCAAAATTTATTCCATGCCAATTTTCCTTCAATTCTCTCCCTTCTGCAATAGAGGACCATTGTATAGCCCTATACATCGACAAAGTGGAGGAAAACGTGTTGCAACTAGCTTTTTATCCCTTCCACATAATATTTTCTTTGCAATCAAAGGCAGGATACATAAATTTAGCAACACTTAATTTACTGTCTTCAAGTGCTTTCGATTTGGTCCCGTCCAAAATTTTATGGTGTGGTAATGTTTTAAATGATGCTGTGTTTTCATTTTCTTTCTTTTTTTTTAATCATGTCAATTGTACATGCCACTTTGATTAAAGTTTCTCAGAGGATCTTGCTACCTCGTGATTTAAATTCATGATTTTTTGGACCCGAACCAGTGCATAAAAATCGGTATTCACTTTACCAAGGGTTTGTTACACACACACACACACACACACACACACACACACACACACACACACACATATATATATATATATATATATATATATATATATATATTTTTTTTTTTGACATAAAGTATAAAATATGACATCTACATTAATTTACGCGCAAAATAAATATTTGTTGAACGACTGTAAAGTAAACATGGTAGAATGACTAATTTCTTAAAATTTTTGACAGAGGTTGGCCAGCGCACATGGAATCGTTTGGTGTTGACTTTTTGTTTTTCACAAATACGAGTAGATCCCTTTCATATATTCCACAGAAACAAATTAAACGTACTCATGTTTTCCTGGCTTTCTCAAACCAGTACTGACACAACTTTCTTTGCATATGTAACATAATGCGTCTTATGTTTCGATCGTACAGTGGATTGTAGTTCGTCAAATATAACATGAACATGAATCTGCTATTCTACGTGTTTATTAATTACGACACAAGTAAACTACCCAAACATGATATTCAAACATGAATCAGTTACTCAGTAAAACTCATCTTAGTTGTTAAAACCAATTGTTCTCTCATTCCAGATCTTATCACTTCATTTAGATGGTAACACATTCTGTCCTGATCTTAACCTTCTCTCTAAAGAGAAATTAACTCACTCTCTGTCCTCACATCTCTCTCCTGATCAAGCATCCTACACCACATATATAGGAAGCCAAAACACTTCCACTATCAATATAAATATTCATATTGCCAGCCAGGCAAATAAGGCATCAATACCCAAAATCTGAGAAAATTAGATTCTCGAAAACCACGCCTCCTCAGTCAGACTAGAGTTCTTGGTATCCGAGTTACACATCTCCCTTTCTCAAGATATTTGTCTACCTAGACATAATATCAGACAAAATCAGTAACATTATGATGTTTTCATCCAATGGTCAAAAGGATTTCTAATACGATAAAATTTGAGAAAAGACGATACAAGGTACACCTCGCAATACTTAATGTTGATTACTTCAGGGGAAAAAATCATCATCAGAAACCTCTACTCTTGAACAACGCACAACTAATCAATCACCTCCAGATTAATTTACTAGTTCCTAGTACACTTCGTCAAAGGCTGCTAGGGCAAATTGTTAAAGCTCTCTGTTTCCAAGAACAATACTGCTGTAACAAAGCCATGAGATTAAATCAATTATCTTCAACAAGAACGATTCAAGACCTCATCGAAAAAAAAATACCCAAGCCTTTTTGACTTACTGTTAAAGCTTCCTGTGTTAAAGGAAAAATACTGCCTTAACAATAAAACTATGAGACATAATTAATCCTTTTCCACCAGATTAATCTGCTATCGCATCAAACAAAACCTTTATGGTCGTCAAGCTCCTTATGTTAAAGGTACATACTGCTTTAACCATAAAACTATAAGGTACAAACAACATTTCAAGTCACAATACACAATACAATAAAAGTCTAGAATCTAAACTTTCTTCTGAACCCACAAAGTCCATTGTGTGGTTCTCTTTCGGCAACACTGCCGCCTGGTTCGTCGACTACTTTGGAGGTGACACGACTCCGGTCCTCGAATGTAGCACTATGACATTCCTACTTTTCCGTAGCTCCAAGTCAATTGAACCATGTTTTCCTTGTTGGACTTTGGAATTTTTCCAGCCAGCTATACATATTATTTTTTCTCTAAACTTAATAAGTATGATAGCTACTATTACAAATTTACTACAATAACACTCATTCATGAAATTCCCATGAACTCATTTATTGGAAAAAAAGTCCTGGTATTTGTCAATCTTCAACTTGGCAATAGATTTCTCTGGTAGTATTTTGCTTCAAAATCGCAAGATTAACTTTGTTATCAATTCACGTGTTTTGTTTAGAAAATCATTTTTCTTCTATGTTTGCTCCGCGCAATATCATAAATCATATTATTTTTGTGATCCTGTGATCAGAGTAATCAGACTCTAGATTAACTTCTCCTATAGGTCGTCTTATTGATATTCCGCAAATAATTGTTTTCCTTTTGATAACAAAGAAAAAAAGTGAATTGAATAGGAATCTTTGTGAATACCATCCTGGCTTTACGATTAGATTCCTGGATAAAACAGAAATATGACATTTAGATTGATCATTTTTGAACGTCGTTCTGTCTCTATTTTCTTTACAATCAATCTACGTGCATAGCTAGTGCCAATAAAATAGATTGGATTTTTACCTCGCAGTACTTTATGAGTGGACTGAGATATTGGTTAGATATTTGTTGCTTATAAGCATAAATTTATTCTTATCGGAAATTCATGGCAAACTTAGCCTCTTGACCTTTACTGAGATGCAGATATTTCCGTTAGAATGATTCAGAGATATTTCTAAGTCAACCGAACACACACTTCAACTCTAACATTTTACTTTGACTGGAAAATATGCAACCTAACAGTACAACATATATACGTGTACAACATTTCACAGTTTCGTCCTTCGACCTCTGTGAAATAAAACCTATAGCAACATTAAACAATGTTTTCCTTTATTACCTACACCAGATAAAAGAAACCTTCATGTAGGTTATACTTCCTTTTACGCGAAAAAAAACCCGCTATTACTCTTCTAGACCAAATTTCACCTTCTTTTAATACAAAAGACTGATTAGATGACATATAAAACTTAAAAATTTGTCTTATTGGTCACTTTTGATCCACTTTGTCTCATCATTTCTCTTCAAGGACAAAGACAACTATCAATTGGCAGTCTTAAGAGTTTTCCGATACTGGAAGGTACGGAGCCCGGTAGGTGCCATGCTCTACACATTTTTTATTTCGAAAAAACGAAATGCTAAATCGTTAAAACGAAATACTATTTCGAGAAAACGAAATGCTAAATCGTTTCGAACTTCGGCTTCACTTATTGTTTTTGAATGACGAGTCTGAACTGTTTGTCGGCTGTTGTTTGTCCGTTTGTTTCTCAGTGTCCCAATTTTCTGTCCGTGACCGGAATTTCAATTTAAGTACTTTTTGGCGGCGGGGTATGAATCATAGCAAACAGGTCATATCTTCGAAGCAAATGACATGTACAGTAAATGAAGTATAATTCTTCGTGGTGGATTGTCTATATGTGACTCGTTTGATAAAGAATTATTTTACTATGTATTTTTCGACTTAAACGCTCTATATATTGCTTGGGAATTCTGCGATGTTCATCTCTCCCGGTAGCGTTGATAAACTAAGCCCGTGTACACAGCATGTGTATAAATCTATCTATCTCGATAAATTTTCTGTAAAACTTTATGTTATTGCATGTTTTTTGGAATACATCTTAAAAGACTACAACCGTGATGAGATAACATTAACATTATTGCATTGGATTTTAAATTATCTCGTCACGATTCGTGATTCTAACTTGTTATACCAAATATAAACTGATTAAAAAACGTTTATCAAGTGAGAGTAAATTAGCATGCGCGTCATAGCGTTGATTAAAAAATAAAAGGACTCTCTGACGAAAAAAAAATGAAAGTCTGCATTTTAACAAATAAACACATGTGTGTTTATAGCATCGATATCGAGTGCAAACAAGTATCATAATTATAAAAAGTTTTTTCTAATCACCGTAAAATCTTTGCTTTTATATACAAACGATCAACCGCGGTCCCTGCTGTGTGAAGAGTTAAATGAAAAAATAAAGCCAGTAACTTCTGAACTTGTTTATTTTTATCATGATTTGATTCTACTAAATCATTGTCAATTTCCTGGTCATATTAGTTAGCTAAACTGTGAGTCTGCAACCGTAAATCTGGAAGTAAATCTAAACAACCGACCAGCTTTCCCAATTAAGTTTGTGCAAAAACTCGTGTCATATAATTTCCTGTCATTTAAAATCTAAAGCTGTTTATGTAATTAATTAAACACTGTCAAATTAAAATATGATATACTGGTCTTAATGTCACGTTCGAAATCACTTGATCTTAAAAAAATGAAGTACAGGCTTTGACCGTAAACATTCATCAACAACAGTACTTTGGAGCTTGTTTATAGAACATTACTAGTTCATACAAGTCATACATCTTCACTCTTTTTGTTGTATGCAATATCACATGATGTGAGCTAAAATTTGACAGTGTTTCAGGAAAACACCTATGGTTGGGCGTGGTAAAAAAAAGTGTAGTCAAGAATTGGTGCGTGCATGTCACCAATATTGAATTTAATGTTAAACCCTTAAAAAAAACAAGATGAGGGCCTGAAAAGTTGTATTTACAACCGCACAAAAAGTAAGGCCGGTTAAAGGCGTGTTTCATTAAATAAGCAGTAAGCATTTTAAAAGAAAGCAATATCGGTTTCCCCTCTGATTATGAAATCAGCCAACCTGAAAAGGACACCGTTATCGTCTGAGAGCAATAGCATAAGAATGTTTTTTATAAACAGGTAAACTTTTTACTTGGAATGGTCGTCGACCCTCCCACCATTTTTGAGCTGTTATGTTTTATACATTTCAACACTGCACTGAATGCGAGACATTCGAACGGAGTTATCAAAAATTCAAAAGAAAAATCAGAGTTGGTATAGGTAATATCATTGATTATGCAACTTTTCAGTAGAATTGCCAAAGCATTTTTAAAGATATTTCTAAGTTGAGAGGTACCAATGAAACTACCAATGGCATTGCTCTGCCTTTTCTATCTATAGTCCCATTTTAACTGTTTTGTACTAAACCACAAGTAGCAAAACCCTCTGAATTATTCTCCTTTTTCAATCCGATGTACGGTTTTTAAACATTGATACTAAGCATCAAGCAGAGACAGTCATCTATATGCTCTCCGTCTCTCTATCCATAACATCAGGATAACGGTTGAGACTAATAATCAAGTAGCAAAACAAAACACACACTTAAATTTGATCCCCTTTCCATTTCATAGTACCAGTTTGTAACAATTGAGACCACACACCAACCAGGACAAACCATTTAAATGTCCTCTTTCTTTCCAAATACTCTCTTTGTGTTTTATTGTTCTGTGAATGTTAATATGTTATGATGAAACTTTTACCCATCGTTCAAATTTAATTAATTGTTGGAGAAGTATCGATTCTTTGTCGCTAGATATTGTTTGCCATTCCTGGGCCCGTATTCACCAACCATTGTTGAGAATATTCTTAGTCTAATTACCCAAGGTTTTCTGTATTTGTAAGTAACACAACTTCTGACTGGCTAACCCGAATGGGTTAGCCAATTAGAAGTTGTGTTACTTACAAATGTAGAAATTTTTGGAGAATAAGACAAAGAACGTTCTTAAGAATGGTTGGTGAATATGGGCCCTGTTTCATTGAACTAATTCAGAGATGTTCAAACTATAGAGTTAGATAATATGATGCTGGGGCCATCTAGTGACACTATAAAGAATCTGTTCATTTTAGGATCATTTATTAGACCTAAAGTATAGTAATTACATAAAATATCGAATTTGAAAATCATTAAGGTCTCTAACCTTCAAACATAACCATGAAATGATTTTTCATGGATGTGGTATGCTCTTTTTTTTTTAAATCTGTCTGCACTTAGTTCTCCTTTAACCAAAGAAAAAGAGCCAAGTAGCTGTTAAAAGCGGCGTGATACAAAGTTCAGAAAAAATTCACATAATTGTTAACTAATAACCCGAGATTTAAATACCATGAGATAGAAGTCTTTCTGTAATCAGCGTTTTCTCATTTTCCTACAATATCTTCTAGCTTTTCAATGGCATATCTCGCTATTTAAGCAATATCAAACTTGTCGTCTATTGGACGAGGCTATTAAAGCTTTGTCGTTCGTTGAGGAGATAATTGAAGCACTAACGCCTACAAAGACGGTGCTTTAGACCAGTGCGAAACCGCTGATCCATAAAGCCATAGAGGAACGGATTTACCATATAGTTAATATAGTATAGTCGCCATCCAATAAAATATGACACCATTTCCTTTCTTGACAAGGAATTATCAACCAGCTTTGGAGTTATCACCTGGGTTATAGACACATACATTGTCATGGTTACCACAAACACCAATGTAAGAAAAAACATTATCACCAACTTCCGTGAACGTTTTCCACTACTACTAGCTTGCCGCTGCTCCCTAGTTACGGACCTTATCACGAAATTGGACGAAGTGTGTTCCGTAGCGATAGCATACCTTCTGGACACGTTTATTTGAGATAGTGTCTTGTTAAAGTCTTCATCCATCTCGGACTCGACTTGATAAACTTCAATGCTATGTCCAGCTGATACCTTTGGTCGACTATTTATTTTGTTATTCGAAGCGGTTGTGTTGGTTGTGTATTTAACATGCATGCAAGGGTTGTCTTCGACAGTGGAGATGATTTCAGTCACCGTGTTTACATCCGTAGACGAGTGCCTCATTGATGAAGCTGTCTCCACTGATGCACCTTGCTTTGGTTGTAACATTCTAATTCCGCAGAAGATTTTTCTGGCAGTCATCAGGTTCAACGTGGTTATAAGAAATATCGGTACAAAAACTGTAAAAACGATGTAAATAAATTGGCCATGTTCTGTGAAAAGGGCCTTAATGCATTTCCGCGATGCATCTCACCAAGAAATTGGTGAAGAAAAGTCTATTGACAGCAGGAAATTAACCAAAAGTGAAAACTTTCGACTCGGGTCAGCCTGCGCGGACTACTCAGGCTAAATTGAATCGATACTTTTTTTCACATGCATTAAACCCCGTTTCACAAAGCATGACTCAATTCATTTTTATGAAAAAAGCCATAATTGATTACAAGCACAGAATTTCAGCCAGTACAGAAGACTTTGATATTTAAAATACACACACACCCGACCGCACTCGTGTATTCTCGCAAACACGCACACAGGTAAAGCGGAGAGCTTACATTGAAGATCGCAGTGCACTTTTTTATCCACTGAAATTTAAGTCGAAGTTGACGTTTAAAAGAGTTGATTTCATCTGAACCAGTTTTGAAGTTATATCATTTCAATAAGTACAATAAAAAGGAAGCGTTAGCAGGCTCAAGATAATTGATCCACTGTGTTGTAAGCTGTACGGTACTAAATGTGTAGTCACTTCCAAGATGGCGGACTGTTTACATGGAGAAAGGTGGATGTCACATTTTATCATCAATAACTTTTTTTCTTGAAACCTTCGAGTCATGATACTTATAATTTATTGTGGGGGAATGATGTGGTAAACCTCGGTACTTTATAGCAAAGAGCCAGTGCCATTATTCGATACGTTATATCGGCGTAAACATTGCCATTCAGTAAAATTTAAATTTGAAGTGAGGAACTTGCATCGTTTTTAGTTATAGAATGGAAAATAAGCCAATGCAGTGGATGAAGGTTGTTGTTTCTGTAGGTATTCATCATGCGCTTTCCAATGATAAGGGTAATTTTTGTGAAAAATGTCTAGAAAGACCCGAAAACATGTGTTTTGTATATCGCTAATGCAGCGGTGTAGTCCACATCAACAATTTCACACACACCGGTGTAGACTCAATATTTTTTTGAACGGTTTAGACACAATTTAAAGCACAATGTATGTACGGTTTAGACACAATTGGCTTGGTCTTGAAATGAATGTATTCGTTTCTGAATATAATGTAACTTGGCGTTAATCCAGAATCCTGAAAATTGGCACCAATAGTTCGAGACAGTCTCACTTATCACCGACACCCACCAAAGGAATCGTCTGGAACCGACAAGGGATCATCGTGGAACGAAGAGAGATAGTTGGGAACAAAAGAGTGCATCGAGAGATTATTTATGATATTATTTATGTAATAGTCAGTATTATATCATGAAAAAATAAATTATTAAATTACTAATGAATGTTTGTGCAATTATAAATCAATTCCAGCATGCTGGCAGCCATAATTTCAATCATTCACTTAGTATGATAATTACCATCCCGGACTTGCCAATCATTTTTATTTCGGAGTTGTTTGAAATACTTTCGCTGATTAAGATGTAATAGATGATTTGCCAATTAGATTTGATATAAGCGATATTTCTATTTTATCATAAGCGGTGCACCAGACGTATCACGTGACACCGGACAATCATAGCATTATTTCAATAACAAATGCAGTATGTCCTGTTCGCAAATCCTTTAAATTTGGACAAATTCATGACTGAAAAGGAAGAGGCATAGCAAGAAATCTATGGAAATCAATTCTAATACAATTCAAACATATTTCATGATATTGCCTTCGAAAAAAATAATCATAAACATACACAAAATATGCATTTTATGAAATCGTATTGAAATAAAGGGCATGTAGAGACTAAGAACGGACTCACCCTCTGAAACCTGTATAAAATTCATAATTCTGACCATTAATGATCACCAAAGGGGTAAATTAATATGAAACAAAAGATTAGAATTAATCAATGTAACACGTGTGTGCTAATCTGTAAGAAGCAAGTACATTACAGCTATTCTAAAGGTCACCCACCCTGCAGTGTGGTACCGAGATCAAAGGAACACCGATTTAACCCTTCACCCATTTTTTTTAGTTAGACTTCATTATATACATATTTTTAAATACTCAAAATGAAGCTTGAAGAAGTTATGGAAGGTCTGAAATTTGATCTGAAGCCATATTTCTTTTGTTCATGACCTATAACATGAAGTTATTCGTCAATTGGTACATGCCTGAAAGTGCAACAAAAATGTTTGATAATAGTGCTTTAAGATCAGTAAATGGCCCGTCCCCGTCTTTCTGAAGACACTGGACAGATAATCAACCTTTTCTAGTAACCAAACTTTTCCCTTGCTATCCTTCCTAAAGAAAATTTCATTTTTAAGCCACATTCAAATTGTTTTCTGCAAAGGCTTTCAATTTGGGCAAGTCTCAAATTTTTGTTTCGTAAAGAGTTGGTGAAAGATTCAGTGTTGTAAAAAATGGGGTGTAGGGGGATAACATCAATATATTAACTGCAGAAGACCTTTCCTATTTTTATGTCTGATTATTCAAACAATGTTTGCGAAGTTTGTAACGTACAGACTCGTCGTCCAGGAATCTGTGGTTTGATTTATTTAAACTATTAATGTGATAATTTTTCCAAAAAATCCTTCCAGTATCTGCTAAAAGACAGACACAGTCTACTGACAAAAAACTGGGACATCAAACATTTTGAATTTATAGCAAAAACCTTAACTTTGAAATAACATTTTTAAAAATCTGTATATTTGCATGTTTGCCATGTTCATGTCAACTACCATATAAGTTAGCTATCGTAATAACAAAGTTTAATTCAAATTTCAAACCTTCCATTCCCTCTAGAAGAAAAGATGTTAGAGATTCATTTTTAGGAAGTGAATACGTGCTATACTTGTTTTCATTGAAAAGCTAGTAAAGGGTTAGCTGGGTGTTCGTTTGATGTCGGTATTTCACCGTCAAAGTGGATGATCAATATGAAAAGCTGTTGTGTTCTTTTTAGGCACCGACTAACTCACAAGTGTCATAATTAAGTGTTTATCCCATTTAGTCTTACGTTGATCACTTGTAAAAGTTTGGAATTGTTAAAATCTGTGACGGAGGGTAAGTCTGTTCTAATTACTGTCGCTAAAAGATGCATTTTTCTGCCCGAACTTTTTTTTTCAAATGCATTATTATGTAACCTGGGTTAACAGGTCCCACTTTAACGGTATATTTGCGCTAATTTCTTTAGGAATTAAGGTTTTTTTTTAGTTAAACATTGTCTTACTAAATGAATTATATGCCACTTCTAAAGCGGATAGTAAAACCTCAAAACTTATTTCAAAGGAATATCTCGAGAAAAAAATATCTCCTTATAGGATAATGTAGATCTAGGATCAGACTACACGTTCTTCCTGGTGTGATCTGAATCTATATTGTCCGCAAAAGGTCATTGAGTCGCGCTTGGCAGCCTAAGGGTTATTGCAGTCTGCATACAAAAAGCTCTATCAACACGCCCGGCAGGAGACAGCGCTTATGATACCGCTTTACTCTCTGAAGTCTACCGTAAAATTGATAAAACAAGTTTTTTTTTGTGCGTGTCTTCGAAAAAGATAACTGATAAAACTACCGACACGCCCGTTTTATGTGTTTTGTCTTATTTATCGCATTTAGGGTGTAATCCATTTAAAAAATATGACCCTTTCCATATTCGGGTATATACAAGATTGGGAAAGATTGTCCGGTGGGAAGGGAAGTAACTCGTGGTGACGCGTCAGTAACGGTATTTGGCAAATGGTCTATTCCGTGTGATCGATATTCACAATTTTCATTTACCATTGTACAGTTTGATTTTATAATATACGGGCCATGGATTTATATTGATAAAATCGAATGTTACCCATTAAGATAAGTTATCTCATAAAGTTTTTTTTTATCGTTTTTCGAATGTTCCTTTCGGCCTCGGACTACATCTGGTAGGTGAATAGGCAGACCCGTTCGCGAAGTACCAAAGAAATTTTAATTTCCCATATTTTGATAGAAAGACAGTCGATGATTAGTGAAACACTTTCAAAACATGAGTTATTCCTATTTGATATAAGTTTGTCTTTTAGAATATACAGGAGAGCAATAATACTGTATTTCCAAAAGCCCTGATGCTATTTTTGTTCCATAAAGTGTCGAACAACACTTTCGAAATCTCCAAATGGGCATTGGTAGCACGCGAATGTCGTGCAACTGAAATATAAGATAGACAAAGTGTTTTTTTAAGCAGGTAAATGGTATGTAACACAAAATTCAAAAGACAAAGTCTTTCCAGTTCATATGTCTAGACCACAGATACTGTCAAATTTTATGTCTAAACCGTACAGAATATAAAGCTTATGTCTGTGTCTAAACCGTTCAGAAAACAACGTGTCTACACCGCTGTGTGTGTATATGTTGATGTGGACTACACCGCTGCATTAGCGATATACAAAACACATGTTTTTGGGTCTTTCTAGACATTTTTCACAAAAATTACCCTTATCATTGGAAAGCGCATGATGAATACCAACAGAAACAACAACCTTCATCCACTGCATTGGCTTATTTTCCATTCTATAACTAAAAACGATGCAAGTTCCTCACTTCAAATTTAAATTTTACTGAATGGCAATGTTTACGCCGATATAACGTATCGAATAATGGCACTGGCTCTTTGCTATAAAGTACCGAGGATTACAACATCATTCCCCCACAATAAATTATAAGTATCATGACTCGAAGGTTTCAAAAAAAATAAGTTATTGGTGATAAAATGTGACACCCACCTTTCTCCATGTAAACAGTCCGCCATCTTGGAAGTGACTAAACATTTAGTACCGTACAGCTTACAACACAGTGTGATCCCAGGGTAACTAATGTTTTAAGCTGAAACAACCAGGTTAAATCTTCATTACACATAAAATATACTCGACCAAATTCAAACTATTTGCAGACAAATATAATGAAGTCAAAATGACAATACCTTTTGAAAGTACAGAAAACACTCTGGAAAAACCGATAAAATTCTGCTACCTTTGATTGTTTTGGTGAAGGGTTAAAAAGCTTATACTTACTTCCAATCACGTAAAAATAAAACAGGAAAAGATACACAGGGTGTGGTATTTCGTCTGATTTTGCGCATACAGTCACATTGACTTGTCCTTCTTCTGTCGGCACGGTATAGGTCTTACTAGCCCATCCCAACATAGTCGGTCCAGTAAGAACAGTCCATGTTACCGTTAAACTAGCGCAGAGCTTAAAAGCTTGCGAAGGTCTTATCTGAAGTTTCAAAGGAAAACATATCTTTCGAAACCGGTCGAAGCAAAAAATAAGCAAAACAGAGGCTGAGTTTAATGACGTCAGCAGGTTAAAGTAGGCTTTGCCCTTACACAGCCAGCTGTACTTTAATTTGTACCAGTTTAACTGCGTGAACGCTTCGGCAGGCATGGCGGTCAAACAACTGGTGAGGTCGTTGAATGCCAAGAAAAGCACAAAATGTCTGAAGTTACTTCTGTCGTATTGTCGTGAATACACAAGGATGTTCAAGACATTTCCCACAGCTCCCACGACACTCTCGATACCTATAATTAATGTTACTGGGAGGATGGTCATGGCAAACTGGTGATTCACCTTCTCTAAAAGGTCATCATCAAAGTCGTCAGAAGGAAAAATAACGTCAGTCCTGTTATCCATACTGGTGAACCTAGACGAGATAGAAGACAATGAATTAAGTTTAAACTTATTTTAATCATGCTCTTTAAAAAGATCGTTTAATGAATCTGCTAAAAGTATTGAGCCATGTCAGCGTGTGCTGACCACAAGTAGAAACCTTTCGCCATCTATAGGTCTTTTGCTTGGCATCAATAGACCATTGTACCTTATGATTTAGTCTGCAATTCGACAAAAATAGCTTTATAAATCCGTACTTATAGAATGGGTTACTTTGTATGATAAGTCATGTATTGCAAAAGCACCGCTCACTTATGTTATATCGGTAATAAAATGTTCTTTTTAAGTTTAATTGGTCACTCTCAATGATTGTTGTCTAATTCTGAACCAAAGTCAAAAGGATGGACCACACCGTTCTATAGGCCAGCAGCATCCGTTTCGTAGGTTAGCCCTAACCCGTTTCATAAGTTAATACAAAACCGTTCTGTAGGTTTGCTACCTACGTTCCATAGGATGGCTCCAAATGTTCCATAGGTTTTCCATTTCCGTTCTATTGATTAGTCCGACATGTTCTATAGGTTAGCCCTCGCCGTTCCATACATTAGCCCAAACCTGTCCGGTAGGTTGGCTCCACATGTTCCCTAGGTTGCATTAGCCCCCTTCGTTCCATCGGTTGGGCTCAACGTTCTGTAAATTGACCATTCCGTTTCATAGGTTAGCCTCAAACATTTTGTAGGTTGGTCCCCTCCATTCCGTGGATTAGCCTCAACGTTCCATAGGTTGGTACCCAGCAAGATATTGTAGCGCTATCCCCTGTTGTCTTAAGTACTGATCGGTGAAATTATGAATGGAATATAAAGAATGTACTGATGTCTGTTGCTGCTCAGTATGTAAAGGATCTCGACCTAAATATCCGTAAAGGCAAGTGGGTTTGTTAGGCTTCTGGGAAAGAGTTTGTTAAGCCACTTCTAAAATCTTAAAATCTTAAAAAACCCATTGGAGGCGACCCATCTGTTAATGTAGTCTAGATTTGCATAAAAATCATTTTGAAGCAGTAATACTAAAAAGTTATTTTTCACTCGGAACGTGTGAAATAGAACGAAATTACAGACGATTTTTCAACACCAATAGACGACTAACTCCCGAAGACTGAGTATGAAAGTTGCAGTAAAAAGAGAAAGATAAAATTAAATGAACGAGAGAAATCCACAAAAACAACTGTTTCTACTAGAGTATCACACAAAATATAGACCAAAGTAAGATCTAAAATATCAGACTCGACCAACTTGAAAGTAGCAGTCAGAATTGCAGACGACATTTTTGTTTCTGGTTCAAGTTAGAAAACACAGTCAGAAAGAGGAAATTTCTTCGTTTTCCCACAATATTTTCTAAAGCCGTCGCTCTCATCTGTGTTAAATTTCAGACGCGGCTGGTAAATAGTTAAAGTTTAGAAAAGAAAGATCCACTTACTCCCCACAGAGTAATGGCTCTCGATCTACCTAATACAGAACTCAGTAAGAAATATTCTCCACGAACATGCAAATAAATGTTTATATACCGATTATTATTCAAAGAAAGAGATACTGTACCGTGAAAAATTTACCCTGAAGCTGCTAGACGAGACTCAAGAACCTTTAAACGTGCTGTCTGATCTTGGATATACAGTGTTCGATATGGAGATAATTATTTTTATAATTATTTTCTACAAAGTCACCATTGAAAAAGCAACATTCGATTTTGACTATCGGCTTGAAGTTGTCATTTACTTATTTGGCAGATCGAGGGTTGATAACTGTTGGAAATGATGTATCAAGTTTCTCTTGCTGATTACGATTTAATCCCTCGACAGTAGAAGAAAATGAAACTACAATTACTGTAGTAGCACCACACTGACTAGAGGGCCATCGTATCTTCGTTCAGCGTTTCCAAAGGGCACGAAAATGTATGTGGCTGTACATTTCCTCCAAATAGGACTTCGATAATTAAAAGGGACTTGTGTTAATTAAGCATGAAAGCTTTGGAAAGAAATATACACATAAAAATAATTCTCAGATAGAATTTATTTTAATCCTTAAAGTGCCTATTAAAAGCAAAGAACTGAACATAAAGTTTTGTTGTTGTTGTTTTTTTCCCAAAACTTCCGATCCAATCATAAAAACGCATTATAATATAAATTCTTGTATTAAAAGTAAAGAATGATGTATAAAGATGTAAAAAAGCAATTTTTTCTGATTTATAAACGTTTTAAGTTTAGAACATCTCCTTAAATTTAGGTTTATAAGTGCCGTTTGTCCTGAGATAGAGTTACCTGCATGACTATCGCAGAAGGCTAGTCAGCCCCTGAAGAATTACATCTCTGCCCATTTCGTTACTGTAATATACAAGTGATATATAAAGGGCCCAGCGGCAAGCAAAGGCAATCGATGGACCAAATGGACCAAATCCGTCTGTTTGTCCATCCATCCATCTCATTGTCCATTCGATTGTCTGAATTAACGATAACTGCCATTGCTCATGTATTGAAAATTGTCTTTATGTGTCTTATAATTGTATTCAAAAGTGACATAGAGACCAATAGGGCCGCTGGTTAAACGTATAATCAGTTATTTGCCAATTTGATTTGCTGTTTATGCACGTGTCACTATAATGAAATATTTACTTATGTAAAGGTAGCCATTGTTACAATAACTTTTATACTTTTAAATATTATAATTAAATTCAAGTACATATTAATACCCAAACTGGTTACGTTTAGACGCTACTTGACCTGTTTATTTGTTTATCTAAATCTCATTCAAATACAACTTTTTTCATAAAATTATACAAAACAAATCAAAAGAGTATTTGACCATCCTGATAAAAAGAATGATATGGGACAATACTTATAAATATCAATTACACACTTGTTCCTAAAGTTTTTTTTTTTATCAGACCATTTAAAAAAGGATAAGACACACTCCCACACCTATACACTTATCCACATAATTCACATACACCCACTACCACACACACCCCACACACACATATCACCCATGCTAACGATCCCATAACACATATAAGTATGGACAAAAGCTTGAAAAATGTTGAAAATTATTGACACATGCAGATGTGGAAGAAAAAAATACTTAAATCAATAGAAATGTTCAGTGCTCAAAGAGGCAGGTGCACATCTATATTATTAATCATAGAAAAAAGGCGTTGCATAACTAGCATCATTCCTCAGCTTGTTAAGCATATGCCACTAATGAAAAATAAAAAAAAGTACCAGTAGAATACAGGAAACGTACAGACAAACTAATTATTTGCACATGATAAGTCTACGTTTACGTAAAAAGTGGGAACGTTTTGTGAATACGAGGAAAAAACGACTTTCGTCACAAACTCTGAAAGAACACTGGCTCTTAGAACTTATAACTCCTGAATCGCAAATCACGTTTTATGAAGCAATAGCTTCACCTCAAGGTATTTGGAAATCTAACTGGACACGGTCGTCCTTAAAAACCATATGCATCCAGTGGAATTCATGAAAAGAATACTAATTACGAGGGATCATTTCTAGAAGTCGTTACTTAAGCAATAATTATAATATCTGAATGACGACTTTAATAGTCATGCTCTGGTAAAAGGGATTTTATTCTTCGCCATTATAAATTATACCATGCATGTCACCATGTAATTAAGGATCAATTCATTTAGTCTTACAACAAAATAAATGCTGGGTTAGGTAATTCAGAAAAGTTAGCAAAAACAAAAAGTTTCGAAACAAGTCCAGCCTTCGAGGATTGCACAGGTCGATACTTTTTTTGCGGATGCATTTCGTCCCCTCTCACAGTGCATGGTTGATTGACATGTTATCTATGTCTAGATAATATGTTTTTGTCTTAGTTTAGGTCTGTCTGGTAAAGGGTCGGTTGCATTTTTCTTTTCATCTCTTTGTTACTTTTTTTTCAATCAAGTGTATGAGCAATAACAAAATAATTATTGACATTGTTGACTCTATTATGACCGAAAGTTACTAGGGAAAAAAATGAAGATAAAAAATCAAGCTGATTTCAATTCCAATCGGAACAAAACGAAATTTAAAGCGGAAATAGTCCACTGCTATGGACTCGATGCTAACTAGTGTCATCAGGCCATTATCATGCTATGGAAAAAAGAGGGCATAAGGCATAGATATAGATCTCCGTGATGTGTGATACCAAGAAACCCATCACATAAACTGAATGCATTCGTAATTGCCACTTTTTCAACAGCCGACTTAATCATGATGTACACAAGGTCCTCATGATCAGCACGGTCCTTTGACATATAGTTAATTTGACCAATGGCGAAAAGTTTCGGTCCAGGTCATCCGGCGCGGACTGCGCAGGCTGACCTTGTCGATAGTTTTCGCAGATGTGTTAAGCCTGAGACAGCCATTTAAATGACTCTCATTTCTATGCATAACACCAATTTTAACGATTGAGACTCAGCATCAAATTACTAAGCAAAAAACAATACATGTACTTAAATTTGATCTCCTTTCGTATCTACAATACCAGTTTGTAACAGTTTATTAGACCAAGCACCAATCAGGGAAATCCAAAACAAAAAAAAAAAGCATTTTAATTGCTGACCTCTTTCAACCCAAATTCTTTCTTTGTGTTTTATTTTTCTGTTTATGTTAGTAATGATATCCTCTTTATAAAATATTTGCCCCTCGTTGTGGGAGTAGAACCGACTCTAAGTCGCTAGAACTTGTTTTCCAATCCTGTTTCATAAAGAGTTAGATAATATGATCCTGGTGTCATCTAGTATAAAAGAATCTGATCATTTATGACACCCAAAGTATGATACCCAAAGTATAGAAATTACATAGAGTATCAAGTTTGAGGATCATTACAGTCTTCAATCATAACCATGGATTAATTTTTCTTTGATGTCATAACCTCTTTTTTAATCTACCTGCATTTAGAACTGACTTAACCAGAGAAAGAATAAGCCAATTAGCTGTAAAAAAAACGGCGTTATACGATGTTCAGACAGAGTTCACATAATTGTTAACTAACAACCCGAGTTTAAACTACCTTGAGTAAGAAATCATTTTGTAACTAACGTTTTCTCCTTTTTCCACAATATCTTCTAGCTTTTCAAAGATAAACCGCATCACTTCAGCAACATTAATTTGTGGTCTACATAGGCTTTTGATTTTGACCAGCCAAAGACTTGTCGTTCGTTGACTAACGTCCACAAAGACGGTGCTTTAGACCAGTGCGAAACCGCTGATCCATAAAGCCATAGAGGAACGGATTTACCATATAGTTAATAAAGTATAGTCGCCATCCTATAAAGTATAACACCATTTCTGTTCCTGACAAGGAATTATCAACCAACTTAGGAGTTATCACATGGGTAACAGACACATACATTGTCATGGTAACCACAAAGACCATAGTTAGAACAAACATTATCACCAACTTTCGAGAGCGTTTTCCACCACCACCCTGTCTCTGCTTCCTAGCTACGGACCTGATCATGGAATTCGATGAGATCCGTTCTGTAGCAATAGCATACCTTCTCGACATGTTTGTTTTGGATGGTGTATCATTACCGTCTTCATCACTCTCTGACTCGCCTTGATAAGCTTCGTTTTGATGTCCAGCTGATACCTTTTGAGCACTATCTGTGTCATTGCTGGAACCAGTTGTGTTGTTTGTGTTGTCTAGGTGCATTTCAAGGTTGTCTTCGACCGTGGAGACGATTTCAGTCACTGTATTTACATCCGTAGACGAGTCCTTCATTGATGAACCTATCTCTACCGATGCACCTGTCTTTGATGGTAACATTCTGCTTCCACAGAGGATTTTTCTGGCAGTCACCAGGTTCAACGTGGTTATAAGAAACATCAGCACAAGAACTGTTTAAAAGACAAGAAGATTTCAAAGTGAAACAACGGAAACGATTTGCTGCTATTGTTAATCTATCCCTCAAAGTCATTATGAATAACTTGTTTGAACTTTGTCGTCAATATTTTTAAAGATTGTGCCCAGTTTTTAAGTGATCAAACTGATACTAAGGGAATTCGGTCTCTTTTTTTTTTAGCTATTTACATTCGAAAACCGATTGCAGCGACATCTACATTATCTGACAGTAAGATGGGGTAAACTAAATGTTGCTCCATTCGGTTTTCGAATATTCACAGGCCATTAGTTTTGACAGTGCTAAGTCCAAATGATAGAAAAGGAAAGAAAAATGAACGGACTGGAACTAGAACAAGTGGACAATATAGACACACGGTCAGGTGTTTATCTATTACATATTGTAACGGTAGATTACTCCTTCCTTACTGCGAAGCTGTAGGCCCTATCCCTATAAAGTCAAAACCTGACAACAGCTTTACGAAAAATTCTCTTTAACCCTTTACCTCATAAGGCATTTCTATGGTATCTCTAGTTGACCCTAAATAACAGCAAGGATGAAGCCGTTTCATATGTGTATATGACACCTTTTGATAGTGTAGAAAACATTGTGGCAAAAGGTGAAATTGCTCGTCACGAGCAATTTCACCTTTTTCCACAATGTTTTCCAAAGGCTCCTACAAGCAATGCGTAGAAATGAGTATCTATGGAGTAAAGGGTTAAGTCAGTGGTTACGGTGTTGGTCTTTTAAATCTCGATAAACGAGGATCTTTATCTGCAAGGGTTCGAATCACGACAGTCGCCGTCTATATTTCAGCTATTTGTTCCAAGCTTACATGTTAGCAAAAAAATCATTGGCATAACAATCATTATTATACTGCAAAGAAATTTCTCGTGCTCTGACAAGTTAACATGCCGGGAACATAATATCATGTTCCCTGGCAAAAACCACGTAAAACCAGTTTCCCTTTTGAGTGCCCCGGAAACATCACTACACGTGCAATACATCATCCAAAATGGCGGCGTCAATCGATCACCAGACTGCACATTTATGCACTAAACTGCACGTTTTAGTGACGTCAATTTCCAGTGACGTCAGTTTTCATTGAATTGGGGCACACAGAAGGGAATTTCTATTTCGTCCGCATACTCGTTTCGTGAAATTATAAAACAGTAAAATTTCGCTTAACGGGCTTTGAAAGGGTAAAACTTTGCAGAATAATAAATTCGTTGTACGGTCAGGTGGAAGGGGACTTGGAAACTTGTTCACGGCTGTGGTGAATCATGTCGCCACCTCGCCTTCGGCTCGGGGCAACATGATTAACCACAGCCATTAACAAGTTTCCAAGTCCCCTGCCATCTGACGGTAGGCCTACAACTAATATTGTTTCCGACTAGGGCGGATTTTGGCAAAAAAATGGATTACTATTTCTCCGTGATGATCGCATCACATTATTATGAAGTCCTTAACTCGTTACCAAACGACAATATTTTAGGCTTGTCCAAATTGAAAGCATTTGCAGACGACTAAATAAAAGTGACTGAAATTTTGAAATTCGTTTTGTGAGGGGTAGAAAACATTGTGGGAAAAGGAGAAAATGCTGCTTACCAGCACTTTCTCTTTTTCCCACAATGTTTTATACAGGTTTTTTTCTGAGTTGATTATGTGGGATCACATTCAAATAGTTACAGTGACGTCATTTTCTATCTCATGAAGGTAGACAGATTTCATGACTGTCCCCTTATTCAACCTTTGAAGGGCAACACTCAGATTGCATTGCTAATGCAGAAATTTCAAAATTTGCAGTTTTATCTTGAATCCACAATTTGCTCCTTTGCCAAATATTATGGAAAAACAGCTTTTAAATCACAGTATATATGCAGCTCTAGTTCAGATGAAGAATATCCATTTTATATGTTTAGCAATATCAGTATTTCACAAGTAATTCCAACATGCAGTAGCAAAGTTAAATTCTGAATTTATTTTTTTCTGAGGGTCGTCAAAAGTAGGGATTGTGTGGTAATGGGTTAAGCCATTTTGTCTAACAAAAAACTGAATCACTAGTCCTTCGACATGTAGAAAATTGACCAATAACAAAATGTTTCATCCTAGGTCCTTCTGCACGGAGTGTTCCAGCAGACTGGGGTTGACATTTTTTTAATGTATATTCAATCCACTTTTCATTGAGCATGGCTTGAACATATTTAATTTTTTGAATCAGGAAAGACTGGCCAGAACATAACAATTTCTTATGTATTCTGTATCGACACTTTAAATTGAAGAGGTATATTCAAGATTAACTTAAATGATGCCGTGACAACTACGGTTTACACGCTGACACAACAGAGTTAACCCTTTCCCAAACAACAAATTTCAGACTCTTCCAAACTCAAAGAGTTTACAGACAACAATTTCAGATTTGATAAAAATGGCAGACAGAAAGTTCTCCAAATGGGTAGAAAACACTGTGGGAAAAGGAGAAATTGCTCGTTACGAGCAATTTCTCCTTTTCCTACAGTGTTTTCAAAAGACTTGTAGTGCAGACACGTAAAAACAAGGGCTTGTTTGGGAAAGGGTTAAATACATTTCAGTCATGCTCTGTGAAAAGGGGGCATAATGCGTCTGTAAGAAGTACCGCAATCTTCACAGGCTGAGGTACGTCGAACTTTTTCCTATCTGAAATTTTCGGGTCCGGTGTGGCTCAGTGGTGAAATGCAGGACTCGTGATCTGGAGGTCCCGGGTTCGAGCCTCACTAACTCTACAGAGTTTTTTCGCAGGAGTGTCCTTGGGGCAAGACACTTCAGAGCCTAGCCTAGTACTGTTGAAACCCAGGAAACATGAATATGTGAACTGTCGCTGTGATATGACTGAAATAACGTTGAAAGCGGCGTAAAACACCATTCAACCATTCAGCTATCTGAAATTTTCTGCATGTTGAAGGACCATTTTACCTCTAGATCCACTGTTTCGTTAGGTTAAACGAATTTTAAAGATCTATTAAAATCTGTGATGACTTTCTTGGTAAAAGGCATCATCGGGAAGCATTAACCCATTACCACACAATCCCTACTTTTGACGACCCTGAGAAAGAAGCCTTTAGAAAACATTGTGAGAAAAGGAGAAAATGCTGGTAACCAGCATTTTCTCCTTTTCCCACAAAGTTTTCTAACCTTCACAAAACAAATTTCAAATTTTTTAGTCACTTTTATTTTATCGTCTGCAAGTGCTTTCGATTTGGACAAGCCTAAAATGTTGTCGTTTGGTAATGAGTTAAGCCCTCCTTTTGCCAAAGCATGGCCCGTCTATTATCATACTTACTTCCGACCAAATAAAAGTATAACAGGAAAAGATAAACGGATTTGGGTATCTCGTCTGATTTTCCACATACAGTCACATTGACTGGTCCCTCGTCTGTGGGCATGGTATAGGTAATACTTGCCCACGCCAATACAGACGGTCCAACAACTACTGCTGACGTTATCGTTAAAGTACCGCACAGCTTAAACGCTAGCGAGGGTCTTATCTGAAGTTTCAAAGGAAAATATATCTTTCGAAAGCGGTCAAAGCAAAAAAGAAGCAAAATAGAGGCAGAGTTCCATGACGTGAGCAGGTTAAAGTATACTTTGCTCTTGCACAACCAGCTGTACTTTAATTTATACCAGTTTAACTGCGTGAACACTTCAGCAGGGATGGCGGTCAAACAACTGGTGAGATCGTTGAATGCCAAGAAGAGCACAAAGTATCTGAAGTTACTTCTGTCGTATTGTCTTGAATACACAAGAATGATCAGGGTATTTCCTACAGCCCCCACCACACTCTCAATGCCAATTAGTAATGTTACTGGGAGGATAGTCATGGCAAACTGGTGGTTCACTTTCTCTAAGAGGTCGTCAGAATGAGACATAATGTCTGATGTGTTAGCCATAATGGGGAATCTAGAAAAAAGAAAGATGGATTTAGTTTCGACTTGTTTAAATCATGCTGTCTTAAAAGGAGTTTAATGCATCTTCTAAAAACATCGACTCATGTCAGGTACGCTGAGAAAGGCTGAAACTTGTTACTATTTGTCAATTACTAGTATCTGCATATCATCAAATGACTATTCTGCCTTTCGATTCATCCTTCTCTCGAGAAAAATTAGTTTTATGGATCCATAATTATGGGATGACTTGCATTTGTATAACAGATCAAGAAGATGCATTGAACCCGCTATTGCCAAAACGCCAGTCATTGGCTTGCAACACGCGAAAAGGGGCATTAAGACATTTGTGTAAAGTGTCTTCTCGGATTAGCCTGCGCAGTCCGTGCAGACTAATCTGAAACGACACTTTCAGTTTTTATGCATTTTTATGTTTTGCGTAAGTCTACTGTAGAACAAAATCTAATGTAGTTGTAAAATGTCGTCTCGGATTAGCCTGCGCAGGCTAATCGGAGACGACATTTTACGCAAATGTCCGAATGCCCCTTTTCGCGTAAATCAAGCCTTATGTTACATGTGTCATAGAACAAGTTCTTAAACGTTTATCTAATCATTCTGGATTATTGCTTTCTGATTCCTAACATGTGGTCCAGCGAAAGGTTGTTCCATTGGTTGGCACCACCCGTTCCATATGTTGGCCCAACTCGTTCAAAAGGTTGACCAGACCCATTCCATAGGTTGGTCCCCAACCATTCCATAGGTTGGCCCAATTCTTCCCTAAAGTTGACCAAACCCATGCCATAGGTTATCCCCAACCGTTCTATATGTTGGCCCAACCCGTTCCAAAGGTTGGTCAATACCATTCCATAGGTTAGCCTCAAACGTGTAGTAGGTTGGCCTCAACCGTTCCATAGGTATGCTAGACCCGTTCCATAGGTTGTCACCCAGCCCTTCCGTAGGCTTGCCTCCTCTGCTCCATAGGTTAGCCATACTTGTTTCGTATGTTAGTCTCATCCGTTTCATATGTTAACCCCGCCCAATGCAAATGTTGGCTCAACCCTATCAATAGTTTGGCCCCGCCCTTTCCATAGGTTGGCTTCACCCGTTCCTTAGGTTAGCCTCATCCTCGGATACCCCGGGGTCTCCCTATTTGCTACGCTACATCGACCCCTGGGACAATTAATTGAATTTCCCTCGCTTTACCGCTGGCCGAATGCTGGCTTTTCATTGGTTCCATCATCATTTTGTGATGGGCGAGTGGACTGTACGCTATGACGTTTCGTATCGATTTTCGGCGGCTGATTCAAAGTTTTATTAGTCAATTGTCCCAGGGGTCGATGTAGCGTAGCAAATAGGGAGACCCCGGGGTATCCGAGGATGGGTTAGCCTACAGGTTCCATAGGTTTGCCCCAAACGTGCCACAGGTTGGCCTAACTCACTCTACACGTTAGCTTTGAAGAGGCGTTCCATAAGTTTGCTCCATCCGTTCCATAGGTTGGCCCTTCCCGTAAAGAGGCTGACGCTCTAGCCTCTGTTGTCTCTAGCACTGATCGGTGAAAGCATGAATGGAATATGAAGAACATAATGAAGTCTGTCGCTGCTCAGTATGTGAAGGTTCTCGACCTAAATGACCATAAAGGCATCTGGGTTTGTCAGGCATCTGCGTTTGAGTTTATTGACCATTTACCAACAATTCCTGACTTTCACGACCCCGGAAAAGAAGCCTTTTGACAACATCTTGGGTAAAGGAGAAAATGCTCGCAACCAGCGATTAGAAAAAAAATCTGGTTAACAGCACTTTCTCTTTTTCCCACAATGTTTTTAAAAGCCTTAACTTCATGGATGTTAAAGTTTGAAATCGTCTGTTCGATACTTAAAGTTAAAAAGAGCAAAGATATACTCACTCCTCGCCGAGTCTTGGCTCTCCATCTACCCATAACAGAACTATCGGTAAGAAATAATCAACGAACAGAAAGATAAATGCTTATATACCGATTGATCTTCAAAGAAGAGATACTTTACCGTGAAAAAATTAACCCTTAGGCTGCTAGGTGCGGACATTTTAGATCAAGATCAGCCTACACAAACCGTGCAGTCTGGTCTTGGATCTACATGTATACTTAACGATAAAGAAATATCACCCCCCTCCCCCACCTGAAAAAAAATCTCTTTGAAACCGCAGCATTTTTGGCTTTTTCTATCGGCTTGAAAGTTTCATTTACTTATTTGGCAGGTTGAGGGTTATTAGTAATTGGAAATGAGGTGACCAATTTCTCTCGGTGATAATGATTTAACCCTTTTTCTGCTAAAGAACTGAAATGAAATTGTCAGTTCGATGGTAAAAGTTCAAATATTGCTATTTTAAAGAAAGGTTTTGGGGAATAATATCTCTTTATCGGACAGTGTAGATAAAAGATCAGACTGCACGTTCTGTGCAGTCTGATCTTGATCTACACTGTCCGCAAAAGATCAGTACGTCGCGCTTAGCGGCCATAGGATTAATCATAAACTCCCAACTAGTACTACAGCACTGACTGTAAGGCCATTTGTAGCGGATTTCAATCTATCAAAGTGCATTGACATGCCTATGGCTATATTTATTTCATGCTTTCCAGTAGGATATCGAGAAATAGCAGTGAAAATATTTTTCGATCTTACACTGGTACCACCAGTGAAAATACCGATTTTCATGTTCTCGTCGCCTAGGTAAATTGTGCGTGCTTGACAACCAGATGGGAAATATGACGTCATTTACCTTAGATTTCTCGCGCATGACGTAATATTGTAATGCGTTGCTATGCGGGAGGGGTACGCCACAGGGAATTACAGAAAAGAACCGTACTGGATTTTGATAAAGCTCCTCCAAGAAAGGGTTAAAAACATGAAATAAAAAGAATATTTGTTTTTTTGGTCAAAGATCGAAATTTATTTCATTTCGTGAACACCATCGCTGCGCCACTCGTGAAAATATTACCGATGGTGTCCACTCGGTGAAATAAATTTCGATCTTTCACCGAAAAATACAAATATCCTCTATATCTTCTCTCAATGAGGACCATTCCTCAGTTATTTCCCTTGATTTTTCTCCAGTACTACATTGGCCCTGATATGGGATTTCCTTGCATTGAACAATTATTTTCCCCAAGACAATATTTCAAGTAAATCTAGTTAGATTGATTTACAAATCCATATATACGGAGTTCTTGGTGATTAGGAACAGAATTTGAGTTGAATTACATGTGAATTTCAAACAGACATCATAAATCATTGTTATAATTATCGCAACATCCCACAGGTTAAGAACAAAGGAATACAGGTGAAAGGACCTCTGTGTTATTTGGTTACATTCAGGCTTTATCTGGTACGGGAGATAATTTAACTGACAGGGATGGACCCCATTGAATCCCGGAAAATAAAATTGGCTTAAATTAGCTGAGTCATATATCTCAAGGAAAGAAATATACACACAAAAATATAAGTGGGAAAAAGAGATGAAGCTCAGAGTAACCCGTAAATATAATGGTTTTCAGGCAGTTTTTAGCCAGTTCTTAACCCATGTCAAAAACCTTATTTTATGAAACTATAATAATTCTTGTTTCTTTAAGCGAACTGTTGCCCTTGATGACTGCAAGACTGCACAGATTACGATGGATAGAAAATGCATTTCCTGTTTTGGAGGCTTTCTAATGATTTGTTGTTATCGTTTCCGGTTGTAAATGACGAGAAATCCTTGAGTTTTCTATCCCTCACACCAGACATATCGTTAATTATATCAATGTTCTTACGAACATGAAACTTCGCAACAAATGCATAGCTGAAATAAAAACCGCATCTGGCGGGATTCGAAGCCATGCGGACAAATATCCTCATTTCTCGAGGTTTAAAAGAGCAACACCATAACCACTGAGCCAATAGAGATATCTCCTTAATGCATTTGTCAGGCATTGTATTAAAATCGGGACAAAGTAATGCATGGAGGAGTGGTCTCCCGTAACAAATCCTCTTTCTTATTAAAGTCATCATTTATTAATTCGTTACCACACGAGAAAAATTTTGACTTGTCCAATTTGAAAGCATTTGCAGACGACAAAGTAATGGTGACTGAAAAATTGAAATTTGTTCTGGGAAGGGTAGAAAACACTGTGGAAAATGGAGAAAATGCTGGTTACCAGCATTTTCTCCTTTTCCCACAGTGTTTTCAAAAGGCTTCTTTCTTAGGGGCGTCACAAGTAGGGATATTGTGGTAATGGGTTAATGGCTCCAAGTCTTATTAGGCAGAAAGTCTGGGTTTCTTTTACAACAAGTGGGATAAATGGCTCAATGACCAATGCCGGACGAGCCCCAATCTTACGGACGTGACAGTTCGCAACAAACGCAATTTTCCCACAATGTTTTCTACCCTTCCAAACCCAAATTTCAGTTTTTGAGCCACATTAATTTTGTCATCTGCAAATGCTCCCTATTAGAACTAATCTACAATTATGTTGTTTGGTAAAGACTTTTAAATCGTTCACAAGAATAGTAAGCGAAACACAGAAAAGACCGTTCAGTCTGAATTTATGCTTTGTAAGTTGAACCATAGTAAGTTCGAATATCTCACAAAACATAAGAGAGCGTAGATTCAAGATCAGTTTGCCCACTCTCTGCAGTTTCATATTGATCTGAGAAACTATAATTGCTCTTGGTCTCGAGAGAGTCCATTGAATGACTACCACAGAAGGCTAGACGTTCCCTCAAAAATCCCACTATTCATTTGGTTCGTGTAATTTACAAGTGATATCGACATTGAAAGGCCTTTGGCAAGCAAAGGTAAACAACAGACCAGCCGCACATAAACATCTATCCATCCACCCATCCATCCATAAATCCATCCATCCGTCCATCCGTCTGATTGTTTATTAATTATCTACAACTTTTATTACTCATGTAATGTAAAATGTGTTTATTTACATTGTAATTTTATTCAAAAGTGACAGACAGGCCCATGGGGCTTGGTGTTACTGATATCATTATTGTTTTAATTTGCTGCTTAACACGTGTCAAGATAATAAACTTACTTATGCAGATTGTCACCTTTACAATAATTTTCCGTATTTCTAAATGCTATGATTAGATTCAAATACATATTTAAACCCGAATTATGTACTTTTGGACATGTGACTGAAAATGAAGTTGAAAAAAATTGTTTTCTAATTAAAGTGTTTACATTAAAATTACAAGAACATTCTGCAAGCACAGTCGACGTCATTTTCATTTACATGTACTGTTATAGCGCCTACTATATGCTAAAAAAAAGGCTTAGATAGTTTTATCCTCAAGTCTCGTGGATTGTGGCTTAAACCTTTTACTACACAATCTCAGATCGCTCAAATTAGATAGATGTGTATTTATAGAATGCCATCTAGCGGGAGATAATGGCATGGGTACAACTATCTCCGCTTTCATTTTGAATAGTTACGGAAATATTTACGGCAAATTTCACCGGTTGCAACCGTAAATTAATAAATCTTATAATCCACCATAATTTTCTGATAAACTACCGTATTTATTAGCATGAAATACAATAAAACAGTTTTGTCAAAATAATAAACAGCAGCCAACGCAAAATATCCATGACTCCTCTTCTGTGCCTGAAATAATCAGGGTCTTTACTAACCAGCCTTTCTAAAGCGTTTTCTCTGTCTTATTCTAGATCAACCAACTGAATTATGAGTTAGAATTGTCCTTTGTTTACAAAAAGCAAAAAGTTTCGAACCAGGTCATCAGTAGGTGGTGTTCTACCTGACCTAGCTCAATGCGTTTTTTAACCAGTGCTGTGGTACAAAAAAAATTTTTTTTTAACCATGATGCACTTGCAAAAAGATTTAAGCATAAAGTGTGGATGGGTTGTTTTGTGTTTGGAAGTGTGGTTGAATTGATTTTTAGCCATATATGCTTTGAAATTCGATATATAAATTTAAAAAAAATATATATCGATTTTTTTTTCTGGAATATATATATATCATTACGGGAACCTTAAATTTGCGATTTTGTATTGCCAACAAGCCTAAGTGTCTATTTTTCTTTTCTTTTTCTTTTCTTATTTTAGATTAACTTTTCTGTCTTGTAAGGGTCATTTTTTATGAATGAAAGAATGAATAAATGAAAGAATTATGAATTCATTTATTTATTTATTTGTTTATTTACTTATTTATTTATTTATTTATTTATTTCATTAGGTGAAGTTTTTGAAAAGCTTAGGCAAGTGGCATTCAGACTATGAGCAATGTTAGAAAATAATTATTTATCTTACCGACACTCCTATATGACCGAATATCACTTAATAAAACTTTAAAAAAAACCAAGGCGATTGCAATTCCATTCCAAACAAACTGAAATTTACAGCGGAAATGAACCATTCCTGTGACCTTGACTCACGACACACCTTTCTGAACTCGATGCCAACCGGTTTCATCAAGTCATTAGTATTTCAAAATTACACTACATCTATACAAAATGGAATTAACCCGTTACCAAACAAAGCCGCGTTTTAACAACCCTTAACCCTTTACTCCATAGATACTCATTTCTACGCATTGCTTGTAGGAGCCTTTGGAAAACATTGTGGCAAAAGGTGAAATTGCTCGTGACGAGCAATTTCACCTCTTGCCACAATGTTTTCTATGCTATCAAAAGGTGTCATATACACATAAAAAACAGCCTCATCCTTGCTGTTATTTAGGGTCAATTAGTGATACCATATAAATGCCTTATGGGGTAAAGGGTTAAACAGTTTGGAAAGGAGGAGAAAATGCTGGTTACCAGTATTTTCTCATTTTTCCACAATGTTGTCACATGGCCTCTTTTGCAAAGTATTTATAAAACAAGACCCTTTTATAGACAAACCTAACGCGTTGTCAACCTTTCGATCGCAATGATTCTAAAATAGGATTATGAGTACATTTTGTCCTTCGGTATACGTCAATCCATTAGATTGGCCTGTTCATAACTATGGTTCCCTGATACATGCATCACTGAAGAGAAACATTTCAAAGGAAGGGTAAAACTGTATTTTCAGTAAAATGGTGAACAAACCTTTTGGAAATGAACTGGTTTCAATGGCTTGTTATAGACGAATTAACTGTTCCTGAAACTGTGCTCAAAGGGCGTTATTGGCAAAGACATTAAAATTGTGTAAAATTCATACGGTAATGAATTGAATAGTACCTGGGACTTTACAACTTTAGTTGGTTGTTAAGTAGACGACAACGTCAACAGTATCAGTATTCCCTGTGGTTTTAACCCCATTCTCGTCATCTGATGTCAACAACTCGATTCGACATTTTGAGGAAAGACTCTATTTATAATGATCAAACGAAATGGAATTTGGGGGCTCGGTAAGAAGTAAGACTTCAAAGGTAATAATGTAGACAATTTAGAATAGTAAAACGTTAGATTAATGTATTTTGGTCGTTGAAAGTCGAGTATGAATTAACCGTCGTCTACCGAAGATGTCTATTAGAAAGCAAATTTTATTGCACAGGCAAAAAGCATGTCCAGGTTGCATTATTACATTATAATAACCTATCAACAAAGGAGCAATGCTCTGACAAAAGGGGACTTAATACATCTCCGTGATGCGTTTTACCAAGCAGGCATCAAATACTTATTGATTCAAAAAAGCCACTTTTTTTAACCAACCGACCTAATCACGAAGTACGCCGATGTAATGCAGAGAAATGACCCCCATAACAAAATGACCCACGGGTCATTTCTCGACGTAGAGGAATGACCCATGGTGCATATGATGCACTCTACGTCGAGAAATAACCCGTGGGTTATTTTGTAATGGGGGTCATTTCTCTGCATTATGTACACCAGTCTTTGAAAATACAGAAAAAATGACCAATAGCGAAAAGTATCGACTCATGTCAGCCTGTGCAGTCCGCGCAGGCTGACATGGTCGATGCTTTTCGCAGTTGCATTGAGCCCTCTTTTCAAAGAACATAGCTCAAATGTAATAAAACAAAACAGTCCCTGATTAACCCTATAACTAGTATAAGCACCGAATAATTCAGCGGACATTTCCAGTCTGAATATTTCACCTAAAAAACTGCATTTTCAAAGTTGCTTTTATTCAGAATATCTGAGTAAAGCGGACACTTGTCAATGTAGACCAGAGACCAGACCACATGTTTAATGTAGACTGAATTTGAGCCACAGTGGCTGATTATTTGATAAAAGGCATAACCTAGTTAAGTAAAGCGATAGGGTCAAAACTTGCATTTTTTTTGGGGGGGGGGTCAAAATAGCATTTTTCCACCCTTTCTTGTTTTTTTTTTTAATCTTTTTTTCAATACTGACATAAAGACGGAAGAGGACACTTTTATCGATGTCACAGCGTCAAATGCATTTTACTATAATGGGAAAAAAACCTTCAGTTCAGCACGTTCAGCTGTATTTACCATTAGCGTTCAATATCTAGATCATCCAGTTCACAACAAATCAGACATGTCAAAACAAAAAGTGAACAGTGCACTTTTCGACATTTTATAATTATACATATATATGTCGTAGGCCAGATTGGAATCTAGGCAGATCCGGAATCTGCCTAGACCAAATTAGAATTCAAATTTTGAGTAGGCCAAAATGCATCGTTTACTAATATTTTTTTTTAAATATATTGATTTAATTATGTTTACAATTGAGAGGTATTTTCATTTAAAGCATTTTATATGATTTTTTCCACTATCGCTCTTTTTTCCACCTTTTTTATTTGTACAAAACATTCAAAATTTATATTTACTCTGAATTTCTGACTAAAACTTCTTTTATTTTGGGGTTTACGTCTAAAAGTAAGATGATTCATATGTAGACGTCCTATATTCAACGAAAAATTATTAAAATTTGGTTTAGGCAGATTGTAGAGCTGCAAAGCTAAACTGGAATCCTGATTTATAGACAAATTCCAGTTTGGTGTAGGCAGATTCTGGATCTGCCTGGATTCCAGTTTGGACTACGACATATATACACATATAACAATTTATATATACACATATAACAATTTAAAAAAATCGGGTTTTATAAGTCCTCGCACCCTGCCATAAAACCACTGTGTAGAAAGATTAAAAAAATATGCAATAAAAAAATTGAATAAATAAAATACAAGTAATGGCAAAAAGAAATAACTGTTCTGAATGAGTAAGAAAAAAAAAAATACCCCAAACAAATTCCAGGCCTTTGTCGCTTTACCACACAATCCTGGGTTTGAACGACCTGTCAAATGAAGCCTTTGAAAATCCCGTGGGAAAAAGAAATCGCTTGTGACCACTTTTTCTCCCTTTTCCACAATATATCGTTGAATAGTTCCATCAGTTGATCTATATTTGATTTATTGTCTGCAAATTGCTTTCAATTGAACGATTCTATGATTTTATCATTTGATAAAGAATTAGCTCATTGGTTCCACACTGTCCGCAAAGTTTAAACATGTTGAGGCCAAACCAATAATTGAATTTCAATAATTCGATTAATTATCCTAATTGAATCGGTCCATTTTCTCCATTAAGCGCTCTAGGGGCTGACTTGGTTATACATGTGTATCAAATTTACGTCAACAGCAAAGATCAGTCGATTACGTCCCTTTATTCCAAGCTTTTCAGGGGTTTATCTCTATTTCATGGTTACGAACAATGAAGAAATATAGGTAGTTTTAGGTTCATAGGGAGCCCCTGAATTTTGAAATATCTTTAATAATTCTTGAAAAATTGTACTGAAATTTTGCATAGTAGATGATATTTCCTACACCAACTCTGAGTGAAATTTTCAGAATTACTGATATCTTACTTCGATTTTTTTTTTTTTTTTTGCATTCAATGCAATGTTAAATTGTATGAACAAATCAGCTTAAAAACGGTGGGAGGGTTGAGGGTAGTCCACGCGAAGACTTTTCCTGTTTATGAAAACTATTCTCATGCATGTACAGTAACTGTGGTCAGCTATTGTTTGAATAGCAAAAACTTGATTTTCGATGCCCTCATCTTGGACTTTTTGGGTTTTATGATTGAATATTGGAGATTCGCACTAAGTCTCGTTTACAATTTGTTTTTGTTTTCTCTTCCAAGCCCAACCCATAGATGCATCTGAAACCCTGTCAAACTTTGGCTCACATCATGTAGTATAGGACACAACGATAACATGAAGAAGGGTGATTTGTATGAACTTGTTAAATTCCATAAACAATCTCCAAAGTATTGCTGTAGACGATTTTTTAAGGTCAAAGGGACACAATGTCGTTAAGATTACTACCCTAAAACTATGACCAAAGTACAATTGAGCGTTTGGTTTAGCCAATCAGAGGTCGTGTTACTTTCAGCTATAATTAAACTAAGTATGTTAATAGAAATGGCTGGTCAATACGGACTCAGATTTGTTGGCGTTGTGTGACTTTAAAATATATAAAAAAATTCTTGAGATGGAGGGTAAGAATGTTCATAAGAATGGTTGGTGTATGCAGACCCTGAATACCGTTTACCCCTGTTATCTAAGCTTCCAGTGCCACCCGCCATTGATCTAGGAAATGGTAGTACCACCACACCGTACAAGTCGACAGGAGTCCCAGAGTATCTGCTCCATAGATAGTATTTATGGTGTTACATATTTGTAATCAGACAAGTAAGGTAGACATCTTCAGGTATTGCTAGTCAAATACGAGTGTCCTTGGACAGTGTTCGCCAATGATCCTGCTAGTGTAAGCAACGACTGTCATGAATTTGTTAGATATCACCGTGATATTGCTGAGATAAAAATCCTCTTTTGTAAGCGGTATAGAACCCTATTGAAGCAAACAAGCTACTATTCACATCCTGTTTGAATAGTTACATGATACGCAAAGTAGAACAAACATATCAAAATAGAGTAAAATTCCTACGAAAATCAATCCGGAGTTGAAGTATTTGGATCAAGCCCTGTGAAAAATGCATCAGCAAAACATATCGATCGATTCGTAACAGATTGCACGGGCGGGCATGAAGCGAAATTTCGTGCTTCATGAGAACTTTTCTGTATGTCCATGGAATGTTCTACCTCATGTTTTAGTTGGGTATTAGACAAAGTGTTGCTTGATATCATGCATCGTAGGGATGCATTAAATCCGTTTCCACGGACCCGGGCTCATTTCCAAGAAATTGTCAGAAGCAATTGTCTTGATACGCGTTCAGTACAACTGCTGCAGCAAGAAGTTGTATATAGGCAGTTGTATTCATGTGTAATGCCTTTGCTGCAATCTTTCGTCGCTCTTGTTAAGTCTTTACCACACAATCCCGACTTTTAACGACCCTGAGAAAGAAGCCTTTTGAAAACATTGAGGGAAAAGGAGAAAATGCTGGTAACCAGCATTTTCTCCTTTTCCCACAATGTTTTCTACTCTGCTGGAACCAAATTTCATTATTTGGGCTACGTTTATTTTGTCGTCTGGAAGTGCTTTCAATTTGGGCCAATCTAGAATTTTGTCGTCTGGTAAAGAGTCAAGAAATAAATCTGAAAAAGATATTCCGAGATGAAAACTTGATTCATTCTACAACTGATTCTTGTCTTAAGATATTCGGTCTGGTTCCTTTGTATTTGGTATGAAGCATTATCTAATGACCCTTTGACATGATTGTTCTAGGTCTGCCCCGTTAGTCTCAGGGCACCACTTCCTGCGGGTCATATGTTATTCATGTACACAGTATACACAGCGCCATTATGGGAAAATTTAGAAAATCACTTTGTTGAAACTAAAAGTCTATATACATGTATCTAATATGTAGCATTATCTGCCTGTCCCCCTCCCCCCCCCCCGGCTTTTTCCACCAAACATATTTAGTAAAGGATATTCTAAATGTGAAGTAAAACAATTTCTGATCAACGGAACCGAATGAGCCATATTCTGCGAAAAGGGGACTTCATGCATCTGCGAAAAGTATCGACCCAGTTCAGCCTTCGCAGTCCGAAACTTTTTGAGCCAAATTATTTCTTTAGATCACTGGATATCTTCTCTTGAATAGTCCAGTGAGTACAGAATGAGCCATGCACTGTGAAAAAGTGGATTAATGCATTTGCGAAAAGTTTCGGCCCAGCTCAGCCTTCGCAGTTCGCGCAGGCTGACCTGGGCCGAAACTTTTCGCTATTGGTCAATTTTATGTATGTCAAAGGACAAGAGTAACCCCTGATTCAGTAGATTGGCATACAAAACAGAATGAGGGATGTAGAATACTGTGGTGACTAGGTTGGTATCATGCATCATGGAGATAACATTAAGCCCCCTTTTGCCGGAGGCTAGTTATACTTTTTATTGTACTTTAATCAGTCTTTAACAATTCATCTATTTCAATAGAGCCAAAGTTAATCGGATGAAATACGCTACCTCTGGTGGATAGTCTTTAGGGAGCAGAAAAAGTATTGAGCATAATTATGTCATAAGTTTTCTTCAAAAACCTGGTAACTAAAGCTTTTTTCAAGCTGTAGTTCAGAGGTTTTTGAACTAAACCGACGATGTACATTATTCAAAGGGCTTATTGTTTGAATGGTTTAGTAAACAATTGCAAACTTTAATTTCCGTTAAAAATATGACTGAATGCATTTGACATACTTGTTATTGGACAAGGCCGGAAATGAAGAAAAAAAATGCTTTAATAAAAATTTCATACAAGCTTGCAAAATGAACACTTGCCTTTCATGTCTAGATATGTATAAAAGTTGATTGCGTTTGTGAAATTTTCTTTGTGGCCAATATATTTTGCATGGAATAACTTTATAGAAAATACATTGTTACGGGAGAGAACTCCTTCATCTATGGCTTCATGTAGTCCCGATTTAACCATTTACTCCACAGATACTCATTTCTACGCATTGCTTGTAGGAGCCTTTGGAAAACATTGTGGCAAAAGGTGAAATTGCTCGTCACGAGCAATTTCACCTTTTGCCACAATGTTTTCTATGCTATCAGAAGGTGTCATATACACATAAGAAATGGCTTCATCCTTGCTGTTATTCAGGGTAAATTTGAGATACCTTAGAAATGGCTCTTGGGGTAAAGGGTTAAATATACATGTAATACCTAACAACTGCGTCAGAAAGGCAATTGAGCCATTAATACCATTTGTTGTCCAAAAACGGACTTTCTGCCCAATAAGACTTTGAGTCATCAATAAATGATGACTTTAAGAGTGGGGTGAGTTACGGTAGACCACTCCTCCGTGCATCGCTTGGTCTCGATTTAAATACAGTACCTGACAACAACCAGCCGATATAGCTCAGTAGGTAGAGCGTAGGACTCGTGAACACAATGTTTCGGGTCACTATAGGTTGGCTGGCCAACTAAAATTACTAATAGTCTTTCGAAGGAGACATTAACCCGAGGTCCCGTATGGCGGTGCTATTCGCCGAGCACGTTAAAGAACCAGGCGAAGCTCTCAGTAGTTTCGACCTGTATCCTTGCACTATCCCCCGTAACAACTAACCGTCTTCTGGGGGCGTCGCTCAGATGGGCAACCGGTAGTGACGATAATCGAAAGTAACCAACCAACCTAACAACTTCATTTGGGAGATATTTCGTTAGCTCTGTGGTTATGGTATTGGTCTTTTAACCCATTACCGCACAATCCCTACTTTTGACGCCCCTGAGGAAGAAGCCTTCTGAAAACACTGTAGGAAAAAGAAAGAATGCTGGTCACCAGCATTTTCTCCTTTTCCCACAGTGTTTTCTACCCTTCCCAGAACAAATTTCATTTTTTTAGTCACCTTTGTTTTGTCGTCTGCAAATCCTTTCAATTTGGACCAGTCTAAAATTTTCTCGTGTGGTAAAGAGTTAAACCTCGAAAAACGAAAATATGTGTCCACATAGGTTAAAAACTCGTCAGATGCGGTTTGTGTTTTAGCTATTGTTGCGAACATCCATGTTCCTAGGAACACTTATGATGAAAATTTGATTTGCTTTTATGAAGTTTTGCAGACAGGAACAAGAAAAACGGTCGAAACATCCTCGTGTTACCAAACATGACAATTTCATAATTAAACCACGCTCTGGAAAAAGCGGGTTCATTGTGCCTCTGCGATGCATTATAGAAGTACATTATTATTTGTACGGTTAGGTGGCAGGGGACTTGGAAACTTGTTCACGGCTGTGGTTAATCATGTCGCCCCGAGCCTCTTCGGCTCGGGGCGACATGATTAACCGCAGCTGTGAACAAGTTTCCAAGTCCCTGCCACCTGACCGTACAACGAATTTATTATACTGCAAAGTTTTACTCTTTCAAGCGCGTTAAGCGTAATTTTCCTGTTTTATAATTTCACGGATCGAGTATGCTCTGACGAAATAAAATTCCCTTCTGTGTGCCCCAATTCAATGAAAACTGACGTCACTGGACACTGACGTCACTAAAACGTGCAGTTTGGTGCAAAAATGTGCAGTCTGGTGATTGATCGACGCCGCCATTTTGGATGTTGTGTTGCACGTGTAGTGATGTTTACAGGGCACTCAAAAGGGAAACTGGTTTTACGTGGTTTTTGCCAGGGAACATGGTGTATATTCCCGGCACGTCAACTATTCAGATCACGAGAAATTTCTTTGCAGTTTAATTAAATAATTTATCATTTCTGAACCATCACGCAAAAAGTGTCAACCCTGGTCAGACTGCGCGATTGCGAAGGCTGACCAGAGTTGACACTTTTCCATTTGATAACATTTTCTTTTTGCAAAGTGGTCATTGTATCATGTTAAACAATTATTTTTTTGAATCATCAACTTAAACTGACCTGCACTATCGTTGATCTGTTTTCATCTAATTGATGTACAGATATCCCAGATGGTCCCTTTTTGAGTGATGGGTCACATATAATTATGGATACCTGAAATGCATTTTGTCTATAACCGACTGGTTCATTAGGTTAACTGGTGCAGAAAATTGACTAGTAGCAGACAGTTTCGATCCATCTAAGCCAGCTCAGACTGTGCTGGCTGATCTGAGTCGATACTTTTTAACAGATGTGTTTTTCTCTTTTTCAAAGAGCACGGCTCGTATGAAATGTACTATAATACAAGTTACATTATACAAGTAGCTAGCCGTAAAATTAAACAAAAGACAGTGACCACTTATTCTACTTTTTCAACCCATTGCCACACAATCCCTACTTTTGACGACCCTGAGAAAGAAGCCCTTAGAAAACATTGTGAGAAAAGGAGAAAATGCTGGTAACCAGCATTTTCTCCTTTTCCCACAATGTTTTTTACCCTTCCCAAAACAAATTTCAAATTTTCAATCACTTTTATTTTGTTGTCTGCAAATGCTTTCGATTTAGACAAACCTAAAATTTTGTCTTTTGGTAATGAGTTAACCCTTACCCTACTAAAGAAAGGAAACAAAACTTTTAACCCGATAGAAAAAATCCAAATATTGCTGTTTAAAATGTGTTTGTGGAGGAAATATGTCTCTTTATCGGACAGCGTGGATCGAAGATCAGACTGCACGTTCTGTGCAGTCTGATCTTGATCTACGCTGTCCGCAAGAGGTCAGTGACTCGAGCTTAGCAGCCTAAGGTTTAGAGGAATTCTTGAAAAACATATTCTTTACCCCGGATCTAAACCTCGGGTCCATAAACCCATACAAAAACGGGTTGATGACACAGTTTATAAAATAAAGTCGTAAAAACAGGAAGTAGACTGCTTTTTTGGAATTCGTCAATTCCTGAAGGATGTTTTGTTCAGCAATGACCGAAATCAAAATGACGTACAGAGACACTGTTATCACAAACACTGTGGTCAGAACAAGCATTATGATGGTCTTTCTTTTCACCCGTGTGTCCAGTCCTTCACGCCTTTCGTATCTGTTTGACGAGGATAAACTGGCTGACCTAAGACTTGTAGACGCCGAAACCTTGATGGAGGCCAAAGTTTGGCTTCTTTGTTTTACGACATGTCCTTTCTTGTTCAAACTTGACATTGATTCATTTGGCTCATTTGATACCTTTGTGCTGTTTTCTGTTTCAATTGTTATGTCATCTAAAGCCACAAATGTTACACTTGTCGTTTTCCCATCGTCGTTAAAACTTGTAAGCTCAGCTGAAAGCCGTCTTGTTGTTGCAGGCCTATTACGCTGATTGTCTTTTTCAATACCATGATTTGTTGCGTCTCCTACTTCCTGGTTTATGTTTGTATCTACGTCATCAAGTGTTGTGAGAGTTTCAGAAATGGTACTGATGCTCGCCTGCGAAAAGTTGTTCGTACGACTCATTGTTGTGACTGAAAACGTTTCCGTTAATCGTTGGTCTCTGTCACAAAAGAGTTTCTTTGCTGTTAAGATGTTCAGTGTTGTAATGACCACCATCATCAGACCTACAGGTAAGATGTAAACACATGTAATGTACAAAAATGGATAGACCGTATTTTCTGTAAACTGTGACGACTTTTCACACACTGACACATTGACGCTTATATCGTCTTTCTCGTACAGGTATGTCTGTTTGCCCCAGAGATAGGCTATTGGTGAGGAAACGAAAGCTGAAATGATGACGGCTGCTGAACATAGTTTAAAAGCCAATGACGGCTGGATTTGCCATCCAAGTGGACGACATATTTTTCTTTGACGATCAAAGGCTAGAAGTAAAAGTATTGAGGCCGAGCCCCAGGCACCGAGTACATTGAAGTAAGACTTCACTTTGCAGATCCATTCATGCTCGTTTTTGTACCAATTTAGCTGCGAAAATACCTCTCCAGGAACACACGTCAGACAACTCGTCAGATCTATAAATGCCATGAATAACACAAAATAACGAAAGTTACTTTTCTCGTACCGTTTGGAATAAACCAGAAGAATTAGAATATTTCCGACCAATCCGATGACATTTTCTATTCCGATTAAGACAGTGACCGGTAAAACAGCGAGTCTCATATTCAGATTGACATAATCCAAGTCATGTTGATTATGAAGAGGTTCTCCTGTGTGATTCTCTATCATCTTGTACCAGTTGATATATTAAACTAAATATACAAGTAATTGTTTTTTTTAAAAATCTAAAAAATGGTACTAAATTTTCACCTATATCTCACTGTTTGTTCTAATTTTCCCCAGATGCTTTCTACAAACACTCGTAATTTATTAAAGTAAACCGTCACGATAAAATTCACATGTTAATTGCTTCAAAAAGCATCATATAGTGTGCTTCACTTTAAAATGTCATGTAAACATGAATGAAAACTCTAGAACTATCGCACGCTATCTGGGAAATCACCGATTCTGTCCATATTTGAGTTCCAATGTTTGCAAAACTTTATGAACTCATTGATAATTAGTGACCCTATCCATCGACGTGATATCGTCGGTTTACTTCCAAAGACCTGTAACAAGCTGTAGTTACGAGGTTTTGGAAGTAAACCAACGATATATTGTATTTCCGCCAGACACCATTTGGTAACTTCCGGTCCTGAGTCTTAATATTTCGATTGTCTTTATGAATTTTGTTCACTTTTGGTGGTTAAATGAGGACGAAATTTCAGACTTATGTCTTAGATTTATGAAGAAAAATTCTATATTCTTCAATTTCAAGGAAACTGCAACTCTTTACCAAATGACAAAATTTCAGGCAGGTCCAAATTGAAAGCACTTGCAGACGACAAAATACAAACAAACTAATTTCAAACGTTGAAATTTGTTTCCAGCAGGGTAGAAAATATTGTGGTAGAATGAGAAAATGATGGGTACAAACAGTTCTTCCTTTTCCCAGAATGCTTTCAAAAGGCTTCTATCTCATGGTGGTAAAACCAGGGGTTGTTTGGTAAAGGGTTAACTTATGACCAAACGACAAAAATTTGGCCTCAACTAAATTGAAAGCATTTGCAGACGACAAAATGAATGTGATTCAATCGATTATTTCTTTCTCCCCGAGGATAGAAAACATTGTGGGAAAAGGATGAAATGCTTTAAAACTCGTAAACTCTGTGGTACAGGATTAAGTCTAAAAGTGTTGCCAAGTTGATTATTGACTATCGTGTTTAGTTATAATTTTGAAAGATAAGGTATTGCAATGTTGGAGACCCGGTTTTTAATCATAATCTATTTTAAAACTTCAGACTACAGATCCTATGGAATGCGTCACGAAATTTGATTGTCGATCGTTGATTGTTTTTTTTTTCACATTCCATCCTCTTTGTCTTACTTGGGGTAAAAAAATGGACTGGCTGCAAGCCTGTCCCTACCTAACCCGTATCCTGGTAAATAAGAAAATAAAAAATTTCAACTGGGTAGCAAAACCGATAATTCTACTATTTTATAAGCCGTTTTTATAACCCATTACCACACAATCCCTACTTTTGACGCCCCTGAGAAAGAAGCCTTTAGAAAACATTGTGGGAAAAGGAGAAAAAGCTGGTAACCAGCATTTTCTCCTTTTCCCACAATGTCTTCTACCCTTCACAAAACAAAATTCAAATTTTTAGTCACTTTTACTTTGTCGTCTGCAAATGCTTTCGATTTGGACCAGTCTCAAATATTGTCGTTTGGTAATGAGTTAAAGGGGGGAGGGGGAAATATCCCCTTATCGGACAATGTAGATCAAGATCAGACTGCACGTCCTGTGCAGTCTGATCTTAATCTACACTGTCCGCAAAAGGTCAGTGAGTTGTGCCTAGTAGCCTAAGAGTTGATCTTATTTTGAGAACGTGATTAGGTGCAGTACCGATCGAATTCAACCATTTTACTCAAAACCGTTAATAAGGTAGACTGTCCATTGCTTCATTTTTATAGAGGAAAAAACGTGATTGCCACCTTTTACTCTCTTTTCCACCATCACTGTGATAAACTCCATTTAATCTGCAACTAGTTTCTGAATACCTTGAATACAATGTATTCAATAATATGACAGCATAGAGCGTGTCTTTGGTCTAGTGTCTGTTATTTTTAAGGGCACAACAGACAAGGCACGAGTGCACAGGTACTGTGGTTCACGTATTTGTCTGTACTTGGAAAAAGGATATTCGCATGTTAAAGTTTGATCACGATAAACGTGTGACCGCTTCCACCCTTTTTCTTTTTACATATTAACGAATGTTGTAGAGGTCATTTGGGTAGATAAGCAGAGGGATATGGAATGTTTTAGCTCAATAAATGATGACTTTCAGAGGGGGGGGGGGGGGGGTGTTGCAGGAGACCACTCCTTGCATGGCTTCATCCCGGTTTGAATAGAATACCTAAGAACTGCATTAAGGAGAATTTTCTTCAGCTCAGTGGTTATGGTGTTGGCCTTTCAACCAGGCGTTCTAGGTTCGAGTCCTTCCCTGTATTTCTGCTCTGTATTTGTACATTTGTTTCTTTGCTGGTATGATCTGCATATGAATTTTGAAGTCAATAGCTTGTATACTTTTGACATTAAGCGTATGACAAAAATCCTCTTTTGAAAATTTGAAAGGAAAATGCAGATTTTCCGAATAGAATCATCGGACGGCTTCACTTGCCCTCAACATGATCTACATGTATTTGCAAATGAAGTTTAAAACCAAAAGCTTTTTATACTTAGGAAGATATGCCCCGGATAAAAATTCAACATGCAAAATTATTAAATGCAAAAGTTCTAAAATAATGAAGAAGAGTTATTCTTCTCTTGAAAGGGATCTGTTGGCACAGGAAGTTTTATGTTGATGGCTTTTTTACTGTGGAAGTTATGCTCCGGACATAAATCCAACACGTAAAACAACAATGAGCAATAACTCCTAAAATAATAACGGGGGATTAGAAAGGTGAATCAGCCTCTCGGAAAAACACAAACAGGTTTAACTTATAATCGCAAGTGATAAGATTATCAGACAGTGTAGATTTCAAATCAGACTGCACGTTCTGTGCAGTCTGATTTTGAATCTACACTGTCTGCAAAGGGTTCACGAGTAGAGTATAGCAGCGTAAGGGTGAATCTGGAGTGGCAGTTAGCAACTCTTGTGACCCCCATAAACAAGGCAATTAGGTCATTCATTTAGAAAAAGCATATGGTCTTATTTACAATTAATATTATAACGCCAAGAAAGTTGCCCTCGATACAGTTATATTAATTTTTATGATCTGATTTGTCTATAAAGAGAAAACATCGCCGAAACTGGAAACTTTGTTGAGATGAACTTGTTTTTCGTTCCCCACTTTTTTCGTAAAATTGAGAGAATTAAAATACTCTTTCTGTTTCTTTAAAAAAAAATCGCCACACAGTCGGAAAAGTCCTTTCACTTGTGTAAAACTGTCTTTTATGTAACTTGTGTAAAACTAGATCAGCGAAGCATCGTTCTTTGATAAGGCTATAACTGTTATTTTCATGACTGTGCTGCTTTTCTTATTCAAAAAGAGAGCAGAAAATGTTATTTCAGGAAAACATACCATTGTACACCCTGAAACTCTGTTTGAAGTCGGAATGTCTTGCAGTAATTTATACTGACCAATCAGACAGCTCATTTTTCTCGAACTATATTTGCGTGTGCGTGTATACGAAATATCATTCTGAAGTAACTTTCCTGGAACTTGCATTTGATTCAAGCAAAGACATAAAATTTGATGTCGTGCTAGACGGAGGGTCCAGGGAGGTGTCAATATTAGTTGTGTGGTTAGGTGGCAGGGGACTTGGAAACTTATGATTCTCCACAGCCGTGAACAAGTTTCCAAGTCCCCTGCCACCTGACCATACAACGAATTCATTATACTGCAAAGTTTTAACATACCAACGTTTGTTAAACGATTTTTTTTTTTCGGTTTAAAAAATTGAGAACGCCGATGAAGAAGAATTCCCCTGCTGAGTGCCCCAATTAAATGAAAACTAACGTCACTGGCAAATGACGTCATAGAAACCTTGGTACTACGTGCTTAAACGTGCAGCTTGGCGGATAAATAGCAGGTAAATAATGATAAGAAAATCAGACTTATTACTCTCAGGTGGTAATTTAAGCCTTTGTTGACATACAGAGTATAACAAAACAAACACATAAAAGGTAAGACAGGGAAAATGCATCCCTTCATTACATAGACAGTGCAAAGGACATTTTAGCAGAAAGGAATACCTGTTACCACGATTTTTATGAAGTTTCTATGAAGTCAGTCAACCGTAAAAAGACATTGATACCGTCTGAGAGTAATTACTGGTTTAAAGAATTAGATCAAACTTTATTTCAAACAACATACGCCAAAACATGAAGGCTGGTGCTCTCAGTGTTTTGATTTTATGCAAAAGCTTCATTGCAGGAACTGTATAATATTATACCGGTAGCCATTTTGGCGGGAAAGAATTTAGGGCTGAATAACTAAGTGAGCCATGCTCTTTGAAAAGAAAACTTACTGCGAAAAGTAGGCTGACATGGGCCAAAACTATTTGCAGCTTTCAAGTTTCTGTATGTCAAAGGATAATTCTACCACATGATTCTGTCGGATTATTTGACAAAATGGATTTTAAGGTTCCATAATTTGGTGGTGTCTTGCTTCATAAAATGTCTCACAGAGATGCATTAAGCCCCCTTTTGCCCGGGTATGGCTCAGTTATTGTTTATCCTGTACTACCGTTTCACTCGGCAAGGGAGATAACAAATATTTGTCCAGCACTCAAGGTGACCGATCGATAGTTATGAAATATAATAACCCCGAGTAACGAGCACAATACTTCATTTTGATTAACTTATACATACATGTGCATTATTTGACTCTAGCAGACTTCCTTTGCTACGGAACTATCACACCCCTGAGTGCGAAGGTTTTTTTTTTTCAAGTCATACTTTGAAATGGAGAAAATGTCTGACCAATAAAATTCGTTGAATCAAGATTCATTCTTCTCCGACTGGTAATTTAGCCCTTAACAAAGTACCGAAAGTACTGGCAGACTAGCAAATGCGGAATACGCGGCCTTGGCAGAGATAAAGCTTGGTTTGTGCATACAAGAGTGAAGGAAAAAATCAGCTTACTATGGTCTGTATTCTTATTTTAACAGACGGAAACTGTCGAGATTGGGCGAATAGGATTTACGAAAACGTCGATGTTTATCGATGCGTTAGGGGCCTTAACCCATTACCACACAATCCCTACATTTGACGACCCTGAGAAAGAAGCCTTTAGAAAACATTGTGGGAAAAGGAGAAAATGCTGGTGACCAGCATTTTCTCCTTTTCGCACAATGTTTTCTTCCCTTCACAAAACAAATTTCATATTTTCAGTCACTTTTATTTTGTCTTCTGCAAATGCTTTCGATTTGGACAAACCTATAAAATTTTGTTGTTTGGTAATGAGTTGACCCTTTCCCAAATGACAAATTTTAGACCGTCCCAAACTCAAAGTGTTTGCAGATGACAATTTTGAATTTGATGAGAACGGCACAAAGTTTTCCGATAGGCTAGAAAACACTGTGGGAAAAGGAGAAATTGCTCGTTACGAGCAATTTCTCCTTTTCCCACAGTGTTTTCTAAAGACTTGTACTGCAAACACGTTAAAACCCGGCCAGGGCTTGTTTGGGAAAGAGTTAAGAATGGTCCGGTTTTGCCAGATCCAAACCGTTCAATAAGTTCGATCCTAGTTGCCCCAGTGACATGACCCACTACTTATAGCCATGTCCCGGTCACAATAGGAATCCTATAATAAGGCCTGATCGTTGATCTTTCATTTAACCCTTTCCCAAACAATCCCTGGTTTTTACGGTTCTGGAATGGTAGCCTTTTAAATATTGTGGGAAAAGGAGAAAATGCTGGTAACCAGCATTTTCTCCTTTTCACACGATGTTTTCTACCCTATCATAGACAGGAATCATCTTTTCAGCAAGAGTTGAATTGTCGTCTGCAAATGCTTTCAATTTGGTCTACTCCAAAAGTTTGTCGTTTGGGGAAGGGTTAAAGAAAAAGATAAACCAAAACAAATGAAGAAGAAATCAATTCGATGATTTGGCTGTTGAATATTTACGACGGTTCAAATCCGGTTTGGTCCGATGACTAAGCCCACCGCTTATGTACTTATCAAAATAGAAAAATAAAACGTTAAAAAGGATTATGTTTGTTGATATTTAATTGTAAAAAGTCAGTGAAGATCACTTTGGTTATTTGTTATTCGAATGCTTTCTACACTTCCATTTCTGACCAAAAAAATGTGTATCCTTTTGGCAATTCTTCTAAATCCCTTTCTAATAATCAGGCGAAATACTGATGTCTAGCAAAAAAGTCAAACAGTTTATAAAGCGAATCAACATTTATTTCGATAAATTGTCCAATTGGTGCGATGGAAGTTTTCTCGAAGGGATTCAGAAAAGTCTGGTAAACATCAGCGGTACAAGGACAGCTGTTCGGTCTCTGACAAAGCCAATCCATGGACCGTCACACATTAGGGCCCCGTTTCACCAAGGTGTAGTTATGAACAAAATTTGCGTAAGTTTTACGTAACTATACTGCGGCATAGTGGCATAAACTGCTATGAGATATATGGTAACTGACATGTCAAGAAAAAATACAAATGGCACCTACCCATGCTTATTTTGCCAGAAAACAATTGTTGAAGGTCACAGTGGAAATTACATTTCATGGGAAAAAATGGATAACAGCTCAACAGACATGGTGTGAAATGGAGAAGATACTCAATAAGAGCGATTTCTCCTTTTCCATTAATAGTTTTCAAAATGGAAACAGCTATACTTCCACAGAATTAAATTTCTTGCCTTTGTTTCCTCGTTAGATGTGTAACGCTGAGTCAGCATCATTTTAATTATTTCTCGGTGACAGTTCAAAGATCCATTTCTTTTTCCTTCACAAATACTACCCGAAGAAAGTTCTACTGGTTTCAGATCACATATAGTACGACCATTATGCACAAGGGAAAAAAATGCATAGGTGCACTTTTGATTCAGTAGGCCTATCCACGACAAAAATACATGCGCAGAAGGATGCGCACAAACAGTTGTGATGTACGTCGTTAACCATCAAATAAACGAAATAACCCATTATCTCCTACTAGGTGGTATTCTACTAATACATATCTATCTAATTTGAGCAATCAGGGTTACCGAGGCAGAGTAATTTTCAAAACAACAACCGTTACTTTGAAGTTCAACTGAATTAAATATTAACTCAATAAAATGCTTCCTGGTTCCATTCATTCAGGCATCTAACCTATGCACCTACCATTTATCAAAACAGTCCCTACATGCTTGGGTAATATAGGCTAATAGTTTCGATATAAGCCCGACTTTTCCCAGATATAAGGGGATGGATGATTTCAGGAAGAGACTGAAAAACATCTCAGTATCAGAATTGCTTTTCCAGAAAACTAAACCGTAACAGCGGGCAATGTAGTTCAAAGATCAGACTGCACGTTCTGTGCAGTCTGATCTTGATGTACATTGCCTGCTAAATGCAGTCTGATCCAAATTTACATTGTGTAAAAATTGACAAAGTTTTGCTTGGCTCTTTCAGCAGCTAACATCTTTTTTGCTAGAGGAAATAAAAAGTAAAAACAAGAGGACCATGATGGTCCTATATCGCTCACCTGAGTACTAAGCAGCAAAGGTCTACATTGACGATAATGACCAAATATTGAGGTTCAAGGGCAAATGATTATGAAACGAGAGCGGAAATTGTCGCAAGATATGCAATTCCACCGCCAATTGTTAAGGAGATATGATAGTTGCAAAGGGCAACAAACATGTTAACCAAGTCTAAAGTCAATCTGACTTGAGACTTGAAAATCCCATACTAGACAAGCAGAAACTATTGTAAGAATGAAGATCAAAGTAGAATTATTCAAAATCCGTGCTAGGTAGAATTATTGTTCTTGCACACAGTACTCGGTAATATTGCAACAAACATGCATCCCAATTTTGAAGTCGTTCTGATTTGAGATGACAAAGTTATATTCCAGACAAGCAATAAATGCAGACTCATGTGAGATTTTATCGAGACAAACATTCTAATTTTCAATTCAGCTTAGCAAGAAATGTGGTCCCTACAGTGCTCACAAGAAGGTTCTTTAAGATTTCACTCCTTATCTGTGAAATCTGAGACCGACAACATAGGGCTAACTTTCACACTAGGGCCAAAATTTGAAGTATGTTGGTAGAGGGCCAAATATGAAAGCTCTAGCCCTCATGGTTTGGGACATGAAGATTTTCTTTATTGCTATTGAAAGCTCTAGCCCTCATGGTTTGGGACAAGATTTTCTTTATCGCTATGTGAAATTCTAGAACCCAGAGTATAGGGTCATTTTCAAAACTAGGGTAATAATTTGAGGTATTTTTGTAGAGGGCTACTAGATGATGCTACATGCCAAATATGAAAGCTCTGGCCATTACCATTTGGGACAAAGAGATTTCTAAAGATTTTCTTTATCTCGACGTAAAAACTGAGATCCACAACATAGGGCCAATTCTTTACATCAGGGCCATAATTTGAAGTATTTTGGTAGAGGGCCTCTAGATGATAATACATGCCAAATATGAAAGCCCTGGCCGTTACTATTTGGGACAAGAGGATTTTTAAAGATTTCCTTCCTTATATCTGTGTAAAATTCAAGACTAACAACTAAAGGCTAATTTTTTACACCAGGGTCATAATTTGAAGTATTTTAGAAGGGGGCCACTAGATGCTGCTGCATGCCAAATATGACAGCTCTAGCCCTTACGGTTTGGGACAACAAGATTTTTAAAGATTTCCTTCTTTATCTCTTTGTGAAATCCGAGAACCAACAACATGGGCCATTTTCAACACAAGGCCCATAATTTGAAGTATTTTAGTAGAGGGCCACTACATGATACTAAATGCCAAATATGAAAGCTCTTGCCCTTACGGTTTTGCACAAGAAAATGTTTAAAGTTTTTTCTTTCGGTTGCCATGGCAACCAGAGTTCTTCATGGAATTTAAATCTCTAAAGTATTTTGAAGGTGCATCACCTAATGATCATTTCTGTGAAGTTTCACTGAAATCTGAAAGGCGGTTTCAGAGGAGAAGACGGACAGACGGACGGACGGACAGACAGACAGACAGACGGACGACTGACAACGACCGATCACAATAGCTCCCCCCTCCCCCAGCACTATGTGCTCAGGTGAGCTAAAAAGGAAAGAAAAATTGGCCTTAACTGGGCTTCATCTGTATTACACACCTAGCTACGCACCTGCACATTTATTTATAGATCGTTTGTGTCATGGCCCAATATGGTAAATACTTTGGGTTTTCCCGGTTAGTTTACACAGTCAAAAACCCTTTACCTATACAACTTATCATGCAAATTAAATAAGACTTTACAAATAAATATAGTAAACATAAATAACCACTTCAGGAAAAGGAAACGATTTTCGTTTATTTCTCTCTGACTAAAGAAAATGATGCTCGAGTAATATAATAACAATGAGAGCTGACTTCAGTGGGGATGCACCAAATTAGGAAAGCGTACTGAGGTGATCATCAACTAAGGAAAATAAAACTCGGTTACAATACACACGTACATTTGGTGGGCAGATTATTGTAAATTTCAAGAACAGTTTTGAATCAAGCTGTAAATAAGAGAAAAAGATGAAAGCAGGAGATAACGGTGAGTTTAAACAACTTGTCAAATGATGACGTTTTTATACGGTCTTATCAGTACACTTCAAAACATGAAAACGTAAAAGTTTACTAGAGAGACGGAATCGTCGTTTATCAAAACGATCCCTACCTACAGCGTTATCACAGGTGTATAGCCGTACATATAATTTGCTTGCAACACCCAAAAAGGGGGACTCGGACATTTCCGTAAAGTGTCGTCTCGGAACAGCCTTCGCAGTCGGCGCAGGCTGTTCCGAGACGACAGACTTTCCGATTACATTAGATTTTGTGCTACAGTGAATTTGTGCAAACAGAAAATTGAATAAAAACGGAGTGTCGTTAACATCGGATCAGCCTGCGCGGAATTTAGGCCTACGCAGATGTCCGAATGCTCCTTTTTGGGTGTCGCATGCTGTTTATTCGATACAGATATTGTGAAGCCTAAGTTATTCATACATTTAACTTTTACTCGGGACAAGGACAAAGAACCGAAAGCGAAACAGAAACCCTCTCGCCCTATCTCTCTAACATTTTAATGTGAGGACAAAGGGACAAAGAATAAAAAGCGAAAGCAAACGCTATCTCTCTTTCTCCCTCTCTCTGTCTCTCTCTGACCACTCTCCTCTCCCTCTCCCCTCTTCCAATCTTTCAACCTCACTTACGTGTGAGGAGAGAGAACCGAAAGTAGAAGCAGACGCTCTCCCTCTATCTTTTCGTTGTCTGCGCATGTCATATTCTTCAAAGATTCGACTGTCTTACATGTGTATGACGCGTCACTAGCACCAAAAGCCGACAGACTATAATACTACGCTCTATAAAGTAGTTAATGCAGAAAATAGCTTTGATCAATACGTTTGAGGAGAAATGAGACCTGCTTTAGCTCCATATTTCTCTAAACTGCTGATCATAGCTGAGTGAATTGTACGAGGTAGCGTTTTATTGAGTAAACGTTTATTTTAATTTGAAATTCAAAGTAACGGTTGCCGCGTAGGAAAGTGGTTTGGTTCTGTACCTAGGATTCCCAAATTAGATAGATGAGTATTTATAGAATGCCATCTAGCGGGAGATAATATCTATCTTCTCTCCCATCTCTCTCTCGCTCCCCTCTATCTTTCTCACTCCCCCTATGTTTTGAGGAGAAAGAACCGAAAACGGGAGCAGACGTCTTCTCTCTCTCTCTCTGCCTCTCATCTCTATCTCACCTCTCTCTCTCACTCTACTTCCACCTCTCTCTTTCTCAATATCCCTATGAGCGGAAACAGACGCCCTCTCCCTCATTTCTATCTGTCAACTCTCCTTCCTTTCCCCTTCTCTCTCTCTCATTTCTATTTGTCATCCTCTCTCTCTCTCTCTCTCTCTCTCTCTCTCTCTCTCTCTCTCACATCTGCCCTCCATCACCAATTAACAAAAACTAACAAAGAAAAACATCTTAGGATTTCCTGATCAAAAGTTCAATACCATTAATCATTGACCCATGTAGAATTCATTCACCTTCATAAGAAGGACCTTATATACATGAACATATACATGTACTCCTACTTCATTTGTGTCTATAGCTACAGACAGACAGACAGACAGACAGACAGGCATATCAGGAACACGCATCATCTCCTGCTAGATGGCATTCTACAAATACGCGTCTATCTAATTATGGCATTCTGTGTGGAGAACCGGACTACTTTTCTACGTGACAACCGCTACTTTGAATTTCAAACTAAAATAAACGTTTACTCAATAACCGCTAACGTTGCCTGCTGCGATTCATTGAGCTACGATCAGCATTTTAGAGAAATCTGGGGCTAAAACAGGCCTGATATCACCTCAAACGTATTGATAAAAGCCATTTTTTCCATTGCAACTTTATAGCGCGTTATAATTATTATTACTACAATTCCCCCAAAGGTGGCGGAGTGATGCGTCATAACAGACAGGTCGAATCTTCGAAGAATATGGCAGACAACGCAGGAACACGGTGTTAACTTGCAGATATTTTTAACTGTACCTATCTCGTTGTTTATCTTTCTATTTAAACCTGAAGGTAACACTCATAATTTCGCAGAATTTTACTTGCTATCATGCACTGCGCAACTGTGGTTTTAGTCGTTATTCGTGAGTATAAAATGTATCAAATGTAATTTATTTATCAACGATTAAACAATCCCCGGTTTTTTACGACCCTGAGATAGAAGCCTTTTGGAAACATTATGGGAAAAGGAGAAAATGCTGGTGACCAGCATTTTCTCCTTTTCCCACAATGTTTTCTTCCCAGCTGAGAAGAAATTTCAGTTTTTGAATTACGTTTATATTGTCGTCTGCAAGCGCTTTCAATTTGGACCAGTCTAAAATTTTGTCATTTGGTAAAGCGTTAAACCACCTTTTGTGAGTTACAACTTTCAAGTCACAATTAACGTACACAGTGAAATTACACAGTAAGAACATCGCTGCATTGTATGTTTTTAGAATATAAATAAAAAAGAAAAAATGAAATTTGAACCATTCTCTGTGAAAAGAGGGTTTACCAAACGACAATATTTCAGGGTTGTCCAAATCGAAAGCAGTTGCAGACGAAAAAATAAAAGTGACTGAAAACTCGAAATTTGTTTTTATGAAGGGAAGAAAAACATTGCGGGAAAAGGAGAAAATGCTAGTAAACAGCATTTTCTCCTTTTCCCACAATGTTTTGAAAAGGCTTCTTTCACAGGGGTGTTAAAAGTCGGGATTGTGTGGTAATGGTTTAATGCATCTTCAAAAAGTATCGAAGCAGGTATGGATCGAAACTTTTGCTATTGGTCAATATTTTCTGCCGTTGTCTGCGCATGTCATATTCTTCGATGATTTGACCTGTCTTATATGACGCATCACTCTCCCCGATATCGGGGAGACTATAATAATACGCGCTATAAAGTAGCAATGGAGAAAATGGCTTTTATCAATACGTTTGAGGAAAAATCAGGCCTGTTTTAGCTCCAGATTTCTCTAAATTGGTGCTCATAGCAGAGTGAATCGCACCAGGTAGCGTTTTATTGAGTCAACGTTTATTTTAGTTTGAAATTCAAAGAAACGGTTGTCACGTAGAAATGTGGTCCGGTGTAACGCAGAAAAATGACCCCCATTACAAAATGACCCCCGGGTCATTTCTCGACGTAGAGGAATGACCCATGGGTCATTTTTCGACGTAGAGGAATGACCCGGGTCATTTTTCTACGTCGAGAAATGACACGGGGGTCATTTTTAGACGTAGAAAAATGACCCATGGGTCATTATTCTACGTCGAAAAATGACCCATGGGTCATTTTGTAATGGGGGTCATTTCTCTGCATTACACCGGTCCTGTGTACCCAGGATGCCCAAATTAGATGGATGAGTATTTGTAGAATGCCATCTAGCGGGAGATAGCGATTTTCTGCGGGTCACTTATGCCATCAGTCTTTTTTTAAAAATATTTCTTGTTTACAGTGCTTGCATCTGCCGATGCATGGAACAACAGCACCAATGTTACCATAGTAACACGATCAGAATGGGGTGCCAGAGCTTCTAAAGAGATCAACTACATGGGGACCCCTGTGGGAGTTGTGTTTATCCACCACACTGCCATGAGCGAGTGTACAACACAGGAACAATGCAGTCAAGAGATGAGAACCATTCAAAACTTTCACATGGATGAAAGAGGTAACTATAACCACATGCCTGTGAAGTCGTATTAGTCGATCACGGAACTCTAAAATTGTCCTTGCTCGATCATCGAATATTCATAGCACATTGGTGTATAGCTTGTATATCACTGGATATATTTACAAACTTTCATGAACACTTTGACTATAAATAGTACAAAGGGATCCCCTCTGTATTGTATTGAATAAAACTTAAGTCTTATTATATACAATAGAGAGGGAATCCCCCACCCCCGTGTGCTATTTATAGTAACTGTCCGATAATGAAAATTTCTTTATCCCTTCTTAGACCAATAAAGTTTCAGAGGCCTATGCTATAATTGAGCTATGCTCTGTGAAAAGCGCGTTTAACCTTTTACCAAACAATCACTGGTTTTGAGAGAGAAGCCTTTTGAAAACATTGTTGGAAAAGGAGAAAATGCTGGTAACCAGCATTTTCTCCTTTTTCCACAATGTTTTCTACTCTGCTGAAAACAAATCTAAATTTTTGAGTAATGATTAATTTGTCGTTGGCAAATGCTTTCAAATTGGACCAGTCTAAAATTCTGTCGTTCGGTAAAGAGTTAAGCGAGGCTTTGGCAATTACATTTTTTTTTTGGACGATTTTAATAAAAGTTCCGTCTCATACGTCAATAAATGTCAGATTCTTTTTATCACATAACAATATTTCAAAATTCAGAGATAAAAAGTTGCAAAACCATCTATAGATACGAGTAGATGCAGATGAGGTAGTATCCATAAAACCAATTCACTTGGTTGAAATTCATATAGATCTACTTACAAAATGATGTAAAAAATGACGTCACACAAAAGTACTATCAAACGTGTTAGAGATAAGAAAATTCCTAATAGGTATATTACACTGAAAACATGTGAGGTTATGTGATAAAGCAGTTTATTTCATGCTTTCCGGTAGGATATCGAGAAATAGCAGTGAAAATATTTTTCGATCTTACACTGGTACCACCAGTGAAAATACCAATTTTCACGTTCTTGTTGCCTAGGTAAATTGCGCGTGCCTAACAACCAGATGGGAAATATGACGTCATATACCTTACATTTCACGCGCTTGACGTAACGTTGCTATGCGGGAGGGGTACGCCACGGGCAATAAGGGAAAAGAACTGTACTGAATTTTCATAAAGCTCCTCCCAGAAAGGGTTAAAAGCATGAAATAAATAGAATATTTGCTTTTTTTCGGTGAAAGATCGAAATTTATTTCATCTCGTGAACACCATCGGTAATATTTTCACTCGTGGATGCGCCACTCGTGAAAATATTACCGATGGTGTCCACTCGATGAAATAAATTTCGATCTTACACCGAAAAAAAACAAATATCCTCTATTTATTTCATGCTTTCCGGTAGGATATCGAGAAATAGTAGTGAAAATATATTTCGATCTTACACTGGTACCACCAGTGAAAATACCGACTTTCACGTTCTTGTTGCCTAGGTAAATTGCGCGTGCCTAACAACCAGATGGCAAATATGACGTCATATATCTTACATTTCTCACGCTTGACGTAACGTTGCTATGCGGGAGGGGTATGCCACGGGGAACAAGGGAAAAGAACTGTACTGAATTTTGATAAAGCTCCTCCAAGAAAGGGTTAAAAGCATTAAATAAATAGAATATTTGTTTTTTTTCGGTGAAAGACAAATATCCTCTATATCCTAATACTTCTAGTGCAACATAGAATAAAATTTCTAATCAGTTGATGAGTAAGGATTTATACTGATATGATATTTCTGAACATTTCTAACCGACCAGAAATTCCTTCGATGTCCATCTTGAAATCATTTGTTGATACATTAATTTTGTTAGTGTTTCCTGAAAAGGGAGGTAATTAATATGTCCATTTTTAATGAGAATATAGTGGTTTTAGATTTACAAATGATAATACTGAAAAGGAAAGAAAGGAAAAGGTGGCTTGGTTAACGTAGTACAATAATTCTCATTTTAAATCATAACAAATTTTGTTTGAATATAGCAGATTTTTTTTCCCATAAGGAGGATACTACCTTAACCTTTTGCAGACAGTGTAGATCAAGATCAGGCAGCACAGAACAAGCAGTGTGATCTTATATGACTTTCTTGGTACAATAAATCACAGAGATACATTTACCCTTTCCCAAACAATCCCTAGTTTTCACGACCCTGAGATAGAAGCGTTTTCAAAACGATGTGTGAAAAGGAGAAAATGCTGGTAACCAGCATTTTCTCCTTTTCACACATTGTTTTCTACCCTGCTGGAAACAAATTTAATTTTTTTGAAGTACATTTATTTTGTCGTCTGCGAGTGCTTTCTATTTGGACCTGTCTAAGTAAAATTTTGTCGTTTGGTAAACGGTTAAATGTTCTTTTGCATTGGCACAGCTTATGTACAACTTGTCTATTTATAGGCTGGGATGACATTGGATACAGTTTTCTCATTGGTCAGGATGGTAAAGCTTACGAAGGTCGAGGCTGGGATCGGATAGGAGCTCACACTTACGGCTGGAATGACGTGGCTGTCGCCTTTTCCGTTATGGGGGATTTTACAGACCATCTACCGAATGATGCCGCCATTTCAGCCCTAAAGGCAATGATAAACAAAGGAATTGAAGCAGGAAAAATCTGTCCTGACTACAAAATGTATGGCCACCGCGACGTCAGGGAGACAGAGTGTCCCGGACAAAAATTTTACGAATTTATCCGAACATGGCCTAACTATGATACAAACAGGCCGATCATTAAACCTTCCCCGATACCTTACAGTGGAAATTAACTGTGTCCTTACAGTGGAAATTAACTGTGTGAAGTCATGAGAGTTCTTGTTTTGTTACTTATAATTTACATAATGAAATGGTGGAATGAAATACATGTATATCAATAGTCCAGGGTTACTGTTAATGCAGAAAAAAAACCAGGAAGGTTTGACGGTGGACAGTTGACGAACGGCCAACGGAATTATGAATATTAATGATTATGAATTATGTTTATATAATTATTCGCTGTCCTAATTTACATTTCAATGGCCATATTGGCCTAGGCCGAATCGTCCAAAACAGATCATATGCAAGGAATTCCAAGATGGTCCCTTTTGGGTGACGGATCACATATCCTTTGCAAATATTCTAAATGCTTATCCACAGCAGGACGATGCATCAATAAAACTTGAGATTTTCTTTGGGAAAAGGAGAAAATGCTGGTTATCAGCATTTTCTCTTTTTCCCCCACAATGTTTTCAAAATGCTTCTTTCCCCGAGTCATTAAAAATCGACATGTGGTAAAGGGTTTAATAAAACATTCAGCTTTGGTTGTACTGTACAAGTAAAATCCTAATTCTTCTATTTCAAAAATGTCTTTTGGGAAATAATATCTCCTCCATACAAAGTGTAGATCCAAGATCAGACTGCACATTCTGTGCAGTCTGATCTTGGATCTACACTGTCTGCAACAGGTCAGCGAGTTGTGCTTAGCAGATTGAGAGATAACATTCCTTGAGAAAATGCTTTTGAAAACCTATTGAGGGGAAAAAAGGGACAGTAACAGCATTTTCTTTATTTCCTAAGATGTTGTCTACCTTTTGAATAAAAAATGCTCTCATTTGACATAAATTTAATATGTTGTGTGTAGGTGTGGAGTTTAAAATTCTGTATTACAATAGAGACATACAGCAAGTCTTGACTACTTTCCGCAGAATGGGCAAGTACTACAAATTGGTTGGGAAGAGTTGAAACACTATCTCTCGCTAGATGGCATGCCACAAGTACACATCTATTAGGGCATACTGGGTACAGAACCGGACTACTTTTCTATGTGGCAACTGTTACTTTGAATATCAAGCTAAAATAAACTTTTTACTAAATAAAACGCTACCTGGTGCGATTCATTCAGCTATGATCAGCAGTTTAGAGGAATCTGTAGCTAAAACATGCCTGATTTCTCCTCAAATGTATTTGTGAAAGCCATTTTCTCCATTGCTACTTTATCACGTGTAGGTCTATTACTACAATCCCCCGCCCTCCAGTATTGGGGTGGGGGTGATCCGTCATATAAGACGGGTCGAATCTTCCAAGAATATGACATGCACAGAGAACGATCAAGACATTACATTTAAAGCAAAAATGGCGGGTTTAACCCTTTCCCAAACAATCCCTGGTTTTTACGGGTCAGAAATAGAAGCCTTTTGAAAACATTGTGGGAAAAGGAGAAAATGCTGGTTACCAGCATTTTCTCCTTTTCCCACAATGCTTTCTACCCTATCATATAGAAAAATCATCTTTTTAGCAACTGTTAATTTGTTATCTGCAAAATGCTTTCAGTTTGGTCAGGTCCAAATTTTGCTGTTTGGGAAAGGGTTAATACATCTCCGTAACACCTTGTATCAAGCAAGACAACATAATTATCGATTATAAAAATCCGTTTTGTCTTACACCAGACTAAATCATGGGGTAGAGTGACCCTATGACAGGCAGAAAAATTGTGTTACAAAAAAAAATTGACTTGCATCAGCCTGTGCGGACTGCGCTGGCTGACACGTGTCGATACCTCTTGGAGATGCATTAAACCCCCTTTTCACAGAGCGTTCATTGACAATCACAGAGTGCTTTACCGGTCCCATACTGGTGGATGGTCGTATCCAGGGTCTATGGCGACTAGCTTTAACCCTTTCCCAAACAATCCCTGGTTTTTACGGGTCTGGAGTAGTAGCCTTTTGAAAACATTGTGGGAAAAGGAGAAAATGCTGGTAATCAGCATTTTCTCCTTTTCCCACAATGTTTTCTACCCTATCATAGACAGAAATCATCTTTTCAGCAAGAGTTGAATTGTCGTCTGCAAATGCTTTCAATTTGGTCTAGTCCAAAAGTTTGTCCTTTGAGAAAGGGTTAAGACGTGCATACATGTAACTTTCGTTAACCTATTACCAAACAATCCCGATTTTTTACTAGTCTAAAAAAAAAAAGGATTTTTGAAAACATTGCGGGAAAAGGAGAAAATGCTGGTATCCAGCGTTTTCTCCTTTTCCCACAATGTTTTCTTGGCTTCCAAATATAGATTTCCTTTTTATCAGTCAAAATCATTTTCTCGTCTGTGAATGATTTGTTAATTGGACATGTGTAGAATTTTATTTGGTAAAGCACAGCAAGAGGGATATATCGACCCTGGACAGAGCAGTAACTGACATGAACAATGAAATTGATGGGAAAAAATTGGGCAACAAAATAAAAGGGACTGAAAATTTGAAATTTGTTATGTGAAGGATAGAAAACATTGTGGGAAAAGGAGAAAATGCTGGTTACCAGCATTTTCTCCTTTTCCTACAATGTTTTCTAACGGCTTCTTTTTCAGGGGCGTCAAAAGTAGGGATTGTGTTGTAGTGGGTTAATCTACCAAGGTGTCAATGAATCCAAGGAAATTCAACTTGGCATTTACCTATACCAAATGCCAACCGATTTTAACAGAACTGTTATAGTTTGCAGATTTTTTTTAAACCTCAACAAAGGAACAAAAAAAAAAATACAGATCTTGTCCTATGTCTAATACTCAACACATGCGTATAACCATGAAGGAAATAGGAAAGTTATCCTTCAAGGCTTTTTTCTTTGCTGTAAGAAAATAGAAGGGAGATAAATGATAAGAAATATTGCCTACACAAATGGGCTTTTTCCCTTCTATCATATTTTTCCCCCCACGTTTCACTGGGGTTTATTAAGAAGCAAAACTAAGCCATTCCAATAGCAGTCATATTTGAAATATCTAAATTATATCAAGAAATCTAAGAGTATCTCTAGATGATCATTTAACCACTTTGCAATGAATTCAAATCTAAATCATATAATTTAGTTTTGCTTCATAGGCAACCTGTAAACTTCTTGGAATGAAACCTGAAGATGACCATGCAAGGATGATTTCAGGGAAGTCTGTTCGGAATTGGTTCTATTGTTTCCAACAATGGTCTGCAATGATAGTTAAAACTTAAATCAAGGACCCCTACGACGATCAATCCTACAGTTGAAACATCCAGCCACACAAGATCCATGCATGATTTCGGCAACAGGTTGCTATACCTGTAGTTGTTGGTATGTCTCGGAATGGAGGGCAAGTACCAAATACTGACAAATGTAGACAGTCGTAACACTATTGCTTGAATTAGTGTTTTGCAGACCAAGTCCATCCTCAAACCATTTAACGACCGTTTACCGTTGAGATTAAAAATGTAGAAATTCGCAACACTTTGTGCCCTTACCACCACTCTTTACCAGACAAAGAATTCTACACTTGTTCAAATTGAAAAGTTTTTGTAGGAGACCACTAAATGTGACACATATGATTGGGTTTTGTTAACCAGCATTTTTCTCCTTTTCCCCCAGTTTTCTACCCTGCTGGAAACAAATTTCAAAGTACAACATTAACTCTTTACCAAGCAATCCCTGGTTTTTATGACCCTGACACAGAAGCCTGTTGAAAACATTGTGGGAAAAGGAGAAAATGCTGGTAACCATTTTCTCCTTTTCCAACAATGTTTTCTACCCTGCTGGAATTTCACTCTTCGTGTTACGTTTATTTTGACATCAGCAAATGCTTTCGATCTGAACAAGCCAAAAATTTTGTCGTTTGGTAAAGACTTAAACAAGTACAACATTAACAGTACTGGTATAAGCTAACAATAGAAAAGGAGAATAAAGACAACAAAAATAATGTCAAAAAGCGTGTCCATTTAACAACTTTATTCTCTGGCAATCAGTTGACAGGATTCAGGGAAAAAAGAAGGTTCACATAAATTATGCATCTCTTGCAAACTTTTTGCAACACATTTGCTTTATCTACACTGACTCGTGAATTTTATACTCTTGACTGGTTGGCTAAATTCAGGCACAGAATATCATTGTCCACAATTATGCTAAATTTAAGTTCTTCTTCACAGTGTTTTCTTGCTAATTTACATGTACACAGTGAGATTGGAAACTTAGTACTAAGGTCGTTAAAAGTCGGGATTGTGTGGTAAAGAGTTAATGTACCTCACTCATCCACGATACAAAGTGAGTCTTCACATGATTATGGATCCATAATATCAACTTTTTGTAACAAACAACTGAATCATGATGCATTAAGCCCCTTTTTATAGAGCATAGCTTAAGTATACTTTAAGCTGTGACAAAGGAAGGATATACCTAATAATGCCCTTTGCGAGTGATTTTTCTACTACAACAATATTGTCAGACAACAAAAACAAGCATGTCTTCCAAATGTCCAAGGTGATAATACAATTTTAGGAATCGGGGTGGAAAAAAAAGTAAAAGTTTTATCTGCTTACTGTAGGCCTGTATTTACCAACTACTGTTTGGCCATGGTTATAACCGTTAGCAGTTGTATTTGTCATTACTGAATTAATACGAAATATGAGACAAGTATCTCTATGCACTTTCCTGTCAAGAGTTCTAGCCAATCAAAGGTTGTATCTATCACATTATTAAGTGGTGCTTTAAGAGTGTTTGAGCCATTTAAACTGAATGAACAAGTTTGACTCCAGTTCAAACATTGTGGGCAAAGGAGAAAATGCTGGCAACCAGCCTTTTCTCCTTTTCCCACAATGTTTTCTACCCTGCTGGCAACAAAATTCAATTTTTGAGTAACGTTTATTTTGTCGTCTGCAAGTGCTTTCAATTTGGACAGGTCTAAAATTGAAAGGTCCAAATTGAAAGTATTTGCAGACAACAAAAAACTAGATACGACTTAAAAATTGAATATTTGATTTATGAAAGGAAGAAAACATTGTGGGAAAAGAAGAAAATGTTGGTTACCAGCTTTTTCTCTTTTTCCTTCAATGTTTTCAGAAGCTTTTCTTTCTCAGGGTCGGTAAATGTCAGGATTGTGTGGTAAAGAGTTAAATAGCTGGAGGCTTAATTGTTTCAGCTTTACTAAGTCAATCATGAGGCATGTTCCTTTCACAAGTTATTCTACCTGGTATAGTCTGTCTTTCCATTACCATACAAACCACTTTTTTATGACCCACTAGTAACAGACCCATTAAAAATACTATATACAGGATATTTGTTTTTTTCAGTGTAAGATTGAAATTTATTTCATCGAGTGGACACCATCGGTAATATTTTCACAAGTGGCACAGCCACAAGTGAAAATATTACCGATGGTGTTCACGAGATGAAATAAATTTCCATCTTTCACCGAAAAAAACAAATATTCTATTTATTTCATGCTTTTTACCCTTTTTGGGTGGAGCTTTATGAAAATTCAGTACAGTTCTTTTCCCTAATTCCCTGTGGTGTACCCCTCCCGCATAGCAACGTTACGTCAAGCGCGAGAAATGTAAGGTATATGACATCATATTTCCCATCTGGTTGTTAGGCATGCGCAATTTACCTAGGCAACAAGAACGTGAAAATCGGTATTTTCACTGGTGGTACCAGTGTAAGATCGAAAAATATTTTCACTGCTATTTCTCGATATTCTACTGGAAAGCATGAAATAAAGGAATAGGAACAAGTGTATGATACAGTCCATTTTTCTTTTTCCTGCATGTGTTCTTGAAATTGTTTGGAACATGATTTTTTCCTTCACATGTCATTCACTTCATTCCATAGTGCCCCTTGTTACAGTAGAAAAATGGAATGGCTGACAAAACAATCATCAGTCTGTATGGTATTGGAAATAACAGTCAACTTTTACACAACAAAATTTTAGACTTGTTCATGTTCAAAACATTTGCAAATGATAGCTTAACCCTTTCCGAAATGGCAAACTTTTGGACTATGCCAAATTGAAAGCATTTGCAGACGACAATTCAACTCTTGCAGAAAAGATTATTTTTGTTTATGATAGGATAGAAAACATTGTGGGAAAAGGAGAAAATGCTGGTTACCAGCATTTTCTCCTTGTCCCACAATGTTTTCGAAAGGCTACTATTCCAGACCCATAAAAACCAGGGACTGTTTGGGAAAGGGTTAAACATATGGCCCCCAAATTAGAAGAAAGTTTCATGAATGGGTAAGAATCATTGTGAGACAAGGAGAAAATCCTGTATATCAGTATTTCTCCATATCCCACAATGTCTCCAAAAGTTTTCTTCCACAAAGACATAAAAAACACAGGGTTGTTTCGGTAAGAGTTCACTTTTTTTTCCAATCACTCGTATCCCTTGGTCTGAATCTTGACTATAATCCTCTCCAACTGTCTTTTGGCCTCACAGACAGGAAAGTTTGACATGTCATAGTATTGTGGGGCAATCTGTATCAACCTGAAAACAAGGAGTCAAACATCAGTCTAATATTATGGTGGTTAAGATAAGTGCAGTTTAACTCTTTACCAAATAGGCAGCATTTATATCCAGCATACAGCATATTTGATGTGAATCAAAAGTGAATCAAAATCATATACTTTAACGCTTAAAGCGCTGGAACCAACTTAACTTGTTTTTGTGGACAGTGCAGATCAAGATCAGACTGCACAGTCTAATATTATGGTGGTTAAAATAAGTGCAGTTTAACTCTTTACCAAATAGACAGCATTTACATCCAGCATACAGCATATTTAATGTAAATCAAAAGTGAATCAAAATCATATACTTTCACACTTAAAGCGCTGGAACCAACTTAACTTGTTTTTGTGGACAGTGCAGATCAAGATCAGACTGCACAAAATGTGCAGTCTGATCTTGGATCTACACTGTCCACTATTTTGTTTCATACTCTTGCAAAAATAACCTTGGTACAGCAATATTTCAGATGTTTTTCCTATTTATATATGTCTCGTTTTAATTCAGCACATTAAGGCTTGATTACTGACCCACACAAGACAACAAGAATCAAGTTTTAATACATAGACATGAAAACCATGGTGGCCAATTGAAAAATTACTTGTTACTAACAAAGATACTTTAACTCTTTGCCAAATGACAAACTTTTGGACTAGACCAAATAGACAGCATTTGCAGACGACAATTCAACTCTTGCCGAAAACACGATTTCTGTTGATGATAGGGTAGGAAACATTGTGGGAAAAGGAAAAAATGCTGCTTACCAGCATTTTCTCCTTTTCCCACAATGTTTTCAAAAGGGTACAATTCAGACCTGTAAAAACCAGGGATTGTTTGGGAAAGGGCTAATAAGGGTGCCAACAGTTGGCTGCAGTTGCTGGATTCTGAGTGAAAATTTTAAGTTGAAAAAAAGACAAACTGTCACCTGATGGTTACCCACCTTTGTTGTATTGGTTCCCTATTTGATACTTAAACCTTTACCGAACAATCCCTGGTTTTTACGACCCTGAGATAGAAGCCTTTTGAAAACATGGTCGGAAAAGGAGAAAATGCTGATAACCAGCATTTTCTCCTTTTCCAACAATGTTTTCTACCCTTTCCAAAATCAAGTTTCAATTTTTGATTCACATTTATCATATTGTCTGCAAATGCTTTTCAATTTGGACCTCTCTAAAATTTTGCTGTTTGGTAGAGAGTTAACAGCTTGTACAAGTTTGAAGAAAATGATACTGAACAACCTCTAGACTAAAGTAAATATCTTCAGTAACAACAATGGTATTTTAAAATGACAAAGAATTGGCTTTCTGGAGATACAGACGCTACCAGGGCTACAACAATTCTTTGGGGTTTTCTTAGAAAACAGCCAAGCTAATAAAATTCTGATCCTGTATATGTTTTCGAAATAGATAACTCTAATATTTGCTGTCCACTTGTGGTTCAGTTATGTGTCAAAAAGGTTCTTACCAATCTGGTTTCACGTCTGTAACAGTTCGAATGTAATTCTTTGTTGTCAGCACAAACTCATTATACAGAACCCACTCTGGCTTATGGTCAAGACAAGTGGATGGATGTAGCTGGACAATCTGGTTATCTTTTGCTGTGAGATAATGTCCAGTTTTCTCTAGATGTGCTACCTGTCATGATAAAATATTACAGCTTGTCAAATCTATTAAACATTTACAACACACTCCTAAGATTTTAACCACCCTGAAAAAGTGGTTTCAGAAAACATTGTTGGAAAAGAAGAAAATGCTGGTTACCAGCATTTTCTCCTTTTTCCACAAAGATTTCTGCCATATCAAAGACCAGCATCTTAACTATTTATTTTGTTGTTTAAATATGATTTTGATCTGCTGGAGTCCAAAATTTTGTTGTTTGGTACAGAGTCAAACCTTAAGATACTAAATGAGTCGCAGTTGTGGTGAAGAGTTTAGATCAAGATCAGACTGTAAATCACTGTACTACATGCACTTGGTCTTAAATCCACACTACCCCATATTCTGGCTTGCTGTAAGAAAAGCCGTGGAATTATAATATTCTGAGTATTTTTTGTAGTCTAAAAATATTAGCAACATTTCTAGCATAAGTCTAGTAAAAAATTTCAGAGAACAAAATTGATTGCATGGAACTGATCAACATCTTTTAGAACTGTCAAAAAGCCTAAACTATTAAAGTAAAGGAAACTTTGTCACATGAATGACACCGTGTTTGTATTCTGCTAAATACTATAGAAAGATGGTAGATTAAATTTTTTACATATTTTGGTGCCCCTGAGGAAGATGCCTTTTCAAAACATAGTGAAAATGGAGAAAATGCTGGTACCCAGCATTTTCTCCTTTTTTAACCATATTTCTATCCTATCAAAGACTAATTCCACCATTTGAATCTTATCAACATTATTTTCTCTACAAATGCTTTGAATTTAGACAAATCTACAATGCTTTCAATTTGGCAAAAATCTACACTTTTGTTCCATGGTACAGGGCAAAGAGTTAATAACAATGCCAATCCAAGAGATCTTCCATGTTACCCTTTTGTGATTTTTTACAAAGGGACTTTAAAATCTTCATGAAAAACACCTAGTCAAAATGACTCTGGTTTAACCCTTTCCCAAACAATCCCTGGTTTTTACGGGAAAGGAATAGAAGCCTTTTGGAAACATTGTGGGAAAAGGAGAAAATGCTGGTAACCAGCATTTTCTCCTTTTCCCACAACGTTTTCTACCCTATCATATAGAAGAATCATCTTTTAAGCAACTGTTAATTTGTCATTGGCAAAATGCTTTGAATTTGGTCTGGTCCAAAATTTGCCATCTGGGAAAGGGTTAATAAAACCCTTGATATACATTACAAGCTTGAAAATCTGACTGCATGCTTAAACCACCCAATTTAACATAACTTCCAGCAAAGATGGAACAGTAACATGATTATCTTTGTGTACAGGAATGACTGACAACACTGACAAAACACAGTGTTGTTAATTAGTTCCTTTCTGATATATGGCAAACTTAATATGTTAAACATATACAATGCTTAACAAGTCTTACAAGTCAGCCAATGTGCGAGAACTTCACTATTCTCTCATACTATTATCCACAAACCCGAAATATTGCTGCATCATTGTATGCCACATGGCTTGGTAGGATCCATGTTTTCATATAAATGAAACAGGACAGTAACAGGAGAACATGTTGGGTTCTTATTTTTCCTGAGAAAATAACCCATTTTCTGCAAAACGATTTTGGACTGGACCAAATTCAAAGCATCTGCAGACAACAAAGTAAATCTTGTTCATATGATGATTTCTGACTTTGACGGAGTAGAAGATATTGTGGGAAAAGGAGAAAATGCTGGATGTTTTGCTGTCAGAAGGTTACTGGCACAAACAAACAAAGTGTCCATGCAAAAAATCCCCCTTCTTCATGTTGCACCTTCATTTAACACCAAAAATATTCTTTTTTGATGTATAATACTTAATAAAAGTGCATCCTACGAGAAACAAGTTGTACATATGAAATACTCTTAACCACTACAGGCTACTTTGAATTTCTAAGGCAAAAGAAGAAATTTTAAATAACTGGCAATCTTAATCAATACACTTTAAATGAATATAAAATAAATCCCATGAAAGCCGTGTTTTAGATTTGCAATAAGGTATGAATTTCAATACAGTTCTTTATACAAAATCTGGTGACCACTTGTACACAAAACAAAAAAATCATCTGTGTCCAACTACTGTCCATAGAGTTAACCTTTGACCATCAATCCCAAGTTTCAATAACTCTGTGAAAAAGGCCTTTAAGACACATTGTTGGAAATGAAGAAAATGCTGCTAACCTGCATTTTCTCTTTTTCCAACAATGTTTTCTACTCCATCACAGATAGATTTATACTACATTTAAATTGTCACTTGCAAGTCCTCTTAAATTCAGCCCTGTCAATTTTTTTTTCTAGTGTAGTAAAGAAACAAATACTACAAATACCTGCATGAAAAATCCAGACACAAGGGCTTTTCTAATATTAAGGTAATAATCCCGACTGGTGAAGTCTGTACTTGTCCTCTTTAGATTGAATCTGTCCATAATGCGAGCTAGTTGCTGTCGAACATTATCAGCACTCTTCAAAGATCGATAGTTGATAAAGTTGTCATAACACCACTGCGGGTCCTCATGATCTAATGTGTAATTAAAATATACACATCATTAAAATGTATAAGACTGCTAAGCCCAACCTTACTTGTTGTAGAATACAATGTGAAACACCCATCAGACTGTTAACCCTTTACCCCATAGGGCATTTCTATGGTATCTGTGATTGAACCTAAATAACAGCAAGGTTGAAGCCGGTTTTTATGGGTATATGACACCTTTTGATAGAATAGAAAACATTGTGACAAAAGGTGAAATTGCTCGTAGCCACAATGTTTTCCAAAGGCTCCTACAAGCAATGCGTAGAAACCAGTATTTATGGAGTACAAGGTTAAACAGTATAGCAAAAAAGAAACAATGGGTTCCCTTTTCATTAACTAATTACCAAAAGACAAATTTTAGGTTTTGCCCAAATGGAAAGCATTTGCAGAGAATATAAAAAAGTCACTGAAAATTTGAAATTTGTGTTGTGAAGGGCAGAAAACATTTTGGGAAAAGGAGAAAATGCTGGTTACCAGCATTTTCTTCTTTTCCCACAATGTTTCCTATAGTCTTCTTTCTCAGGGTCATAAAAAGTAGGGGTTGCGTGGTAATGAGTTAATCACATCTCCAAATTTAAAGGAAATATCTTCAGAAATATCGATTATTACAAAATGACAAAACTTTTGCATAGAATATTATAAAATGTCAAAACTTTTGCACTATGTTGCAGATGAGCAAGGGCTATGACAAACCGAATATTTTCACAATTCTTGATTTTTTTTTGTGAGTAAACACTAATTCACCTTCATTTAGACTATCACTAGCTCTGTAGTAGACAGCTACAAAAATTAAAGTGGAAAAATAAACAAGAGCTCCTTCTCCAACAGTTTTACATATCACTAGACTGCTTTTGGAAACATAGTAAGAAAAGCAGAAATAGCTTACAACAAGCAACTGCTTCTCCCAATTTTATTTAACAAGATCATTCTCTAAAGCATTATCTTACTTCTAGTTGTCAGGTTTAGCCTTCACTGTAAGGCGTTGACAACTTCAACTCAATATACCACAAGTTAATAGTTTTCACCATGTCTACTAAATAGTATATTATTGGATTAATTCACGTTTTTCAGGTCGTTAACATTCGCAGAGGCCTGAAAAATGCTTTATCGCCCAAATGCGAAGCACGAGGGTGTTTAAGTATTTTGAGGGCCCCTGCGAATGTTAACAACACAAAAAAACGTGAATTAACGCTATTATTGTATAATGTAAAGGTATTTTAACAATAAATTGCACAGATAGGAAAAATATTTCTATAGAAATGCCAATAAGCGAACTTCAAATGTACTGTACTTAAATGGGTCAAAACGGGAAGTCGCCGAAGAAGTTTTTGTGACAAGTACATGTAGTAAGGGGCCATAAGTCCTGTATGCCAGTTTTGATTCTCTCAGTGTAAATACACTTCTATTGATTTTTAATACACACTGGACTTATGTGGAATAAACTTGCACACGTTTGGACAAGTATACCTAGGATGAATGAGCGGATATGAATTTCTGTAAATGAAAGACAATAGTGGGTTTGATTGACATCAAGCCAGGCGGACCAATCACGTTTAAAAGGGGGTGGGATATAGCTCATTTCGAGTACATTTCACAGGTGAAGTTTTGTTGAGATCTCGATTACACTGATATCCTGTGCAAAATTTTGTTTGTGGTGTACTAATATCACCAAAGACATGCCATGAAAAGGATCTAATATGGTACAAATTCCTACAGTTTGATGTCCGAGTCTAGGGAAAATCTGACAAGGAAAGACATTGTTTACAAGGTAGGCTGGCATCGAGGATATTGATAGTACAAAGCCGGGCCTTAACAGCGCGTAAATTTACTGATTAATACACGTTTTCTACCATTAACCGCCCCATTTTTACCCGTTAATACATGCTTAAAACGGCCCTATAAGGCATGTTTTATGCAATAATAGACCTTATAATACTGAATAAACAAAACAGACAGTTTAGTTTAGAATAAGAACCAAGTAAAAACAATATCTCTGTATTCTTTCTTCTGTAGTTTGTCACGATGCAGACAATGTAGAACAATATCAGACGGCATGTTCTGCCAAGACTAACCTTGATCTACACTGACCACAGAGGCAACTATTTAGCAGTGAATGATGCTTTAACCCTTTACCCCATAAGGCATTTCTACAGAATCTCCAACTGATCCTTATGCATACATGATATCTTTTAATAGCATAGAAAACATTGTGACAAAAGGTGAAATTGCTCATTGAGAGCAATTTCACCTTTTGCCACAATGTTTTCCAAAGGCTCCTACAAGTAATGTGTAGAAATGAATATCTATGGAGTAAGGGGTTAAAGGCTAAGAATAAAAAACTAACTTACTTTGTTTGAAAGCATGGTACACATTCAGTAGTGTGAGATGGTCGCCATCAATGTGGGCAAATCTCATCTTGCACTCGTCCGCCTGTTTCCTAACCTCCGTTGGTCGCACAAAACACTGCGGGACTAAGAAGTTGTGGGTCGGGGCCCAAGTGGACCCATTCCCCTGCCCATTAGTTCTCAATATCTAATAGAAACTACAACAAAGCTACTAAATCAAACAGTGGTATATGCTACCTCAAACTACAGGGAATTGCATCTCTCAGACTTCACAATTATGAAAATCACAGACTTCTTCATTTTTTTCCCCACATATATTTTGTCCAATTCCTTGTCAATCATTCTATATATAGAGACCACTGTTTGCTTTTTTATCCTTTTTTGACAAACTATTTAGCACTTCTATAAAAATTCAAAGCAAGCATCATTGCAGTCATGTTATTACCGATTTTGAAAAGAAAGCGAATTACAAAAATTATAATTCTAACTGCTTCAATATTTCTCCACAACCTAATAAGCTATCATTGAAACTTTTTCTTTGTTTCCAGACATTTAATGTTTCATTCCAAACAGAAAGAAAAAGCTGGAAAAATTTTGTGCAGTACAATAACACAAGCTTTTTTAGATAATTGGAAATCACAGCTTTAGAGCACATTAGCTTTAGTTCTATCATAAAATGATATGAATTTGTCATGTTATAAAACTGATAATTTTTATCACACAATCCTGAGTTTTACAACCCTGATCAGGAGTTTCTGAAAACATTGTGGGAAAAGGAGAAAATGCTGTTAACCAGCATTTTCTCCTTTTTCAACAATGCTTTCCACCCTGTCAAAGCCAGAAATTATCATGTGAGCTACATCAGTTTTGTTGCATGCAAATGCCTTCAACTTCCTTTCTGTCAAAAATTTGGTTAAATTAAGCAAGAGTAACAGAATAACAATGATATATTCATACCTGATAACATAGAGGTGATAGACAGGATCTCATTTGAACAGTTGAAGTCTGTGCTGGCAATCACCATCTTGGCCAACTGTGGGTCCAGGGGAAACTCTGCCATCATGGATCCAAGCTCTGTTAGATCTCCATTGTCATCTAGGGCAGCCAGGTAATTCAACAATTCAAGGGCTCTCATCAGGGTCTCTGGGGCTGCAAACAATTAAGAACAAGCATGTAATGCAATTCCAAATCAGAATTTGATATGGTATGAAGATTTGCAGACAATAGATTCAAAACTGTGCAAATGAACTTGAGCTCTCCGATCCATTAGAAAACATTGTGGGAAGAGGAGAAAATGCTGGTTACCAGCATTTTCTCCGTTTCCCACGGTGTTTTCAAAAGCCTTTTTTCCCAGGGTCATAAAAACAAAGGATTGTTTGGTAAAGGGTTAAACTATTCACAGTTTCAGAAATTGATGGATAGGTTACCTACAAATTCTTGTCAAGAAGAAAAGAAAAGTGTCAAATCATGTCCAGGATGAAAGTTTAGAGCCTGTCTCTTTAAGAGACCCTTGAACTCTCATCATCAACTGCTATAGCACCTCGTGGGGAGTTAATAAACAACAGTTTATCCTCAGGGATTAAGGTGCATGTAAAAACATACCGTAATATTCATTGTGCAGTACAGGGTGTTAAAACAAAATTTGTAAGATTCTTCCTTCATAATACTGTACAGTATTTCGTTAACCCATTACCACACAATCCCTACTTTTGATGCCCCTGAGAAAGAAACCTTTTGAAAACACTGTGGAAAAAGGAGAAAATGCTGGTAACCAGCATTTTCTCCTTTTCCCACAGTGTTTTCTACCCTTCCAAGAACAGAGTTCAATTTTCAGTCACCTTTATTTTGCCGTCTGCAAATATTTTCAATTTGGACCAGTCTAAAACTTTCTCGTGTGGTAAAGAGTTAATCTTGTATGCAGCCAGCACTTCTTTCTGTGGAGATTTAATGCACCTGAAAAAAGTATTGACCTATGTCAGCCGGCTGTCTGTACAGGTTGACATTTGTCAAAACGCTTTGTTGTTGATATTTTTAACTTACGAATCAGTCAGTTGTGACAAAACAGACTTTATGAATCCATTTTCAAATGACTTGTAATGAACTATAGGGATGCTATAAACCCCTTTTCAAAGATTGCAAATCACAATAATTACATTTCTGGAGTGTATTAACACTTTACCAAAACAACAAAATTTGAGACTAGACCATACTGAAAGCATTTGCAGAAGACAAACTGTGGCTAAAATGAGAATTTCCGTCTTTGAGAGGATTAAAAACATTGAGATAAAAGACAAAATGCTGGCTATCAGCATTTTCTCATTTTACTATAAGTGTTTTTAACAGGATTCTTGTAAAGGTCATTTGAACTCAGGATCCCTTTTTAAACGGTTAAACTCTACAAAATTATCCACTAATATCCCTCTCAAACAAACTATTCATAGTACAGAGCTCCAGATAGAGGGAGTGATTTTGATTTCATAATACTAAATTTCAATTATTCTCCACTAAACCCTATGTTCTGTGTGCTCTTAGAATTGTCTCATCAAGACGATTCTAATGAGTACCCACAACATGTGGTTTCAATGAGAAATAATGGATTTGAAATAACGTCACTCCCTCTTACCTGGGGCTCTGATTAATATTCAGCGGACTGAGACATATAAATATCCCAACCGATTCCTGAAAAAAAAAAAGGGGGGGGGATAAAATAAAATATTAACATACCTGGAGGGTCCATGAAATCAAAATGAACCAAGTCGTCAATTCCTAATTTTTTCAACTGTAAAACCACAGATCCAAGATTTGATCTCAAAATTTCTGGGTATGTGTTTTCCTGCATTTCTTGTTTAAATGCCTTCTCTGTATACAATCTAAAGCATTTCCCAGGCTTTGTTCTACCAGCACGTCCTGCCCTCTGCTGTGCACTGGCTTTACTGATGGCTGTGACGAGCAAGGACTCTACACGGATTCTCGGGTTGTACACCTGGTATAAGATTATAATCAATTCATGATTGTATGGTTTTTAACACCATTTTCAACATTATTTCATTTAAATGGTGGCAGCCAGTGGATATATCCATCCATTCCTGGAGTTCCTTTTGAAAGTGCTCTGCACAATATTCTTTTCAAGCCACTGGCTGCTTTCCCACATTGCCATAGTCAAAAAAAAACAATCAGTAGTGAGAATGGAATGAATCTTGTCTTTCAAAGGGTGAAAATTACCGAGGGAAAAAAAAGAAAACACTGATCTCCAGCATTTTCTCACGTGCCCGAATTGTTTTCAGGAGAGTTCTTCCTCCGCACTCTAAAAACATAAGCTTCTTTGGAAAAAGTTAACTAACCAACCAAGCTGTTTTGTTTACTATAAAGCAATACAGAGTAAAAGGACTAATATGTCTAAAAAAAAAAACTCTTGGATGTCTCCTTCAATGCGGGACTCAAAAACTACTGACCATCCTCTATAACATAAGCATGATGAAAATATTGTTAGAAAGTGACTGACAGCCAATCTGAGAAGACAGTGGCTGCTAATTATCTCACTGTATTAATCTTGCACATGAAGAAAAGGCATGCAGTTTAAGTACAATGCCTGATGAACTAGATGTGCGGGTGAAAAGATTTTTCCTATCTGATCATACCATATTATATTACTGGAATAAAATTGACCTGAAATTGACCTTTATGCAAAGAGTAATTAAATAGTGAATATTTAAATCATCGGATATAATCGTACGGTACGAAAATTCTGATAATTGTAAATGTCGGCTTTAACTCTTTTTGCGCCTTAGTCACAACATAAGCTTTTGCAGATGGCATATGTCAAGATCAGGCTGCTCAGGAAGTACATCTTAGATCTAAGTCACCCCCCGATGTATTACCAATTTAAACCAACAAAGTAATATTTATTTCGGGTGTTTTAAGTATTCTTCGAAGACACTATAAATCTATTAGCCACCTAAAGAGTTGAAAGACGTGCACGTCCTTCTGCATGCCGAAGAGATTAGCTGAAGCTAAGATCGGACAATAATTCAAGTGTGTAATATATGGTAATAGAGGTCATTTATATCATGTCAATTTGTTCGGGTAATACAATCAATCTAGCTGATCAAACAAATAACCAGCTTCAATATAATTTCATTGCAGTCAGCATTTTCACTGATAATTATCTGACTGGTTAGATAACCAAGGGCTACAATAAGAACCTGGGCTGCCTTTCACACAACTACATACATTTCACAAATTCCAAGTACAAGCAATTAACCCTTTACCACACAATCCCGCATTTTAACGATCCTGAGATAGAAGGCTTTTGAAACATCGTGGAAAAAGGAGAAAATGCTGATAACCAGCATTTTCTCCTTTTCCCACAATGTTTTCTACCTATTTGAGAACACAAGTATTATTATTTGCAAATATGCCAATTTCCCTGATTGAATTTCCTCAATGAAGACAAATATGAAATTTTGCTGTGTGGTAAAGGGTTAAGTAAGGGCAGCCCTAGTGATTAAACAAATAAACTTGACTATTCAATCAAGATACATCCTATTTGTCAATTGCAATTACTATCAATTACAGAGGTTTTTAGTTTTGTGTTCTGGTGAAAAGTTAAAAAGTTACTGGTGACAGATGGAGGAATAGCAGAGAAAACCCATAACCCTCTGATTACAAAACTTTTAACTGCCAAGGGAAATAGCTCCTGAAAACATTGTGGCAAAAGAGGATATGCATTGGTAAGCAGATTTCCCCCCCCCCCCTTTTTTTTTCAAATTAGATGTCTAAACAAATACTGCTGATAAAGAATTGACCATCTTTCTATACTAATAATCAATCTAATAAGGTACAAAAGGACCAGTCATATAGCAAAAATCAAGTCGGACAAAGGCAAACTCCTATGCACAGTTTTTCAGTCCCATCTTACCTTTTGTTTTGCAAAGCCTGGATCAATCACAAATACCACTCCATCAATGGTCAGGGATGTTTCTGCAATGTTTGTTGATACTACCACCTTGCGCCCTATTGCCCCGTTGGGTTTGTTTGGTGGTGGGGGCTCAAAAATCCTTTGTTGAAGATTTGGGGGTAGAGTGGAATACAGTGGTATACATTTCATGTCTCCAACTTCAGGTCCTAGATTGTCTACTTCTCTCTGTATTCTTTTGCAAGCTTCGTCTATTTCCTGAAATTGATTGGTTTTCTTTTTTACTTATACTAATTTGTGCCCAGGAGTGAACAATGAATTTGTCCCAATTATTAGCATAAACATGAAATTAACATGTATGATGTCCATAAGATCATGGAGAATTTACCTTTGACAGAGAATTTACCTTTGACAGAGTAGAGAAAGAACTTGAAATTGATTAGTTTTCTTTTTTACTTATACTAATTTGTGCCCAGGAGTGAACAATGAATTTGTCCCAATTATTAGCATAAACATGAAATTAACATGTATGATGTTCATAAGATCATGGAGAATTTACCTTTGACAGAGAATTTACCTTTGACAGAGTAGAGAAAGAACTTGATGAAAAAGAAGATTTTGTGAGAAGAGGCATTATGTTCCTCTATCTGTAAATGTTTTCTAAATTCTTCTTTGCATGTGACCATTTTGTATATCATAAAACATGGTGGTCTTTCATTGGTTAAAAAAAAAGTTTACCTGGACTTTTTAAAGATACTTGTATATCTGTGTAAAAGATTTCATGTGTGCCAAAAGTTTAACACTTTACAAAACAATCCCTGCTTTTTACGACCCAGTGGAAAAATGCTGGTAACCAGCATTTACTGCTGTTCCTACGATATTTTTTTTTCCCCTCCAACCACAGTTTCAATTATTGAGGCACTTTAATGTTGTCGTTAACTAGTTGCCCAACTAGTAAAAGCATACGGTGATAATTATATATTACTAGATAAATAATTCAGGGCATGTACTCACCAACCATACTTAAGAACATTCCTAGTTTTATTCTTCAAATTTCTGTCAACATGAAACAACAGAACTTGTGACTGGCTAAACCATACGGTTCACCCAATCAGAGGTTGTTACTTTCACAGTCAGGAAATCTTAAAGAATGAGACACATAACAAGATTGCTTGGTGTCAGAGTATGGACCCAGTGTTACCAGTATACTGTTAATATTAACCCTTTCCCAAACAAGCCCTGGTTTTTACGTGTCTGCTGTAAAAGTATTTTGAAAACACTGTAGGAAAAGGAGAAATTGCTCTTAACGAGCAATTTCTCCTTTTCCCACAGTGTTTTCTACCCTTTTTGAGAACTTTCTGGCATTTTCTCCAAATCTAGAATTGTCGTCTGCAATTTCTTTTGGTTCTGAAGAGTCCAAAATTGGTCGTTTTGGAAAGGGTTAAACATGCTTACTTCTTGCCCAGTTAAAAAGAGAAGAATGTCGCCCTCTATCTCTTCACACATATGTATCTGTAAGACTGTCCTAATGGCTGCCTCGAGATAATCTCTCTCGGGTTCTGGTGTGTAAAATATCTCAACAGGATGAGTTCTTCCAGGCACACTCATCAATGGAGCATTGTCAAAGTAATTCTGGAAACAAAAAAAAAACATGTTTTTGAAAATTGACAGAATGCAAATGGCAAGGTCGAGCCAAAACTGTATGAGAGTCCAATATAACTCTTTACCAAATGACAAAATTTAAAAACCAGTCCAAATTCAAAGCATTTGCAGAAGACAAAATTGATGAGACTCAAAAATTGAAATTGGTTCAGGAGAAAATGCTGGTTACCAGCATTTTCTCTGTTTTCCAACAATGTTTTCAGAAGGCTTCTTTCTCAAGAGTTGTGAAATCTGTTCTGAAAAGGTTGGAAAACTTTGAAGGAGGAGAAAATGCTAGTTACCAGCATTTTCTCCTTTTCCCACGTTTTCAAAGGACTTCTTTCTAAGTCATGAAAACCCTGGATAGTCTGGGTAAGGGTTACAAATTATGCTAAGTCTATAGGTATGTTTTACTGTATTTCACCCTTTGACATACAGTCCTGCATTACAGAGAAATTATGTAAGAATATCCTGGTAACCAGCTTTTTCTACTTGTCCTACAATTACTTTTAGACCATTACCAGACAAACCCTATTATTTGAGCCATATCTAATTTGTAAGCTGAAAATGCTCTCCATATGGGCAAGTCCATAAATTTATTGAGTAAAGAGGTTTTTCTCTTACAAGTATTTCAGGCAAGTTTTACACATACAAACATGAAATAAGTGATGGTAATCCGCAATTTCTCCTTTTACCACAACATTTTCTACCCTTCCAAAGGCAACTTTGTATTCTAGAGAAACTGTAATTTGTTGTCTGCAAAAGCTTTAGATATGGGGAAGTCTAAAATTTTGTAGTTTGATAGGATTAACAAGATATTGCTGCTTCTGTTATAAATAGAGGGAACAAACTGGCTTAACCCATTACAATACAATCCTGCCCTTTAACCAGCTTTAGAAAGAATACCTTTGAAAACATTGTGGGAAAAGGAGAAAATGCTGGTAACCAGCATTTTCCCCTTTTCCCACAATGTTTTCTCCCCTTCCTGACACAAATTTCCATTTTTTAGTCACATTCATTTTGTCGTCTGCAAATGCTTCCAATTTGGACCAGTCTAAAATTTTGTTGTGTGGTAAAGTGTTAATCCAATGAAAGCCTCCAGCTTGAACACTGACTGCGGATAATAGGAGGAACAGACATTTCAACAATAATCCCTCAAACCCATTAACAAAAACAGTTCTTCCAAAAACAGTTTATGATGTCTGACAACTCTTGACAACGAAAGATAATCAAATCTAGGTTGTGGTTACCAGTCAAATCAATGTAGCACACATTTGAGAGATTTTAAGTTAAAATTTAAAATCTGCCGGAACTTTGTATGCATGGTTTAGAAACCAAAATTTAAACAATAATCCTGTAAATCCATTCAAATTTAATCAAGTCCACAAAAACAAAGACCACAAAATGTTTGACAGCTCTTGACAACTGATGATTATAACAATTTAGGTTGTGGTTACCTGTCAAATTAATGTAGCACACATTTGAGAGATCTAAGGTAAAACTTTAAAATCTGCCGGAAGTGTGCCTACTTTGATAGGAAACCAATGTTTAACCCATTACCACACAATCCCTACTTTTGACGCCCCTGAGAAAGAAGCCTTTTGAAAACACTGTGGCAAAAGGAGAAAATGCTGGTAACCAGCATTTTCTCCTTTTCCCACAGTGTTTTCTACCCTTCTCAGAACAAATTTCAATTTTTCAGTCACCTTTATTTTGTCGTCTGCAAATGCTTACAATTTGGACCAGTCTAAAATTTTCTCGTGTGGTAATGAGTTAAATAACATCCTTCAAGCCTATTCTGAAATAATGAAAGTCAACAGACACAGTTGATTAAACAAGGACTATAAACTGTCTGACAACTCTTGACAACAAAAGATCTAATATCTAGGTTGTGGTTATCTGTCAAACCAATATAGCACACATTTGAGAGATTTTAAGTCAAAATTTAAAATCTGCCGGAACTATGCATGCATTTTTAGGTAACCCACGTTTAATCGACAATCCTTCAAATCAATTCTGACATAATGAAAAGCTAACAGACACAGTTCATTAAACAAAGACTATAAAATGTTTGACAACTCTTGACAGCAAAAGATCTTAATCTAGGTATCTGTCAATCCAATATAGCACACATTTGAGAGATTTTAAGTCAAAATTTAAAATCTGCCGGAACTATGCATGCATTTTTAGGTATCCCATGTTTAATCGACAATCCTTCAAATCAATTCTGACATAATGAAAAGCTAACAGACACAGTTCATTAAACAAAGGCTATGTAAGTTTTTGACAACTATTGACAGAAGATCTTATATCTAGGTTGTGGTTACCTATCAAACCAATATACCACAGGTTTGCCTGATCCAAGTAACAATTTTAAACATTCCACAAGTTTCCATGCATTTCTAGGACACCATTGTTTAAACAATAGTCCTTCAAATCTAGCCTGACATAATGAAAAAAAAAAAAAAAAAAAAATTTAAACAAAGACTATAAATGTTTGACAACTCTTGACAACAGAAGATCTTACATCTAGGTTGTGGTTATCTGTCAAACCAATATTGCACACATTTGAGAGATTTTAAGTTGAAACTTAAAATCTGCCGGAAGTATGCATGTTTTTTAGGAGACAAATGTTTAATCAACAATCCTAATATCTATTTTTCTATAGGACAAGTCCTTGTATACTCATCAGAAGATAGGTAATGATTTTGGGAAATGTCTTAAATAGAAGAGGGCTATAATGGCCCTGTATTGCTCCACTGGCTTTTATAACCCTTTACCACACAAATTGAAGTTTTCATGACCCTAAAAAAGAGGGCCTTCAAAAACAATGAACACTGTCAGGCAATACAAGTAGGTTTATTCATTGGCATGAAAGGTAAAGTTCTTGGAAAAAGAAAACCTGAATGATAGAAACCTTACTCTGAATTTATTATTTCACTCATATAAGCATAAATATTAGCATCAAAATGAATCACTCTCCCTGAAAACAGAATATTTTCTATCAAAAACTTAATGTCTAGCACCAATCATGTATCACTGCAGTTTGATAATCAAGGGAGGTAAATAGTAACAAACTTTATCCTTCATAAAGAGTTATTTCCCTTGTTTAATGTTTAAATTGAAATTACTTTATTTTGAAGCCCATGTTAAACTTGTGATACCTGGAATGGAACCAATTTTGACACCAGGCCTATAATATGAAGATACTTGTAAAAGGTCTATTAGATAAAGCTACATGCCAAATCCAGTAGCCCTGGGCCTTGTTGTTTCAAAGAAGATTTTTAAAAATGTTAATTTTTTTTTCAGTTTTGTTGCCAAGTTTTTGAAGGAATCAAATTCTTTCAAAAAATTTTAGAGGGCCATGGCAGGATCATTTCTGTGAAGTTTCATTAAATTTGGATGGGTAGTTTCAGAGATGTTTGAAATTAAAGTTAACGCTAACACAAACAGACACACAATGGAAACCGGGCCATGACATAAGCCTGCTAGCCTTTGGCCAGTGGAGTTTATGAACTAGGCTCTATGAACAGGGGGCTTAATGTATTGGCAAAAAGATTTACAAATGTCAGCTTAACTCCTTACCAATTGACAAAAATAGATGACTGAAAAATAAAAATTTTATTTGGGAAGGGTAGAAAATATTGTTGGAAAAGGAGAAAATACTTCAGGGTTGTAAAGTCATCGTTGTATTAATGTATCTGCAAGTATTTACTCATGCCAGCTTGCACAGTTTACTGCAGTCTGATACTTTTTGCTATTTCTAAATTTCTTCATGTCAAAGGGCCATGCTACCTATAGATCTAGTCAATAGGCGGATCCCCAATTATGTTATGACTTGATACTCGATACAGAGTTCCAGATAAGAGGGAGCAATGGTATTCTAAATCCATTATTTCTCTGCCAAATCATTTGATCTGGGTACTCGTTAGAATCATCTCAAAACAACGATTCTAATGAGTACCCATAGCATAGGGTTTAGTGAAGCAAAAATAATATTTTCAGTTTTGAAATCAAAATCCCTCCCTCTATCTGGAGCTCTGGCAAATGTGTAACATACCACAGGGATGCATTCATTCTTTACCACACGAGAAAATTTTAGACTGTTCCAAATTGAAAGCATTTGCACATGACAAAATGAAGGTGACTGAAAAATTGAAATTTGTTCTGGGAAGGATAGAAAACACTGTGGGAAAATGAGAAAAAACCAGCATTTTCTCCTTTTCCCACAGTGTTTTCAAAGGGATTGTGTGGTAATGGGTTAGACCCCCTTTCCCCCCGAGCATGGCTCATTTGTTTATTCACTCTAGCTATATAATGTTTATATTTCTTGAAACAGTATTTGACAGCTCTTGACAACAGAAGATATCATATCTATGCTGAGTTTATCCGTCAGATCAATGTAGCACACATATGGAAGATTTTCAAATATAATTCTAAAATCTGCCGGAATGTTGTGTCCAAGTTGACTTGTATCAACATATGGCAGGCTTTAACTACTCTGGAAAAGAGGCCTTTAGAAAAATTTGGAAAAAGGAGAAAATACTAGTAACGGGCTTTTTCTCCTTTTCCCACAGTATTTTCTCTTCTTTGAATGCAAGCTGCATCATTTCAACCACCTTCAAATTCATATCTGCAAATACCCTAAATCTTGAATGACTTTGTCATATGGTAAAGAAGAACTCAATATTGCGGAAGGAAATTTTCAGTCGCCTGCTTTATTTTTCAGTCGCCTGCTTTGAAAGCACTTGCAGTAGAAAAATGTGGTTCAAATGACGAGGTTTGTTTCTAAATGGATTAAAAACACTGTTGCGAATGGAGAAAATGCTGGTTACCAGCATCTCAAGTTACCAGCATTTTGTCTTTTTCCAAAATATTTTCAAAAGCCTCTATCCTCGGTGTCACTATAACTATGACTTGTGTGGTAAATGGTTTAAGACTAGTTTAATCAAGTTTTGGAATCTACTTGTTTTAAAAGCCAAAATATTTTACAAGTGAGGCAGAAATCGTAACATGCCTTGTCCATATATTACTGTCAACATAACAAACCATTTCTTCTCTCACCTGAAACTTGCCAGCATCTAAAGTAGCACTCATTATAATAATTTTCAGATCTGGTCTTTGCTTGGCGACCTCCTTCAGAAGACCCATAAGTATATCTGTGGCCAAGGTTCTTTCGTGACCCTCGTCCAGTAGTACAACTCCGTAATTTTCCAGTAAGGGATCAGACATAGCCTCTCGTAGCAACATACCATCTGTCATATATCTGCCATAGATAGTAAAATCTATTTTGAATCTTTACCAGAAAATTAAATTTTGAATGCAACTGTATCAAAAACATGCATATAACATGTAAACTATGGATCAAATGATGCAATTTTCCGATCAAAAGAAGAAAACATTGTAGAAACAGAAGAAAATGTTGCAGTATTTTCTCCTTTTCCCACAATCTTTGCAAAAATATTTTTTGTTGGGTTCATAAACACACAGACAGGGGCTTTGACCTTTACCACACAACAAAATTTTAGACCTGTCTGAATTGAAAGCATTTACAGACGACAGTTTTTCTTTGATAGGGTAGAAAACATTGTGGGAAAAGGAGAAATTGTTGGTAACCAGCATTTTCTCCCCTTCCCTCAATGTTTTCTACCCTATCATAGACAGAAATCATCTTTTCAGTAAGAGTTGAATAGTCATCTGCAAATGCTTTAAATTTGGTCTAGTCCAAAAGTTTGTCGTTTGGGAAAGGGTTAAGTTTAAATATCTTCAGTGCTAACAGAGATATTTCAAAATGCCAAGGTTTTTGCTTGATAATCAAGATTCCACCACTGTAGTGATGACAATATCTTGACATTCTTCTTCCAAAAAGGGCGGAGCTAAGAAGTAGCTTTTGTAATAAATTTGTATGAAACTAACAAATGAATTCATACGAATTTTGCTATTCAACATTAAGATCTATTTTTTTGTCAATCAAAAACTTACCTTGACTTTATTTCAATCACATTGCTTTCAAAGCCCACTTACTCATGCAAGTCCTTGTTTCACTAACACATGGCTTATGTTCTAACTCATCTTGCTCAAAGACACTTCCAGGAAATATCCAATACAGGGTTCATACAGGCAAGTGCTGACTAATATCAAGGACTTTTCAAGTACATAAACCTCATTTTCAAGGACCTTTTTTTTAACATAATACCTACCTTTTTTAAGTCAAAGACAGGTTTTCCTTAATTTTCTTAAACAAAATGAGATTAAGAATGGTCAGTTCTGCCCCTGACAGCGATGCCGTAGTTGTACTTTCATTTTCTTTTTTAAACTCAGACTCGTTTTCATGACTGAACATTTTACAAAATAGTCTAAAAAACATTCCAGTCATAAACTTTCCACTTTCTTCATGCAATTCGCTTTTGGAATGAGACCGGAGCGCCGTATCACACATGCAAGCAATATCGATTTCTTTTCTGCAACTACAACAAAGCTTTTGAAAGGGTTTATAAATATCATTTGTTTCCTTGACCTAAGTGTATATTCTGGACTAATCCCTACCGCCTCAGCCAAGATCAGATGCCAATTTGTGTAACATTTTACTCAAATTTTCAAAGTATGTTTTTCGACAGTTTTTTGTGTTTTTCTATTCCAGTATAGTTCAAAGTTTCATAATTTACATATTTTGAAGATAGAAACTTATTTGCTAAGAAGATGCTTGCGCAATTATTCTCAAAAGTAGAGTAAAAATATGAAATGCACATATGCTTTTTAAAGCTTTATTTTCAATGCTGTTTAACAGAAACATAAAATTTTAAACTTTTAACTGAAAGACCTTGTATGTAACTGTCTTACTTACAAGCATTACACTGTGAAAATCATAAAAAAAAAAAATGCCCTGTTTTATTCTTTTTTTTTCATGAAATATTTTTCATCTTACCTCATATTGTTTTCAATATCTAAAATACAGTTGACATGAATGAAAAATGATAGATCTTATGATAAACTGTTAAAAAATACGATTCCAATGATATATAGTTTTCAAGTAATTGCTTATTATTCATGAACTTATGTGTTCATAAAATTTCATGTAGAAACAAAACCAAATTTTCTACGGACAGGACATTTTGTATATATCATCATCAAACACATTTTAGCCTGTTGTTTTGCCATGTGTTTTCCATGTTTAACAAAAAAATGGAACAGATATGATGATGTACCACATTTTAACATAATATGCACTCCAAAACTGTAAAGAATATGCAATTTCCAACAGGAAATGTAACGGAAATATATACAAAGAGCAACTGGAAACTGATATTATACCAAATACAGTGCTAGTTGTTAATCTTAATGCATTTGTGCATGTTTGCTTTGCTGAATAATACATTTAAACTTAAAAGTTCTCAGATTTTTATTTCTTAATGAAGTAAAATAATCAAGGTTAACAAAATCTACGGACAGGACAATTTTCTAGTCTAAAGATGAGTTTTAGAAAATGTTGAAGTTTTGCTACTTATTTAGTTTCTCAGTCTTACAAAATATGTTCAATGATAATAATAAGTCATAATTCATCTTGCATTGTAAGAGCAATACATTCAGTCACAATGATAAGCAAATGTCAGACCAAAAAATTGGGATTTACATAACCTTATGGTGGAAAGCTTTTGAAAATATTGAGGGAAAAGAAGAAAATGTTGCTAACCAGCATTTTCCCATTTTCCCGCGATTTAAGTTACATTTATTTTGTTGTCTGCTTTGTTGGCTTTCAAATTGGACCAGTCTTAGAATTTTATAGTCTGTTTATGGGGTTAATATATATGGAACTCAAATCAATAAGCCCAATGTACGTAAATATCAATTGCAAGCATTAACATTGAAGACGAAATAATCTATTTCCTTAGCCCTTTCCCAAACAAGCCCTGGTTTTTACGTGTCTGCAGTACAAATCTTTTGAAAACACTGTGGGAAAAGGAGAAATTGCTTGTAACGAGCAATTTCTCCTTTTTCCACAGTGTTTTTTACCCTTTAGAAAAACTTTCAACCATTTTTAATCAAATTCAAAATTGTTGTCTGCAAACTCTTTCAGTTTGGAGGAGTCTAAAATTTGTCATTTGGGAAAGGGTTAAAATAGAAAATTTATGACTTATATAGTAGGGGAAAGAAGGGGAAAGAAGGAAATGGTGGTTAACAGCTTTTCTTTTTCTACTTTTCCCTCAATGTTGAACAAACTTTTCCCTGATAGGGCTTTTCAGTACCAGACATTGTTTGGGAAAGACACAATTAATTGTAATCTCACCTGACTGACTTGTAATTTAACTCATCTATGGACAAGACAACTTCACAGTCAACAACGTTTCTTAGATCTTATTATATGGTAATGCCTTTTCCATTTTAATCATTCAATAAACTGAAAGGCATACTACATTAATCACACAGTTAATGATTAGAGCATAGGCACTGTAAACAATGAATTTCTTTTGGTGCTTTTCTCACTTAGTTCTGGCTCATGCACAACCTTTACTATAGAAGACGCATCTTCCCAGGACACATCTTTCTCCTGTGGCCAGTAGAAGAATTTCTGTCCTTTCATTGTTTTCTCTGACATCAGGACCATAGGAAGCAATTTTGGATTGGGGGGGGCCAACATCATTTTAGAATCCGCTTGTCCTGATTTTACATGTATTGCATTTGGTTATGCAGTGAGAAATAACCCACCTACTAATACCAATGACCGAAAAAGAAGGGAATTTGTTCAACAATGTGGTGAATTATGAGATTTGGAGAAAAAATAAAGCAGAAAATCACACAGAATGAAATGTGACGTCAGAAATTGTTTGGTGTCTGTCAGATAACAAAAGTAGAAGAAAAATTTCCATGGCTTGCCGCCGTTTGTTTAGAACTATTTTAAATCCTTTGAAATTTTCTATTATTTCTTTCTCTTTATGCACGATGATTGTCTAGCAGGTATTCAGCGAAATACTGACACAGTCATTTTATTGGTGATCAAATTATTGGAGCCCCCCCCCCCCCCCTCCCCTTCCTTTACGTTCTTTTCAGGATGTAAGTCTTACCAAAACGTACCCCCCAACTTCAACATCAATCTCATTGAAAATTATAATAGATTGATTGGCATACAATCTGGTTTCTTTTTTTTTCTTATTTATTTATTTATTTATTTATTTATTTAGTCTAACAGTCTGTATGCCTGTATGCTATCATATATATTTTTGTACATGTATGCTTTCATATATATTTTACTATTTAAATTTATACTTAACCCTTTCCCAAACAATTCCTGGTTTTTACGGGTCTGGAATAGTAGCCTTTTGAAAACATTGTGGGAAAAGGAGAAAATGAGTTGAATTGTCATCTCCAAATGCTTTCAATTTGGTCTAGTCCAAAAGTTTGTCGTTTGGGAAAAGGTTAACTTGAATGAATTAGAAACTTTTTACAAAAATGAAATACCTTATTTGATCTGAGCATGCAACACTATTATCTCCATCACCAGGTGTTTCTACAGGCTCTGAATCAATTTCTGATAGCAGGTTAACCCATTACCACACAATCCCTACATTTGACGCCCCCGAGAAAGAAGCCTTTAGAAAACATTGTGGGAAAAGAAGAAAATGCTGGTAACCCGCATTTTCTCCTTTACCCAAAATGTTTTCTACCCTTCACAAAACAAATCTCAATTTTTCAGTCACTTTTATTTTGTCGTCTGCAAATGTTTTCGATTCGGACCAGTCGAAAATTTTGTTGTTTGGTAATGAGTTAAGGAATGAAGCAAGTTTTAACCCTTTCCAAACAATACAAGTTTTTGATAATTCATACAGAGAAGAAACCAGAAAACAATGAGGGAAAAGAAGACAATGCTCTTATCAGCTTTTCTTTCTTTTCCCTCAATGTTTTCTACCCAATGTTTTCGAAATTCTTTTTCATTTGCATGTGCTGCTTGCTTTCTGAGTTTATCCTTTTCTTTTATTTCTTTATATTGATGTTCACGTTCTGTCTTAAGTTTCTCTATATACTTCCTCATTGCAAGTGTCTTTTTACAGACATGTTCACTTTCCTCTGGTTTCTGAGACTCTTTATGACTTCTCAGGTTGGGCATGTTTATTTGCTGTGATTACTTTACTTGTTCTGCTGACAATTTACAGAAAACGCTTTTGATACGAAACTATGTCACAGTTTGTCCTGTCCGTAGATCATTTCTTTTGAGAATTCAAATACCTAATCCATTAACCAAAACCAATAGAAATACTCTGCTTTACTTATTTGTTTTTCACTGAACCCCAGTGAATATAAAAAGGTGTAGAATGAGTCCTTTTCATATGATACATAAAAAAAAATCAAAGTTTGATTAAAATATTTTTATTTTTTTCAATGTTAAAACATTTTACATCAAGTTGTACATTAAAATGAAATTTAACTTAAGTTTTTATGGTATACTGACATCACAACAGTTAAAATATAAGTCAGAAATAAATGTTAACATTTCAAATTATGAATTAATTTTGATAATTGTAACAAAAACCAGAGATCTACGGACAAGACATTTTTCTACGGACAAGACATTTGGTGCTTTTTGAGCTGTGAATTATTGGAAAGCATTGTAAATTCAAAACCTTTGGCATAGATTTGATCAGTAGACAGAGGTCTATTCAGGATAAAATGATTATATTGGTTTTAGATATCTATCCTGGAAGACATGGTGGTCTACGGACAGGACAGATTTAGTGGGACATTTTTCTCATAATGTAAAAATCGCTGTCAAGAAAATTTCCAAATACAAGTTGGTTCCAGGTGGTTTTTATCTGTTCCTAGTTGTGTTCAACTATTTATAACTGCAAAAGTCACAAAGATTTATGTAAAAATAAATTTTATGGTGGTATCCCTGAATTTCAAATCACAAAAAGTACAAAATGCATAACGATCGGGTAGTTTCAGTATTTTATTTATTTCTCAGGCCATTGTTGATGGATTTTGCTCAAACAACCAGCAAAAGAAAAGGTACTAAATCATGCATACATTTAACAAAGTATGAGTTATGTTAATTTTATCTGAAAAGAGAAATTTCTGATTGAAAAACAACGCTTTTTGAAATGTTACAGCATAACGCTATTTTTTGGCCAATTTTTGACCATATATTCTGGGACAGAAAAATTTCAGTGAAAGATATTAGAGAATTTTTTTTTGGAACATGTTAACATGACTTTAAGTTATCACCGGCAAAAGTATTTTGTGCTATATGATTGAAAATATATCAGGTACAGGTATATAACATAAGACAGGGATAAAATTGGCATCTGATCTTGGCTGAGGTGTACGGAAAACACATTTCCTTATTCTAATTTCTAGAAATCCGGAATTAAAACGTAAATAAAACACTAAACCTTGCAGACAATAACTTTACGAAAAGATAAATCACGCGAAGGGAGATAATGCTTACAATACTGTATAAACTAGACCCCGGTCCATTACCATATAAAGTAGGAATAGCACCTAAAAGCAGGGAACCAGTGTAAATACAGTCGTTTCGTACTATAATACTTTCGTACCTAATGGAACTGTCTTACGCATTTTCGTACTCGGAAGTGACGTAGATGTATTGGACTCCATTTTTTGATGTAATTTTCTTGTTTTGTCATTGCTAAAGCAAGTTTTAGTAGTATTTACTACTCGTTACACAAAAAGCCTGAAATTCAAGTACTTTTCAAGGCTAGATATGAATTTTCCAGTACTTTTCAAGACAACACTCTGTTTCAAGGACTTTTCAAGACTACCCCTCATTTGCAAGCACTTTTCAAGCCTGTGCGAACCTTGTAATACTGTCACTGGAACTAAACCCTAGCTTTCAATATCAAAAACCTACTTTCACATTTATTACAAACATATCACAGAAGGATGTGAAATAATGGTTCAGTGATATTAAAGGCTGTCATAATACACTAATTATTTAGACCAACTCCCCTAAAAGGGTTGAACTCTGTATCAAACAACACAACTAGATTTGTCCAACATTTGAAGATGATCGATTGAGTGCAGCTCATATAATGGATTTTGTCTTTGGCAGGGTAGAAAAAAACTATAGCAAAAGGTAAAAGCTGGTAATCAGCATTTTCTACATTTCCTTCTACGTTTTAAAAGGATTCTTTTCCAGGGTTGTTAAAATCTATGCAGGTTTAGGGATGAGCGGATACCCCTCTGACTTGGCAGTTCTAAAATGGACACTATTTTACTACAGTAAAACCTTGTTATTTCGAGTCTCGGACATTCGAGAACCCGGCATAATTCGAGGAATTCCGAGAGTTCCGGTAAAAACTCTACTTTATTGAACTAAAAGTAGCTCGGTAATTTCGAGTCTCGATAAGTCGATAATTCGAGCACGGATGCTGGTCCCAGTGATCATTTTCCTTCCTTAAATTGATTGTTTATTCGAATACAATACTTTCGCACCTCTCCAACGATTGTTTTCACACCTTTCCAAGCAAACGATTTCATCTCGCCAGCCTGTCTACGATGTGGCGCAAGTTTTACAAACTGACAATTACTACGGGGTATTCATACCACAATATGATTTGAAAAGGTGTTATGTTAATTAATGATGAGAGGCTACTTGTGACAACAGCCCTTTAAATTCATTGTTGATCCTGAAAAGTCAGTCTAGTAACAGCATTCGTGATCAGACGACGCCATATTTTTATCAGTTTTCGTGTCAAATCTATTTATAGCATCAGGTTTTTCCCAGTTGCATCGCCACAGATTAGCACCCGTTTGATCACATCAATTTTATCTGTTTAGTTACGCTGACGTAAATGTGATTTTCACGGGTTGTGTAGATATTCTGATCTGTTTTCGTGTCGAAGACATTGGTAATGAGAAAAGTCAAAATTCTCTGTTTTTATCTCTCATTAGCTCAGCACTATAACTTCAGTAATTTCCACAAAATTTCTATGACCATTTCAACAGCTCCGAAATAAAACGGTACCATTTGTGATTAAAAATTTTGACGTCTTTCCCGACATTTAAATGGGCAGATTTTACGATTTTGTTGAAATTACAGCACACGACTTTTCCAAAAACTATCGAAAGAAAGACCAGATTATTTAGAATATTTAATTAAAAGTCCATACTCATATGATCAAAACAGGAAAATTCACAGAAAATAACCCTATTGATACTACAGTATATTGTTCAAATGCGGTAAATGAATTAAGCAAATAGAGACAGATAGATCTACAAAGTTATACTGCTCGGGAGGAAGACTTTGATCGCCGATCTCGAACATACTTGCATTTTTCTCCAAGGACATTTTGGATGATTCGAACTCCGCGAAAACTCGAGCATTTTGCTCGTCCCCTTGGGACCTCGAATTATCGAGGTTTTACTGTATTTATATTTGCTCTAAAAGCTTACTTTAGAAGTGTCCTTGATGATGTGCAGTCCTCAAATCTTATGCTGTACCCAACTTCCTGCCCCAGTCCTACATCCATTTCTTCCGACACACGCTGGGCAACAGACATGGCTGCCACTCGCCTTGGCTGTGTACAGGCGACACCTTTCTTCTGGTACCTTACACGAACCCATTCTAAACACCATTGGGGAATCTACAGTAAGGCAAATATACAATTATTGAAAATCATAAGACTTACAGCCCTTTAGAGTGGTATCCAATTATGTTACCAATAGTAGTTAACCCTTTACAGCAAAACCTGATTTGTAGGAAAGAAAACATTGTGGGAAAAAGGAGAAAATGCTGGTAACCAGCATTTTCTTCTTTTCCCACAAATGTTTTCAAAAGGCATCTTTCTAAGGGTCATTAAAACTCAGGATTGTGTGGGAAAGGCTCAACAGCATCAAAGCAATAATTAGCAATGAGAGGTTTGAATTCTGTCCAAGTGACTTTTATCAGTCCTCTGGAAGATTTGGCCAATGCTGGAGATTCAACCATAGAACCTTCAGTTCCTGGCCCTGTATGTTATCCACCTAGCTTAGAGGCTAGGCTTGCTGTTTGTAAATTCTTTCATGACTGATGAGGTGAAAAAAAAAATGTCTAGAGAGTTGAAAATGGACCTTTCACTATACAATCCTGAGTTTTAATGACTGAGGAAAAAGTCTTTTGAAAACCTAGTGACAAAAGGCAAAAATGCTGGTAACTAGTATTTCCTCCTTTTCCCACAAGGTTTTCTACACTTTCATAGTCAATTACCCATCATTTCAGCTATATCTAATTTATATTCTGTGAATGCTTCACATTTAGACAAGTCTAGAATTTTGAGGTTTGGTAAATATTTAACCCTTTACCATACTATCCAAAGTTTTAATGACCCACAGAAGAAAGCCTTTAGAAAACATTGTAGGAAAAAGGACACAATGCTGGAACCTGAATTTTTTCCTTTTCCTGCAATGTTTTCTACTGTATCAAAAATTTCACATCATTTGAGCCTCATTAAAATTTTCTGCAAATACTTTTATTTTGGACCAGTCTACAATTTTGACATATGGTGACAAGGTACAGGGTTAAGATACTCCCTTTCACATAGGTATTTATTACAGGCCTCCGTGAAAAAAATACCTGTGTAGTTTTTCCTGACCCCGTCTCTCCAACCAATACTAGAGTCTGATGTTTGTTAAGTACTTCATTGAACTTGTCTTTATATTCCCAAACTGGCAGTGTCTTTCTTTTTGTGAGTAGCTGGAAATACTTAGTTGTGTGTGGCAATCCTGCATAAAAAGAAATTTAGAATTTTGAAATATAAAATGCCTTTGAAGTCATTATGGTAATGAAACTTTTGATTTACTAGCATTTTCTCCTACAAAAAAAATACTACTGTTTCACCCTTTACCACACAATCCTGGTTTTGACAACCCTGAAATAGAAGCCTTTTGAAAACATTGTGGCTAATGGAGAAAATGCTGCTAATCGGCATTTTCACCTTTTCCCACAATGTTTTCTACCCTGCCATTAAATGTAAGATTTTTTTCCCTTATCTTTAAAACATAACAATGCACATAACATTTTATAAAAAATGAAAATTTCATTTTTAAATTATTGTCTGCAAATGCTTTCAATATGAAACGAGTCCAAAGATTTGCTGCTTCGTGAATAGGTAAACTGATTACTTTGTAAACAAAATAATATAGTATTACCTGTGAAAGGGTTCAGTTGAAACTGGGGCTTTGGTATATTGAACTGTTCAAATATTGATTTTGACTTATCATCTTTCACATCCTTCTGATCTTTTATTGGTGATCTTGATCTCTCCCTTCGCTCTCCATCCCTAGAAATGTAAGGAATATTTTTTATGCCCTCCTTGAAAAAACAACTTTTGTAATCACGAAGACTTCAAAACTACTTTTACAATCCAAATTTTTTTAATGACCCTAACTTATGAGAAAACTTTTGAAAATATTGTGGAAAAAAGACAATGCTGGTAACGCCTCCTTGATGGCTTTAAATTGCCAAAAAAAAAAAAAAACAGGAAAAAAATTACAAATATCTCCAGTGAAAAGGAGTCTAATTCAGGATCACTGAATGTCAAAGGTATTTGATTTTATGGAGTTATCTGTGACTAGGGTAAAGGAAATTCTGATCACTCTTTGTCTTGTTGGTGATTTTGGGTGGGTAGGGCATTTGTTTAGTGTTGTCTCTGGTAATCGAGGCATTCCATTCCTTGTGTTTCTTTATGTATGGGGAAAGGCTTTTTTTTTTTTCATATTTTATAATTCTTTTGCATTTTAGAATGTCAAATTCCTGGGGATGTGTATTTGAAGAATGCCATCTAGTGGGAGATAATGGGTGACATTTTGACAATAAAGTGGTTCGTTTTGACTGGGGGACGCTTTGACTGTAAGATTGTTGTGTTTGCAAGCGACGCACTTGAACAACATTCCTTTACAATACTTGCAGATTCCACTGACTAACATAGAACGTCAGAGTTCTAGTGCTCTACAAGTTTCCCCATGACAGAACAGTGTCGTTGAATGAACGCATCCGTAAAAAAAAAACGTGGTAAAATAGCAGATCTTGACCATCGTCATTGGGACGTAATTTCACGGATTCAGTTCCTTTTGTTCATGTTCTTCAATTTAAGCACAATTACCTAAACTAATGAGGGATACTAAAAAAAAGATGTGGGGGCTTCCCTTCAGGATGAATGATGACACATGAAATTACCTTTTCTTGTGCGAATCGCCTACATCTATGCGGTGCCGCTTCGACATGGCTCTTTCCGTCAGCGACTTTTCTTGTTCATAATCACGTGATTATTGGGACTTGTGGGTAAGTATTGGTTCTCGGCTGAAGTTCGCTTCTCGTATTCACATCAGGGATTCAGTGCCAAACAGCAGAAAACCAACCAGCACGTGTTTTTTTTTTTCTTGCACTGGTACCCCTTATTTTTTGGGCACTTATACGGTTATTGAATCGGGTCGCAGGCCCCCAGGTTGAAACTTTGCCTCATTTCCGTTTGAAAATAATCGAGAAAGTGTGATTAATTAAAAGGGTTTCATAGTCATGGCAGGGAATGAAAATCAGAAATTATTGGAATTTCATGAGATGGGATTGGATGATCGTATTAGAAAGGTATTTACCCATATCAACCGCCTGATCGTTCGTTGAATCGAATTGTAATAGGTTTTCGTGAATGATTGACAGCTGACAGCTTCAACGCACCATCCTTACAGTTACTTCAAATGATACTGAGGCAGAAACATTATGAGAAAAAGTGTGGAAGAGTAGGCATGAATGATGTCATTTTAGATCAGTTTGACATTCCTGACATATTCAGCTGAAGGAATGAAAATCCATACTGTCAGTTACCATCTGCCTATAAGTCCGCTCAGATGCTGTTTTTGATTCTGGTCTATGCCAGACCTTCAGAGCAACGTTCATTACCAAGTATCTGGAATTAATAAGATTTTACTTACATCTTCTCGAACGGCCCCAGGGTTTTCCATGACGCATGAAGCCTGCGCCATAGTTGTAATTTTAATTCAAAATGACCCCCAAAATAAATGACAGTGCATCATCAGTGACACAACTTTCCAAAATCTAAATCATGTACGAAATTGAAATAAGTGTTATAAATCCAAGTCTGTTCTTGCTTCAACATCAGAAGAACACCACTCTATCTTGAACTACAGGTATATTTTAGATGAAAGTGGTTTTCTGGTAATTTATTTATAGAATAAGACTGGTTTACGCATTACTGCCATAAAGTATAATGGACATGTATTGTAATAATGGGCCCAGTCATAGTCTTGGTTGGGATCTCTGCATTTCAGAACATATTTTATATGACTTCTGGTATATGAAAATAAACATTACCGGACTGTCCTGTTTTTGGAAAATAATGTCACAACGAAGAAAATTGTAGCATTCTCCAATTGTCTGCCTCTTTCAACTGCAGATCAAGCCACTTCAAGCAGCATTTTAGACGAAAATGTCAGGCTGTCAAGAAGTAAAATCATACTTTGCTTCAGAGGTGACTGACTGACTTTTCTATCTTGGAGTTTAAAGGTGACATGCAATATAAATTGTGCTTGAAGTTGATGACAAAGAGATCCATTTCTTTTGAACTCCTGAATTAACAAAATGACCCTCGGCTAATGAGGAAGGGGGTCACAGTTACCCCCAATTTTTAAAGGTGGGTACTTAGAATTTTCACATCACACCAAATCAAAAAATATATATAACACTGAAATTTATATGAAAAAACAATACAAATCATCAATAATTAAGGATCATAAAACTACAAAAAATATTTTTTGATGGTATTCCCCTAAAAGGCTACGTAGCCTCTTAAGCTATTTTTAGATTTCACGCCAAAAATAAAAAAAATGCATTGTGGAAATGTTAAGTGACTGTGATGTGACTAATGAGGCTTAAATTCCATTACATAACAAAAATGTAATTATTTTTCATAATATCTTCGGACGCCATGTTTGAAGGTTCGTCCGTGTATTTCCAGTATGTAAATGAGCAAGTTGTTCATCTAAAAATCGAACGTGTTTCCCATCGTTGTCGACCTTGGCCATAGTAAATCTCTAATTTCTCGTGTTGTAGGATTGTTTTCGACTACTGGGGTTTTATGAATGAAGATTATAAGGCTTTGGGAGTATAAGGATGATATTTTTGTATTTTTGTAAAATTTTCGTCCTAAATTCTGAAGGGCCACTTTTAAAGCCAAGGGAAAACCCAGGGTTCAATGCGACAGATATTGTTGTCTTAAGGCGAGTTGTCTTTGGGATGAGCTGTCTGTTTGAATGACATTTTGTGTTCAGAATTAAATTGTTTTTTGTCTGCAAATACTTTCAACTTGACAAAGGTAAGATCTTGTCGACCCAACTTCGGTGATGCTCCCAAGCATTTCAGTGATACAATTAAATGAGAATGAGAATGTCATCATAAAGAAGGATGCAGACTTTGGACTTCTTTCTAGAAGCCACATTACCAGTAAAATTTTCAAGTCTTGCCAATTCTGCCCTATATCAGGGTTTTCCTTGATGCACGATTTTGTGCGTTTTGACGCACTTTTAAGAAAAATGACCCGCATTTTTTTCAGTAATGCGTCATGGTGGACGCACAAATATAATAAGAGGTAATAATGTTCGTATATACTTCTGAGACTGTTACATCGTGAGCAGATGAACAATCTGGAGTACGAAGGGAAAATGGGACGAAACACTGGACTGTGTATTGATTTTACTAAAATACCGTCTGTCTTTAAACGGGTCTAAACTAAACCAGTCGATCTCAAATGAAAACAATCTGTTTGTTTAAGCGATTTAGCGAATTACATTTTGTTGTGACCCCCACAAATTTCAAAATGACCCCCATTATTTTTGTGTAGGGGGTCACAATGACCCCCTATTTTTGTGGCCGAGGGAAAACCCTGCCTATATAAATGCAATTATCAACAGTGTTCACACTGTTGTAGGATCTAGCTAGGCATTGGCCTCTGGGTTTCGTTTTGAAAGGGTTTTTTCTGTACTGGTTCTGGTCTGTAGCAGTTGGCTTCAGACTTGACTGATAGGTGCTTCCAAACTTCATTCAAAGTATGTCTTAAGATCTAATTGCAGTTTCATAAAAAAATAAGTCCTCAGGGAGACTATTCTATTCCTCAACAATTCTGTTAGAGAATGAGTTCTTTCTTATATTTGTATGCAGGGTTTGAAATTCCCACATAATTATTTACTCGCCCATAATTATTTACTCGCAAAATGCCTGTCAGAAATGGTAATTGGCATGTTGAAATTTTAAGCACTCGTTACAAAATGCGAGTAGAAATTATTGAGGATCAGGAACAATTTTCAAAATGTTCTAAATTTCCTATGTGAATACAAAGAAGGTAATTCTTTTCATTCTGGATAAACACCAGTCATGTCGCACTGAGAATGCCCTTAGACGTCTGTTGATGATTTTTAAGTTGCACGTTTTTTTTGGCTGGGGATATCATTCAAGAAATTGCTTGTTGAACAATGAAATTGCAGATTTTTGGAATGTCTTTGTAAATACTCTGAACGATTTTGCAGGAGGAAATCTGCAATATAAATTTTAATCCATGACACAGTAATTCTGAAAACAAGACATGCAGGCCTTGCTTTACTAGAATATATTTATTATGCAATAAGAAGGAATCTCTGTGTGATTTTGGGAGAAAATGGTAACATTTTCAGATTGGAAAGAGATTTGTTTTACAGACCCATTCTGAGAAGGAGAAAAATGCTCTTTGAGAGACTCAATTGCAGCCAATATTAACTCTTTACTGAACAATCCATGGTTTTTACAACCCTGAGATAGAAGCCTTTTGAAAACATTGTGTGAAAAGGAGAAAATGCTGTTAACTCATTACCAAACGACAAAATTTTAGGTTTGTCTAAATCGGAAGCATTTACAGACGACAAAGTAAAGGTGACTGAAATTTTTAAATTTGCTTTGTGACAAGTAGAAAACATTGTGGGAAAAGGAGAAAATGCTGGTTACCAGCATTTTCTCTTTTTTATCACAATGTTTTCTGAAAGCTTCTTTCTCAAGGTTGTCAAAAGTAGGGATTGTGGGTTAACCAGCATTTTCTCCATTTCTTACAATGTTTTCAATCCTGCTGGAAACATAATTATGTCAATTTTTGAGTTACCTTTATTTAGTTGTCTGCAAGTGCTTTCAATTTGGACAAGTAAAAAATTTTGTGGTTCAGTAAAGAGTTAAACATCCCCGTCTACTGTACAGCTGGTGAGCAGAAACGCTGCTAAATTTAAAAAAAATTAGAATGGTACAGATATCTGTCCTTTGTGTACACAAGGATAAATTTCTGACATATATGATGTAACTGAATAAAAGAAACACGGAGATTAGAGTTAGAAACCGAACATTGGTCAGAAGAAAACTGGCTGACGATCGAAGCTGTAAACAGTGGCGGTGCGTCACGGAAATTTATCGTTGATTTCCGCCTAGAGTCGAATCAAATTTCAATTTTTGATTCACATATATTTTGTCTTCTGCAAATGCTTTCAATTTGGACTAGTCCAAAATTTTGTCGTAACTTGCATATAGGCCATGACCTCTGTCTGAAAATTGAGGCTGCAATAGAGAAGCCTACATTTTCTTTGCTATCCTCAGTATACACAGCGAAAAGGTCAAATATAGTCATGTGACAGAATGCAGGATCATCATAGGAATCTACCCTAGTGTAAAATGGATATCAAAAATCTTCGATTCAAAAACGGGAAACGACGAGTTTAAGTTGAAGGCCGCAACTCAGCGAAATTGCATTATCTATCGACCGTAATCTAAGCAACTCTGCAACTGTCAGGCACAATATTTGGCATAAAGACATAAGAATGACTATATTTTGATAAAATAAATGCAAAATGAGTTAAAACTCGCGGAAAATGAGTATAAGGGCCTCTTTAAGCAACGTGGTTTCCACAATGCTTTCTACCTTTCCTAAAGCAATTTTCTATTTATGAACCAAATTTATTTCCACAATGCTTTCTACCTTTCCCAAAGCAATTTTCTATTTATGAACCAAATTTATTTTGTCATCGGCAAATGCTTTCAATTTGAACAAGTCCACAATTTTGTTGTTTGGTAAAGAATTAATATCATTGCTTCCATAATTGGCTGTACGGCACTGAGGTTGTACAGCTTGTAATTATTGACCCTTGATTAAAATCTAGAGACAATTGTTCATAATGATTTTTTCAGGCTATTTCAAAGCAAGGCTGGGCAAAACCGACACCTATTCAGGAACGGGTTATTCCACTAGCACTAGAGGGTAAAGACATCTTGGCTCAGGCCCGGACTGGATCTGGAAAAACAGCTGCATTTGTAATACCAGTCCTGCAAAAGATATTATCATCAAAGGAGGTTTGACAGAATGTTTTTACAGATCAACAAAATTTGTACTTCACAGTGTTGTATTGACAGCAAAAGAGGCCGTGCTTTAAAAGGATAACTAGCTATCCATGTACATTAACCCTTTACCAAACAATCCCCGGTTTTTATGACCCTGAGATAGAAGCCTTCTGAAAAAATGTGGAAAAAGCTGCATTTTCTCCTTTTCCAACAATGTTTTCTACCCAGCTGCAAATGTTTCAGTTTTTGAGTCTAGTATGGTTTGTCGTCAGCTAGTGCTTTGAGTTTGGACCAGTCTAAAATTTTGTCATTTGGTAAAGCCTTAAAGTAGCCTTTACTCTTTACTAGAATTTCTTAAAGGTTTATGCTTTTTCAGTTTTAGTGCATAATTATGACAGTTCAGCATCAAGGGAAATGTGAATGACATCGTCTAAACAAACCATCAGTTTCGGCTTATAAGGATTGCATCAAACTAGCCTGCATTGTCAAGTGAGAAAACGAGTAGAACGAGAAAATGAGTAAAGACTGGTCACCAGCATCTTCTCCTACTCTCACAGTGCTTTCAAAAGATTTTCCTTCTCAGGGTTGTTAAATGTCGGGATTATGTGGTAAACAGTAAAGTAACTTTTGTACTTCTTTACTTTTTTCAGACTGCAACAGAACAATGTGTGAAGGCTCTGGTAATGACACCATCTAAAGAATTATGTAGCCAGGCCTTTCAAGTTATACAGGTATGGTTTCTTTAACCCATTACCACACAATCCCTACTTTTGATGCCCCTGAGAAAGAAGCTTTTGAAAACAATGTGGGAAAAGGAGAAAATGCTGGTAACCAGCATTTTCTCCTTTTCCCACAATGTTTTCTACCCTTCACAACACAAATTTCAAATTTTCAGTCACTTTTATTTTGTCGTCTGCAAATGCTTTCATTTTGGACCAGTCTAAAACATTGTCGTTTGGTAATGGGTTTATATCCTTAGCAGAAGTTCAGATGTGAAAAGTACGCAATCCTAAAATCAGTGGATACACATTGGAATAGTCTCAACAAGGCAGTTTTAGAGAGACCCCCTGATGAGGTTTTAGTGAAGAACTGGGTTGATAATACTCTTTGGACCCCAAATGTCCCTCTATTAGGGGTACTTTGAATTATCCCTCTACCACACAACCCCAAATTCGAACAACCCAGATCAAGATAGATATTAAAGCATTGTGTGAAATGGAAAAAATGTTGGTAACCAGCATTTTCTCTTCCTTTTCCTACCATGTTTTCATCTTTTCTAAAGAAAAAACCCTCTTGATGAGAAACACGAGAAAATTTTAGACTGGTCCAAATTGAAAGCATTTGCAGATGACAAAATAAAGGTGACTGAAAAATTTAAATTTGTTCTGGGAAGGGTAGAAATCAGTGTGGGAAAAGGAGAAAATGCTGGTTACCAGCATTATCTCCATTTCCCACAGTGTTTTCAAAGACTTCTTCCTCAGGGGTATCAGAAGTAGAGATTGTGTGGTAATGGGTTAATTTGGACAAGTCCAGTAGTTTGTCGTTTGTTAAAGAGTTATACGTGTGAAATATTAAGATTCGCTTCAATAGTATTTTGTGTTTACGCTTTTGCACCCTATTTGTGTGCTCCCACCCTCACCCATAAGTATCTTAACTTTTTAGAAAACAATCCCTGGATTTTACAACCCTGAGGTAGAACCCTTTTGAAAACATTGTGGGAAAAGGAGAAAATGCTGGAAACCAGTCAAATTTAACAGTTTACGAATCAATCCCAACTTTTAATTACCTGGGAAAGAAGGCTTTTAACTCATTACTAAACACCAAAATTTTGGACCAGACCAAATTGAAAGCAATTGCAGACGACAAAATACATGTGAATCAAAAATGGAAATTTCAGTTGGAAAGGGTAGAAAAACATTGTGAGAAAAGGAGAAAATGCTGGTTACCAGCATTTTCTCCTTTTCTCACAATGTTTTCCAAAGGCTTCTTTCTCAGGGGCGTCAAAAGTAGGGATTGTGTGGTAATGGGTTAAAAAAATTGTGGGAAAAACAGAAAATGCTGATAACCAGCATTTTCTCCTTTTCCCACAATGTTTTCTGTTCTTTCACAGATAAATCTTGCCACTGTAGCAATATTTGAATCGTCATTTGCAAATACTTTTAATTTTGACTGGTCCAGAATGATGTCACTTTGTACAATTGAATCTTTTCAGGATTTATCAGGCTGTTGTTCGAGAGAAATCAAGTTTGTGGATGTGTCTCCTCAAGTTCCCATGGCAACACAGAGGTAAAACTGTTTTATTTGTTATCATGTGTATTTACACACACACACACGAAAACAACTCTGAGTATCAACATCCCCAAAGAGGAAGACCTCAAAAACCATTGTGGGAAAAGGAGAAATTTCTGACTTCTAGTATTTTTATTTGTGCACACAGTGTTTCTACCCTTCCAATAAAAAGAGTTTTGTAGTTGTGGGCATTTTGTCGTCTGCAAATGCTTTCACTTTGAACACTTTTGTTATTCTGTAAGGATTTTACTGTTTTTCTCTTTACTTTTAACCCTTTCCCAAACAACAAATTTTGGACCCTTCCAAACCGAAATAATTTGCAAACGACAATTTTAGATTTGGAGAAAATTGCAGAAAGTTCTCACAAAGGGTAGAAAACACTGTGGGAAAAGGAGAAATTGCTCGTTATGAGCAATTTCTCCTTTTCCCACAGTGTTTTCAAAGACTTTACTGCAGACACGTAAAATCGAGGGCTTGTTTGGGAAAGGGTTAAATCATTACAAAACAACACAGTTTTCCACTTGTCTAAATTGAAAGCATCCACAGAGTACACCTATAATGGGTCTCAGATGATGGGATTTCTGTATGTTCAAATCTGGCAAGTTCTAACAGTATGGTGAGATTTATTTTCTTTAAACCTTTACTGTACAATTCTGTTTATTTCATAAAATGTGTTAACTCTTTACCATACGACAAAAGTTTGGACCTGTCCAAATTGAAAGCATTTGCAGACGACAAATTAAATGTGAATCAAAAATTGACCACTGATTTGGAAAGGGTGGAAAACATTGTGGGAAAAGGAGAAAATGCTGGTTACCAGCATTTTCTCCTTTTCCTACTATGTTTTCAAAGGCTCTCTCTCTCAGGGTCGTCAGAAGTCGGGATTGTGTGGTAAAGAGTTAAATATGGCTTCTGAAAACATTTTTTTGAAAGGAGAAAATGCTAGTCACCAGCATTTTTGTATTTTACGATAATGTACTTTCTTCAAAAGAAATGTTAACACTCGGGATTGTACGGTAAAAGGTGAATCCCATAGTAGTGTTAATTGCAATGTACGTCATGGAGGCAAGTTATCTACAGCCAAGCCTTGTTGTTTATTTGATAATATTCAGGGCTTAATATCTTGTCCCCAAACTGGGTTAAATTGTTTCCTAGGATTGACATTAAACTATTCCACCTTTTAAAATTATTGATGTCGGAAACAGCCAGTGGTATTGAAAGAATGAATTGCAAAGTGCTGGTTTATGAACTGCATGAAATCTTGGAACATTTGCTCGAGCTGCCATAATGCAACTTAATTCCAAAGGATGTGAGAAAAGTTATAGAAAATTGTAATACTGGTTTTAAATCTAAACAAAATGACAAATTATTAGACTCAAACAAGTTGAAAGCATTTGCAGATAACGAAGATAGCAGAGATAACATCTGTCTGAAAAAGTTTTTAAAATTCTGTGTCAAAAGGGAAATTGCTGGTTACAAGCACTTTGTCCTTTTTTAGCTCCACTGGCCGAAGGCCAGCGGGCTATTGTCATGGCGTTGTGTCCGTCGTGCGTCCGTCCGTTCGTCCGTTCGTCCGTGCGTGCGTCCGTAAACTTTTTCTTTAAAAAACTTCTTCTCAGAAACTATTGACTGGATTTTTACCAAATTTCACAGGAATGTTCCTTAGGTGGTCCTCTTTCAAATTCCTTCAAATAATTGTGTTCCATGAATAATTCTGGTTGCCATGGCAACCAAAGTAAAAAACCTTTAAAAATCTTCTCCTCCCAAACCACTAATTGGATAGCATTATTTTTTTGCAGGAATGTTCCTTAGATATAGGTCTACAGAATTCCTTAAAAAAAAAAAGATCCGTCAAAAAACATGGCTTTTATGGGAGACTCATTTTCCTTTTATGGTATAAAGTAAAATCTTTGAAAAATTTCTTCTCTCAAACTACTTGTTTTGATTTCATTGTTGTATTGAAGGTTAGTTCCAATGGTGGTAAGTCTTTACCATACAATCCTGACTTTTAAGGACCCTAAAGAAGAAGTCTTTGGAAAACACTCTTGGAAAAGGAGAAAATGCTGGTAATCAGCATTTTCTCCTTTTACCTCAGTGTTTTCTACTCTATGAAAGAGAGAAATCATCATTTCATCAATGTTTAATTTGTTGTCTGCAAATGCTCTCAGTTTGGTCACATCCCAAGTTTTGTCGTTTGGTAAAGAGTTAAAGATGGTTGCTTTACATAATCTGTAATCCTTTTCATATAAAGCAAGGGAAACTCTGCACTTTGATTAGTTCTGGTAAAGGTTTGTTGACCTCCTGGTGACCTGGTAGAAAGAGGGACAGGGCTTTACTGTTGTGATAAGGCATTTTGTTCTCCAATCAAACTGATCACTGACAAAGAAGAGTTTAGAAAACATTGTGGGAAAAAGAGAAAATGCTGGCAACCTTTTCCCACAATGTTATCTACCCTTCACAAAACAACTGTCAAATTTTCAGTCACTTTTATTTTTTCATCTACAAATGCTTTCCATTTGGACAACCATAGAATGTTGTGATTTGGTAATGAGTTAACTAAACTAGAAGACAAAATTTTTATAACTGGCCATAATTGAAAGATGTTGCAGACAACATAATAAATCTTCAAATTAGTAAAACTTGTATCAAAAAGGGTAGAAATTATTGTGTCAAACTAAGAAAATGCAGGTAACTTTTATTTTCTTCTTTTCTCACAATGATTTTCATAGCCTTTTTTCTTTAGTGACCTAAAATGCAGGAATGAATGGTAATTGTAAAAAGACTTCTCTTCACCGGTACAGAAAAATCAGGCCTGTGGAGCGATACAGGCGCTCAAGCGCCTCTAGTTTCCACAATGTTTTCAAAAGCCTTTTTCTGAAGAATCCCTTACAAACAAGCCTGAAATTGTTTAACCATTTTACAAAATAACAAATAAGACTTGTCAAAATTGACAGCATTTGCAGACAACCAGCATTTTCTCCTTTTACCAAAATGTTTTGAGGCTTTGTTTCCAGGGTTGTTAAAATTAGGGATTGTTTGATAAAGCGTTAAAGGAGGGTTTGTGGTATGACTTTGTCCGTACTAAAGAACTACAGAAACTACTGAAGGATTACAGATGTAATTTTCATTCATTTACTTGTACATGTCTATTGTATTCCATAACATTTGAATCTTCCTCTGTGAAAAGGGGGTTTAATGCATCTGCGTGCATCTGCGAAACATAATTATCAAAAGCCCCAAAAGCAGTCCATGCAGGCTGACTGTGATGGAAATTTTTTGTGATTGGTAAATTTTCTCCATGTTAAAGGACCAGTCTACCGCATGATTCAGTCGGTTGTTGGACAAAATAGATTTAATGGATACATAGCTATATGGCCTGCAACACAAAAAAAGGGGCATGTGGGCATTTGCAAAAAGTTTTGTCTTGGATCAGCCTGCGCAGTTCGCGCAGGATAATCCAAGACGACACTTTATGACGACATCAGATTTCATCCTACCATATACTTGTGCAAAATAGAAAATTGTATAAAATTGAAAAGTGCTGTTTCGGATTAGCCCAAGCTGACTGCGCAGGCTGATCCGAAACGACACTTGACGCAAATGTCCGAGTGTCCGTTTCGCATGTTACAGACCATATATGATGACTTGCTTGTTTTAACTCTTTACCACACAATCCCTACTTTTAATGACCCTGAGAAAAAAGCTGTTTGAAAACATTGTGGGAAAAGGAGAAAATGCTGGTAACCAGCACTTTCTCCTTTTCCCATAATGTTTTCTAACCTTCCTAAGCCAGATTTCAATTTTTCATTCACATTCATTCGTCATCTGCAAATGCTTTCAATTTGGACCAGTCTAAAAGTTTCTTGTGTGATAAAGAGTTAATTCATAAAGGAGATGCATAAACTCTTTACCACACAATCCCGACATTTAACGATCCTTAGATAGAAGCCTTTTGAAAACATTGTGGGAAAAGGAGAAAATACTGGTTATCAGCATTTTCTCCTTTTCCCACAATGTTTTGTACCCTGTTGGAAACAAATTTCAGTTTTTTAATGACATATGATTTGTCGTCTGCAAGGGCTTTTAATTTGGACCAGTCTACAATTTTGTCGTTTGGTAAAGAGTCAATCCTTTACAGTATTATGCTGACTTTTAATGATCCTGGAAAAGAGGCCTTTTGAAAACATTGTGGGAAAAGGAGAAAATGCTGGTAACCAGCATTTTCTCCTTTTCCCACAATGTTTTCTACCCTATCAAAGAAAGACTTCCTCACTTGAGCCACATTGAGATTGTCGGCTGTAAATGCTCTTATTTCGGACTAGGCTAATATTTTATTGTTTGGTAAAGGGTCAAACCTTTTGTGCATAAAACACATGGTTTATTTGGTTGTATTCTGTATATGTTGCTATCAAGGTGGAAGTTTACTGCAAGAGTGTTCATGTGAAGAATATTAATTTTGTTGTACATTATTTTAATGTCAGCTTCTTATACATTTCCCTAGACCAATGCTCGCTGAACAACCAGACATTGTTATTGGGACCCCGAGTCGACTGCTGGCACATCTTAAAGCAGAAAATTTAAAATTGAAAGATTCTCTGGAAATGATCATCATCGATGAAGCGGATCTTGTCTTCTCTTTTGGTCATGAAAACAATGTCAAGGCAATTTTAGAGTAAGTTCAATTTTTTTTACCAAACAGCCAAGCCCACATATCTTAGTCATTAGCGTACAAGACCTAAGAACAGTAGGTGGCTGGTTCAATCCCCAGTTTGTCGTGTTTCTTTCGAAGGATCGATGATGCTCATTGGGACAGGATTCCCAATGATTTGACATAATTACGAGTAACTTCAAAAGCTGTCATTTTACGCAAGATACGGTAAGCGGATAATTGTCTTTCTTGTCCACATATTCTCTTATGTGAGGTCTCGCATGTAACCAGATTTTGTTACACAAATTTCTTTTCTGTAACATGGTTTATGCAATAATTTGTTCGAGTGGGAACACTACTCATTGCTGACCATTGTTTCGAGGATGGTTATTCGGGACAGCAGCCACTGGCTAGGAAAGAAGAGTCAATACTGTGTGGAGTACTGGTAAAAAGAAGCCCCGGAAAAAGTATGGATAGGTGCACTGGCTGTAATAATGTTGACAACGACATTCAACATCATACAATTATTCAGTCATTTTTATACAATAACAAAATTACAGGTCATATCTAAATTGAAAGCATTTGCAGACAACAATGTAGAGGTTGATCAAAAGACAATACTTAGTATTGATACAATAAAAAACGTAATGGTAAAAGGAGAAAGTGCTGGAGTTTTTGGACCCTGGTTTGGGCAAGTTTTAAACTCAGTCATTTGATAAAGGGTGAAAGGGAAACTCATACTTGTAGGGCAGGTAACCTTTGATTTATTTTTGACAACAGTTATGTCCCTTTCTTGTCTCAGAACTTTGTCTCTGATAATGCAACTTCGGCCAAGATTTAGAGCCTGCGTAAAGCACTCTAGCTGGAAATTTCTGCCAAGGAAGAGTTTAGTTCCGGGGTGAACTGCACAAGGCAGTTGACATCATTATCATCTGGGATGAGCCATACCAGTCTCCCTCACGTCATACATAATAGGTATTAACTCTTTACCAAACAATCCCTGGTTTTTACAACCCTGAGGTAAAAAACTTTTGAAAATATTGTAGGAAAAGGAGAAAATGCTGATTACCAGAATTTTCTCCTTTTCCCACAATGTTTTCTTCCCTGCTGGAAACAAATTTTGATTTTTGAGTTACGTTTATTTTGTCGTCTGCAAGTGCTTTCAATTTGGACCAGTCTAAAATTTTGTCGTTTGGTAAAGAGTTAACCTTGTACAAGTCAATCCCATGATTCATCAGCCCTGAGGAAGAAGACTCTTGAAGGCTTAATCTGGTTTGCTTACTGTCTTGTTTTTAATTTTGAAATTTTTTATGTATTTTACACAAACATTGGCAAATAAATGTTTTTGCTTACTTACCATTTGGGTTCAAAATTGGGTCCCCTGGGTTCATAATCTAGGTCACTAGGTCAAATTAAAGAAATACCTTGTGGGCACTCTAGAGACTACATTTCTTGCTCAATTGACTTGAAAATTGCTCAGAATATTTGATGAAATAAAGGATTGGTTAAAAATTTGGTAACATGAGGTGATAAACCAGGTCACTTGGTCAAATTTAAGAAATACTTTGTGGGCACTCTAGAGGCCACTTGTAGACCGTTCAGAATTTTTGTCTCGATTAACTCTTTACCACACAATCCCGATTTTTAACGACCTCTGCGGAAGAGGCCTTTTTGAAAACATTAAGGGAAAAGGAGAAAATGCTGGTAACCAGCATTTTCCCCTTTTCCCTCAATGTTTTCTTACCTATCAAAGACAAGTACTGTTACTGGAGACACGTTTGAATTGTCATATGCAAATGCTTTCAATTTGGACAAGTTTTCATTTTCATCATGTGGTAAGAGTTAACTTTTTGATGAGTTCTAAGTTTGTTCACATTGGGTGATGAATTAGGTCACTAGGACAACTTACAGAAATTCCTTGTGGATGCTCTAGAGGCCACATTTTAAGTTCAACTGACCTTACAGATTGTCAGAAATTGAATTACACATGTAGAGTGAATTTTGCCTATTGACTCAGGTAAGCGATCCAGGGCCATCATAGCCTTCTTGTTTTTCAGACTAGTCTAAAATGATGTTAACTGGTAAAAGACTGATTCTATAAGGTTTGTCCATGAAACCGTAACCAAATAGTTACATGCTTAGTGGAAGAAGAAATGAGGATTATTTTGGGAAAAGGTGCTTGTAATCCCTTTTCCCCCACCTTCTGTGAAACAAATTCAATTTTTTCATAAGGCTACTTCATCATCATTGGTAAAACCAATGATTGAGTGGTAAAGAGTTAATAATTGCCACACAGTCCCAAGGACAAGATTTTAGGTTTGTCCAAATCGAAAGCATGTGCAGACGACAAAATAAAAGTGACTGAAAATTTGAAAGTTGTTTTGTGAAGGTTAGAAAACAGTGTGGGAAAAGGAGAAAATGCTGGTTACCAGCATTTTTCTCCTTTTCCCACAATGTTTTCAGAAGGCTTCTTTCTCATTGTTGTAAAGACCAGGGATTGTTTGGGAAAGGGTTAAATTAAAGCAAGATGGAAAAAAGAAAAAAATGCAGGTAACCAGTATTTCTTTCTTTTCCTACAATTTCTCCTACCCTACCAAAGACAGAGTTGATTGTTTGAGCCACAATTAAATTGTTGTCTGCAAATTCTATCAAATTAGATAAGTCTGCATTTTATAGTGTACTATAGACTTAACCCATTACTACACATTCCCTACTTTTGACGCCCCCTGAGAAAGAAGCCTTTAGAAAACATGGTGGAAAAAGTAGAAAATGCTGGTAACCAGCATTTTCTCCTTTTCCCACAATGTTTTCTACCCTTCACAAATCACATTTCAAATTTTCAGTCACTTTTATTTTGTTGTCTGCAAATGCTTTCAATTTGGACAAGTATATAATATTGTCGTTTGGTAGTGAGTTAACTCTTTACCAAACAACAAAATATTAGACTAGTCCAAAATTGAAAGGATTTGCAGAAGAAAAAAAATGTGACTCAAAAATTTGAACTTGACTATGGAAGTATAGAAAACATGGTGGGAAAATAAGGAAATACTGCTTACTGGCATTTTCTCCTTTTCCCCCAATGTTTTCAAAAGGCTTTTTCCTTGGAGTCCTTTAAACCAGGGATTGTTTGGTAAAGAGTAAAGGGGTTCAATATTCCATTTCCTTCCTTGTCTTCTCCTAATATCAGTTCAGAGATATAAACATTGCACAGTCACCCCACCTACTCTGTATGTCTTTCCGTTAGAGTCATTCCCATACCTCCATCTATTTTCACCTTTCCCAAATGACTTACATAATGTCAACCCTTTTTCTATCCCACATCATCCCATCCCCTCAATGTAAACCCTTTACCACACAATCCCTACTTTTGATGACGCTGAGAAAGAAACCTATAGAAAACATTGTGGGAAAAGGAGAAAATGCTGGTAACCAGCATTTTCTCCTTTTCCCACAATGTTTTCTCCCCTTCACAAAACAAATTTCAAATTTTCAGTTATTTTATTTTGTTGTCTGCAAATGCTTTTGATTTGGACAAATCTAAAATTTTGTTGTTTGGTAATGAGTTAAGGCCTAGATTTCAGCAAAAAAGAAAATGGTGATTATGATGGTGATGGTGATGATGATGATGATGATGATGATGATAATGATAATGATGGTGGTGGTGGTGGTGGTGGTGGTGGTGATGATGATGATGATGATGATGATAACGATAATGATTGTGGTGGTAATTATGATGGTGATGATGATAATAATGATGGTAATGATGATGATAATAATGATTGTGTTGGTGTTGATGATTTTTAAATTATATTTTCAGACATATGCCCAAGATATACCAGGCATTTCTGATGTCTGCCACTCTCGGACAAGATGTTCAGGCCTTGAAACGAATGGTTTTACACAATGCTGTAAGTGCCTTGTTATTCCCTGCGGAAATTAGAGGGATATAGTGTTAGTGTTGGCCGCCACTTCATCTGTCCATCCTTCCATTTGTCTGACTGTCTGTCTGTGTGTCCGTCCCAGTGAATATCTCCAATACCATTGGACAGAATTTCGCGAAACTTTGTACATATGAATAATAACCCATTCTGCCTACACATTTTTTTTTTTTTATTTAATGCAAAATGGCTGACTGGAAGCGATTTTAAGTTACACATTTTTTTTGGCAGGGGATATCATTTCAACGAAATTGCTTGTAATTTAGCTTTTTGTTGAAACTGCAATAAAGATTGATGAATAAGTGGAAAATTGTACTTAAAATTGGGAAAAAATAGGTGCAGTGATGAGGTGCTTCTTACAAGTGCTACTGAGTAGTGATCTACCGATATTTTCTGAAGGTGATCTCAGAGGACAAAGTTTGGATATATCTTTAAGATAAATGGAATTACTTGTATATTGCAAAGTCTGTCAAATCATTGAAATACTGGTAATCAGCATTTTCTTCTTTTCCCACAGTGCTTTCTATCCTGTCAGGGACATACTTTGTTCGTAGAGCCACCTTAAATTTGTCGTCTGCCAATACTTTCAATTTGGACAGGTCTAAAATTTTGTTGTTTGGTAAAGAGTTTAACCTTCATCCTGCTGAATAACTAAAATGAAATTTTCAACCGGATCGGAAAAAAAACCCAAATATTTCTATTTCAAAGTAATCTTTTGTGGGAAAATATCTCCTTTTGCAGACAGTGTAGATTAAGATCAGACTGCACAGAACGTGCAGTCTGATCTTGATCTACTCTGTCTGCAAAAGATCAGTGAGTCAAGCTTAGCAGCCAAAGGGTAATGAACAAAAAATAAAGTGCACAATGTCATAATTTAGAAAGTGAGTACAGATCATCTTGTATAAGTTTATTGACTTGTTATATCTTACAATTTCCTTGTTTGTATTGTATAGGTAATCTTGAAGTTAAATGAATCAGATCTACCAGATTCAAGTAGACTGACGCAGTATCACTTAAAGTAAGATTTAATTTATTCATTCACTATTTGCTTTGTCCTATTCACATTACCACCTCCCATCCTGTGGCAGACTACTCTATCAGTCAAAATTAAGTCTACGACACAATTTCATGTTTTAACAACCCTGAAAAAGAACGCTTTCAAAAAAAAATATGGGATAAGGAGAAAATGCTGGTAACCAGCATTTTCTTCTTTTTTCTACAATGTTTTCTATCCTTCCCAAATTGAATTTCTTACATCGACAGCTTTCAGTTTAAATCAGTCTAAAATTTTATCGCATGGCAAGAAGTTATTGGTGATAATCTATGTGTAGGGTACCGATAGTTGTTTTACAGCTATTTATGTTTCCCCCGTCAGGGTCGGGAGATGTGTTGTTTTTCCAAGTGCATCTGTCTGTCTGTGTGTCTGTCTATCACAAATCTTGTCTACTCTATAATTCCAAACCCTTTTACGATATTTTGATAAAACTTCATACATTTGTAGAGCACCATGAGAGAAAGTGTCATGCACAAGAACAGTAACTCAGCTTGTCAATTTTTAGAGTTATTCCCCATTGGTTATTTTCCGTCACAAATGCTGTCCTTTCTATAACTCGAAAATCTTTTGAGATATTTTCCCACGTTTGTAGAGTACCATGAGATGGAGTGTCATGCACAAAACTGTAACTCCTGTTTGTCTATTTTTCAAGTTATTCCCCTTTCATAATTTTCCCTCACAAATTCTTAACCCTTTGAACGCAAAATAAAGCCAACTTGTATTGTCAGTCTAGAAATTAGATCCAAATACATGTAGTTACTTTTTTGACATTGGTATTGTCTAGAATGTCTTGGCAAAGTGGACAGTGTAGATCCAAGATCAAACTACTTATTTTGTACACTTTGATCTTGATCTAGATTGGCTGCAAAGGCAGTCATGGTTATGAAGGATGCTGCAATTGCTGAGTAAATGATCGATTTTGAATCCTTTATTTATTTTGTAGATGTGAAGAGGAAGATAAATATGCTATCATTTATGCCTTATTGAAACTGCAGTTAGTACAAGGAAAATCTCTTATATTTGTCAACAGTGTGGACAAGTGCTACAGGTAAACAACTATTAATATAATGGAGTGTACTCACAACTTGACTTTTTCTTTATTTAATCCTTTATCAAACAACAAAATTTTGAACTGTTCCAAATTGAAAGCATGTGCAGATGACAAAGTAAATGTGAATCAAAAATTCATAATTCAATTTGGAATGGGTAGAAAACATTATGGGAAAAGGAGAAAATGCTGGATACTAGCTTTTTCTCCTTTTCCCACAATGTTTCTGTCCTCCTCCACCCCCACTTCCCAGAAAAACACTATTCGAGTCACATTAATTATTTGGTCTGCAAATACTTTTAAATCAGACAATTTTAAAACTTTTGTTGATTTGTTTTCGAAAATAATGTTGTAGTTCATTCTATACTAGACAATATATTTTAGATTATTCCATATGGATAGCATTAGAAGGTAACAAATGAAATGTTGCTAGAACTATGAAACTTTTGGAAACGGTGAGCTCTTTATCAGATGACAGATTTGAATGTGTCCAAATCCAAAGCATCTAAAGACTACAAAATCTATTTGACTCAAATGCTTGAAAACATTGTGAGAAAAGGAGAAAATGCTGGTTACCAGCATTTTCTCCTCTTCTCACTATGTTTTCAAAAGCTTTCATGTCAGGGTCAAGCATAAGGCAATAGATGTACATATTCATCAGAGCTTTTTTTGAAAAACTTAAGCAGCAGTATGAATTTACTCTGAACATACTGTTTGTTAACAACAGAAGAAAAAACATTTGTAATTGATTGAAGACATTGGAAAATCTGCCAGTATATAAGATACTTTTCTGTCATGAACATGACTGTGTTCGTAACTATGCCAAGAAATCAGTTGGAGTTTTTCCCACACCACACTTATGTTCTAGGTGAAGTCCTGTTAACTCTACCAAACAACAAAATTTTAGACTGGTCCAAATCGAAAGCATTTGCAGACGACAAAACAAATGTGACTAAAGAATTGAAATTTGTTTTAGGAAGCAAAGAAAACATTGCGGGAAATGGACAAAATGCTGATTACCAGCATTTACACCTTTTCCCACAATGTTTTCAAAAGGCTTCTTCCCCAGGTCGTTAAAAGTCGGGATTGCGTGGTAAAGGATAGAAGTTAAAACATGATTCAAAGAATTTTTTTCTTTTTTGTGTCATTGAAAAGATGTTTGTAGCTCAGCCTAGAAATTTTTAAATACTATACTTATGTTTTTGATGAAGTCCTATTATGATTAATTGAAAATCTTCTGATACATTTCAGATTGAAATTATTCCTCGAGCAATTTGGCATCAGTTCGTGCATTTTAAATCCAGAACTTCCAGTCAATTCAAGGTAAAACTAAATACTAGACAAATCTTTGCAGTGCTATGTACCAAAACTGTAAATTTGCCCCTGGCTAACTAAGGAGGAGCCCCGATCTTACAATCAAAGTCTGTAACAAAGAAACAAAGTAACAAATACATAGCAGAAATTCAGGAACTGGGCTGGTTTTAAACCTAGAATGCCGGATGAAAGGCCACCACATTAATCACTGAGAATTCTCCCTTATGCAGTTGTTCGTTATTGTATTTAACCCTTTCCCAAATGATAAATTGGACTCTTCCAAACCAAAAGAGTTTGCAGACGACAATTTTAGATTTGGAGAAAATGCCCAAAAGTTCTCAAAAATGGAAGAAAACACTGTGGGAAAAGGAGAAATTGCTCGTTATGAGCAATTTCTCCTTTTCCCACAATGTTTTCAAAAGACTTTTACTGCAGACATATAAAAACCAGGGCTTGTTTGGGAAAGGGTTAAACTAGGATGAAGCTATGCAGGGAGGAGTGGTCTTCCGTAACAAGTATTAGACTTTAAAATGCTCCAGTCAAAGACAATGTCAGTATTTCAGGTGTGAAGGAATTATTTTGTAGTCTACCGTATATAATAACAAGTCCAGAGTATTGTCTTTACCTCCACAACATAATCCTGAGTTTTAATGACATTGAGAAAGAATCGTTTTTCCACAAGTTTTCTATCCTTCCCAAGACAAAATTCAAGTATTGAGCCTCTTTAATGTTGTCGTCTGCAAATGCCTTCAAATTGGACCAGTCTAAAATTTAGGAAAAATCCTTTTGAAAACATTTTGGAAAAAGGAGAAAATGCTGTTTACCAGCATTTTCTCCTTTTCCCACATGTTTTCTATTCTTCACAAGACAAATTTCAGTTTTTGAGCTACAATTATGTTGTCGTCTGCAAATGCTTTCAAATTGGACCAGTCTAAAATTTTGTCATTTGGTAAAGAGTATATTTGATGTAATGGATTTTTCAGTAAGGTGGATATTAGTATTTCACTATGCATCCCATGTTATATAACTTTCAGATGTCACATTGTGGGTCAGTTCAATGATGGACTTTATGATCACATGATCGCCTGTGATGAGGACCTATTGGCTAACCCACAGGGAAATGCAAAACACAACCAGTCAAACAGGTAAGGATGTCCTGTCATTCAAATAGTACAGAAGAAATCTTTTTATATGCCCGAAGGATCGTATTATGTTACGGGCCCAGTCGTCTGCCTATCCGTCTGTCCCATTTCCTCCTATGGTTTCCATCCGAATAATTTGGAACTTTTCACAATGAATCTCTATGATGTGTGGTTGTGCATGTGACTCCTGAAGTTTGGATCTTTGTATGCATTGTATATTTCAACCCATTTCACTGACAAGCCCTTTCAAGCGTATGTGTGCCGCTTTGGGATGCGCTCTTTTTGTAGATCCCATACCAGTTTAGTGCATGTTTTTCCCAGTGTCTGTCCATCCTTCCATCTGTCCATCTGCCTGTCACTATGATTATGACAACATTCAAATGCAGCTATTTCCCCTAATATTTTCCAGGCACTGCCTGACAAAATGCAAATATGATATATCCTGCAATAACTTTATCCCATTCCCAAATAATCCTTGGTTTTTACGGGTCTGGAATACTAGCCTTTTGAAAACATTGTGGGTAAAGGAGAAAATGCTGGTTACCAGCATTTTCTCCTTTTCCCACAATGTTTTCTACCCTATCATAGACAGAAATAATCTTTTCAGCAAGAGTTGAATTGACGTCTGAAAATGCTTTCAATTTGGTCTAGTCCTAAAGTTTGTCATTTGGGGAAAAGGTTAATAACTGGCAGAGTGTTAGATCTGGAATATGAGTTTCATGTTCGAAGTAAAATTGATGACAGGATTAAAGTAATTTTACTTTATCCTGTACTTCCAAATAAATTGGATAACAAGTTTGATCTTATAAAAAGAACACATTTCAAGTTCCATTTTCCAGAAATATTCTCACTATATTTTACAGTTTATATTCAAGACCAGATTGCATGTTTTTTTTCAGCCTGACTGAGATACACGTTCTGTATAAGCCAATTTTTTAGTTCTTTGCAGAATAGGACAACAGGGAGAAAAATTATTGAAAAACAAAACTTGACTAACCTACAGGTATGATTGCAAATTTCTTGAGCTCACATCAACTTATTTTTTATTGCAGTAAAAGAAAAAGAGACAAAGAATTCGGAGCATCTAGAGGCCTAGATTTTCAAAATGTTTCAAACGTGATAAATTTTGATTTTCCTCCATCCATCAAGGCTTATGTACACAGAGTTGGCAGGTAAGAGGATTGGTGGTCCCATATTCCTGTACTGAACAATCATTTTTTTAATGATACAGAGAAAGACTCTTTTTGAAACAGTATTGAAAAAGTAGGAAAATGCTGGTGATCTGCATTTTGTGATCTTCCCAAATTGTTTCTAGCCTATCTAGGCTAGCCTATCAAATTCAAATCCCATAGTTGAGTTGTTCCTATATTTGAGTCTTATTTGTCATCTGCAACTGCTCTCAATATGGTCAAAGTCTGATAATATGAGGTTATTTCACATACTTGTGTACAATAATGAATTCTGCTGCATGAGTACACTGCAGAACCAGTCTGTATTTTGGACAAGGCGACAACTGAATCCAATATCGTACCCAAGCATTTTAATGACCTCTTTTATTCACACCTCCGCATTGAATTTAACCCTTTCCCAAATGACAAACTTTTAGACTAGACCAAATTAAAAGCATTTGCAGACAACAATTCAACTCTTGCTGAAAAGATGATTTCTGTCTATGATAGGGTAGAAAACATTGTGGGAAAAGGAGAAAATGCTGGTTACCAGCATTTTCTCCTTTTTCCACCATGTTTTCAAAAGGCTAATAGTCCAGAGCCGTAAAACCCAGGGACTGTTTGGGAAAGGGTTAAAGAAAAGGTCAAGTACAGGGCCATTTCAATAATAATGATAGAAAAAAAAAATCAAGAGGGTTTTGATATTGCTTTTTTGACTATGAACTACTCCTCTGGTCCAATATCGATATTCGGGACTCTAGCCTCATTTTGAAAAATCAATATTGGACTCTTGCTCGTTCTGAAAAATCCATATTGGATGCTAGCTTCATCCTCAAAAATCCATATTGGACTCTACAGCATCCAGTATACAATAAGATATTCTGTACTTGCTTGATAGTATCAAAGAGATTTCACTGGACATTAAATTGTAGGTGTGAAAAATTACGTTGTCTGTTGAAGAGTAGTGTTTTGATATCTATATCTTTTGTACATATTTATTGAGGCTAATAGTCCAGAGCCGTAAAACCCAGCACAAATTATTTTTCCAACAAAATAATCATAAAACATAACATAAAATATTATTTCATGCAATAGAACTGCAAGAGGGATGAACAATGGTACAGCTCTTTCCTTTGTTGCTATAAAAGAAATGGATCTTTTGAAGAAGTTGGAAGAGGAACTATCTCAGAGCACAGGTAGCAATCTTAGACCAACAGTTTGTTTCATGTTTTTTTCGCTTTTTATATGCCAGAAGGGTGGTATCATGTTATGGCCCTGGTCATCTGTCTGTTTGTTTGTCCATGGGTTCCTCTGTTAGCAATTATTTGTATGCGCAACTTCTACAGTTCTCATCAGAATAATTTCAAACTTACCACAATGAACCTCTATGATGTGTAGTTGTGCGAGATGCAACTTTTAAAACTAGGATATCTGCAGGCATTCTAGATTTTAAGCCATTTCACTGACAAGCCCCTTCAGGCATATATTTACCGCTTTGCGAAGCTCTTGTTTTCTTGAATTGTCTTGTATGAATCTTTCTTTCTGCTCAGCTGTCTGTTAGATTTGCTAGCCCATGTCAGCTTGTCTTTTCTTCTGCCTCCCTGTGCAGCTGTATGTCAACCTGTCTCCTTGCTAACCTTGATGTCAATTTATTGTTGGCCTACCATCCTCTATTGTTTACTGTCAGTTTATCTCTTTCCCATATAATGAGATGATTGGCTCTTTGTCAGTGTTTTCCTCTCCTGTTTATATAGTTTGCATGACAGTAACAGAATGTACAATCTAATCTTGGACTTGTACTATTTTGTGAGACATTTTCATTAAAAAAAATGGACATGAAACTGTAACAGCTAAGTCTTTTTATTGGATCAGTCAATCAGCAATCAGTTTAATTACTTGAAACTGAGGATTAAGTTCAAACCAATAATACTGATATAAGGGAGGGTTTTTTTTGCCATAGAAGTAAAATGCATTAAATATCATCTAGTTATTTTTTTTCTATTTTGTTTGTTTTTTCTTTTTAGGTGAAAATGATATATTCAGACCCTTTCAGTTTAAGATGGAAGAGATTGAAGGATTCAGATACAGAGCTCAGGTATTGAGAAATTGCAAACAATTTTAGTTGGACTGTTTGTTGAGAAAACCTAGTGGTATTGTCTTGCCAATGCTGTCCTTGTCAGCATTGCCATTGTCTTGCAAAAACTCTGACATTTTTTAAATATCTCTGTGGTAACAGAACTTGGTTACTTCTGAATTAATGCTTTACCAAGAAACAAAATTTGAGACTGGTCAAATTTGAAAGCATTTGCAGATGACGAAATAAAGTGGCTGAAAAATCAAAATTTGTTTTGGGAAGTTTTGAAAACATTGTGAGAAAAGGAGAAAATGCTGGTTAGTGGTTACCAGCATTTTGTTTTCTCTCAGTGTTTAAAAATGCTTCTATGTCAAGGTCGTTGAAGGTCGGCATTGAGTAGTAAATGGTTAAAGAGATAAAAGTTTTTGCACTGGAAGTATTCATCAGACTGTTTCTTTCTCAAGACAAAACTATTTAAGCCTTTACCACACAAGCTAGATATTGAATAGCCCTGAAACAGAAGGCTTTTGAAAACATTGTTTGAAAAGGAGAAAATGCTGGTAGCCAGCATTTTCTCCTTTTCCAACAATGTTTTGTGGTGTATTACATACCAATCCTGCATTTAATTTGCCCTCAGTAAATGCTCTGGATATGGACAAGTCTTAAATTTTTCTATCTGATAAAAGACTTAATTTAGTAATGCATTTTGCAGAGTGTACCATTTAACCCATTAATACACAATCCCTACTTTTGACGCCCCTAAGAAAGAAGCCTTTTGAAAACACTGTGGAAAAAGGAGAAAAAGCTGGTAACCAGCATTTTCTCCTTTTCCCACAGTGTTTTCTACCCTTCCCAGATTAACTTTCAATTTTTCACTAACATACATTTTGTCGTCTGCAAATGCTTTTCAATTTGAACCTGTGTGAAATTTTGTCGTTTTGTATAATTATTTAAAGATACAACCTTACAGCCAGAGAGTAGGAAAATGATATTACAACTTTACAATTTGTAGAATCTAGATAGTCATGTAAATGTAGATGAAAAAATTGATGGAAGGTGTATGGGATAAAGAGACGCCAAGGATTTGTCTTCAATTTTAACAAGAAACTGTGGTTGTGATGTCTATGGCTAGTAGAATGAAATGCTTTTTGTATCAGTTATAACTTGCAAACATCAGGAGCCACATTTGGCACTAAGGTACCAGACTGAAATAAAAATAGAATTGGTTATAAAACTAGATGAAAACGAGAGACGACGCATCTTTAAGGTTTCACTGTTTGTGCTTAATTTTGCGAAGACTCACTATTTTTGCTTAACCCAAAGCGGTGTAGATTGTAGCACTAAAAGCTAGTCAACCAGGTTTTGTGTTATTAAACCAAAACTCATATATTATGTCCCTCCCTAATTTCCCAGAGCATTGTTTTTTTTTTTTTAATAAAGGTCAAACTTCAAACGTAATTTATCTATCTAAAACAGGATGCTAGACAGGCTGTGACAAGAATGGCAGTAAGAGAAGCAAGATTAAAAGAGATTCGACAGGAAATGCTTAATTCTAAAAAACTGAAGGTGAGTGTAATAGAACAAAATGGTTTGTTTGTTTTGTTTGTTTTGGTTTGTTTGTTTTTTTAAAACAACTAGTACATGTATGTAAATTATTCTGTAGTGGAAAAAATAGAAAGAAAAAAAAAAGAATGCTTACAAGTATGTTTTGATAAAAAATCTCAGGTTTGTCAAGAACAAGTTGAACTCTTTGCCAAACAGCAAAATTTTAGACTGGTCCAAATTGAAAGCACTTGTAGACAACAAACTCAAAAATTGAAATTTGTTTCCAGAAGGGTAGAAAACATTGTGGGAAAAGGAGAAAATGCTGGTTACCGCATTTTCTTCTTTTTCCACAATGTTTTCTGAAGGTTTTTTTTTTTTTCTCAGGGTTGTTAAAAGTTGGGATTGTGTGGTAAAGAGTTAACCCTTTACCACTGAATGCCAACTGTTAATGACCTTTGGAAGGAATCCTTTTGAAAAAACATTGTTGGAAAATGGGAAAAAGCTGGTCATCAGCATTTTCTCATTTTCCCACTTTGATTTCTACCCTATCAAAGGAAATTGCACATATGAGCCACATTGAAATTGTCATTTTCAAACGCTTTAAATTTGGACAAGTCCACTTTGATTCACAACTTTCCAATGATCTAATCAGCTTGTTAATTGACTTCAGGCTTACTTCCAAGACAATCCCAGAGATTTACAAGTTTTACGTCATGACAAAAATTTACGAACTGTCTCACAATCAGAACACATGAAGCATGTTCCTAACTACCTTGGTAAGTGCCTCTATTTGCAACTTTACTGCTTTCTTTAACAAGTTACTTTGCACAGTTACCTTTCCAAACCAGTAGCTGCTTTCCCATTATGTAAACATCACGGAAACAATGATCAGTGGTGAGAGATGGATGAATTCGATTGCAGTGACTATTATCAATTCAAAGGAAGAAATTGGCAGAGCTTGGGATTTTAGCCAGCAACCCAAGAGTCTTAACCCTTTCCCAAACAATAAATTTCAGATTCTTCCAAACTCAAAAAGTTTGCAGACGACAACTTCAGATTTGATAAAAATGGCAGAAAGTTCTCCAAATGGGTGGAAAACACTGTGGGAAAAGGAGAAATTGCTCGTTACGAGCAATTTCGCCTTTTCCCACAGTGGTTTCAAAAGACTTGTACTGCAGACACGTAAAAAAAAGGGCTTGTTTGGGCAAGGGTTAAGACCTGTAAACTGTTGACTGGGCTACTAGGCTTAGCCAGAAAGTAGCGAATGGGTTCGGAAGACTGTTATGTGTAGCTGTGGTCGAAGAAATGCTGAACCCTTCAACACACAATGACAACTTTTGACGACGGGGAGGTAGAAGCCTTTTGAAAACATTGTGGGAAAAGGAGAAAATGCTGGTAACCAGCATTTTCTCCTTTTCCCGCAATGTTTTCTACCCTTCCCAAATCAAATTTCGATTATTCAGTCATATCTATTTTGTCGTCTGCAAATAATTTAAATTTGGACCAGTCTATAAATTTGTCGTTTGGTAAAAGGTTAATGCAAATGCTTTAAATTTGGACCAGTCTATAAATTTGTCGTTTGGTAAAGGGCTAAACATATCAAAATGTGCACTGACCTATCTAATATTACTTGAATACTGTCAAGAACATTGGAAAACACTATGTACACCCACAAATAGTGGTATACTTAAGAAATGATCTTCTTTCTATTGTGGTTTATCATTCAATAAACTAAAGTTGTGAGTTATGAAGCACAATAAATAATCCACAAGGGCAATGGCCTGAGTGGGTTATTCATTGCGCCTCATAACTCACAACATGGTTTATTGAACGATATACCACGATAGAAAGAAGATTATTTCGATTCTAACATGGCCAATTCTTAATGAAAGGAAAACAAGTTCAAACTAAGGGTAAAAATGCGGATGAAGATTATGTTCCATTGAATAACTCACTCATTGAATGATGTCACTCGATATAGGATGACGTCACTCTACATGGACTGTCGAAGATTTTACCACATTTTCCTTGCACTGTGTTTATAGAGCCAAAGTCGCGTGTCATGTTAGAATACTGAATTTAGTATACTAGTACATGTATATCTCATTTCCACACAACAAAATTTTAGGTTTGCTTAAATTGAAAGCATTGGCAGATGAGAAAATAAAAGTGACCGAAAATTTGAAACTTGTTTTGTGAAGGGTAGAAAACATTGTGGGAAAAGGAGAAAATGCTGGTTACCAGCATTTTCTCCTTTTCCCACAGTGTTTTCTATAGGCTTCTTTCTCAGGGTCGGCAAAAGTAGGAATTGTGTGATAATGGGATATTTCATTCCTTCAATACCAAGGAGAAAAATCCCAAAAATTAATGCGGGAAAATCCAGCACATCCAAAGGTTTGAGAAAGTCAAGTATTGCACTGATCCCCATGATGTAATTGAACCATGCTCAGGCACATGGGGGCTTAACTCTTTACCAAACGGCAAAATTTTGGACTAGTCCAAATTGAAAGCACTTGCAGACAACAAAATAAACATAACCCAGAAATTGAAATTTGTTGCCAGCAGGTTAGACAACATTGTAGGAAAAGGAGAAAATGCTGATTACCAGCATTTTTCTCCTTTTCCCACAATGTTTTGAAAAGCTTTCCTGCTCAAGTTCGTTAAAAGTTGTGATTGTGTGGTACAGAGTTAATGCATCTCTGTGATACATTATATTAACCCTTTACTCCATAGATACTCATTTTGACGTATCAACAAGAAACAGCTTTTGAAAACATTGTGGGAAAAGGAGAAATTGCTTGTAACAAGCAATTTCTCCTTTTCCCACCATGTTTTCCACTCAATCAGATATTTGTATCCTCATTTGTCCATATTTTTGACATCATATCTTTATTTGCTGCTGAAATGAAAGAGCCCCCAAATTGGCTTATCAGGTAAAGGGTTAAGCAAGACATCACCGAATTATGGATCTTAAAAATGTACTTCTTTATATAACTGACTGAATCATGAGCTAGAATTATCCTTTGACAAGCAGAAAATTTAAAGATAGCGAAAACTTTCGGCCCATGTCAGCCTGCAGGGACTGCGCAGGCAGACATTGGTCGAAACTTTTGCGTAAATGCTTTGAGTCCCCCTGTCACGGACCATGGCTTGGTTAGATAACTGTTGAAAATACCATAAAACAAAACTAATATAATAATCATTGATCTATTTCAGTTCCATCAATATTAAAAGACTTAAAAACAGAAACTGATTCGGGGAAACCATCAACTTCCAAAGGTTCAAGAAAGTCAAATTCAAGAAAATCAGGCCCTACTGCTGGAGAGAAAAAATACAGGGTTAGTTTATTATTGCACCTCCTGCAGTGGGAAGCTGCCACATAGGTTTTCTTGATTGCACTTAGTACAACAGCACTGTCTGCAGATTTCTTACAGGATTTTTTTAATCTAAACTCCCTACAACACAACACTGAGTTTTGAAGACCTAGAGAAATAAACAATTTATTTTTTTCCATCTCTTGATTGATTGTATGGTGTTCAACACCATTTTCAACATTATGTCATTTATATCGCGGCGGCCAGTGCACCTATCCATGCATTCCTGGAGTTTCTTTTACCAGTACTCTGCATAATTTTCTTCCCAAGTCACTGGCAAATTTCCCACATAATGATCGTCGAATTAATGGTCAGGGACAGGAGAGGAATGACTATCATCAATCCTCGGAAAGATATTGGCCCAGCCAGGGGTCGTAGCCAGGGATCAAATCCTGGACCCTGTGACCTCAAGTCCTGCATGCTATTGACTGAGCTACCGGGGCTCGGCTCCATCTTTTGAAGACATTTTCAGCACTAAAGCCTCTTTGATTTTTGGTCTGTTAACATTTTGATAGGAGCTGAGTAGAGATTCACTTTTTACCATACAGTCCCAACTTTTATGGACCCTGAGAAAAAAACCTTCTGAAAACATTGTGGGAAAAGGAGAAAATGCTGGTTACCAGCATTTTCTCCTTTTCCCGCAATGTTTTCTTCCTTTCCTAAAAACAAATTTCAAAATTGAATCACTTTTATTTTGTTGTCTGCAAATGCTTTCAGTTTGGACCAGTCTAAAATTTTGTCATTAACAAGTTAATTGTTTCATAAATTTACTGCTTCTATTCTACCTCCATAGTTTCTGCCCATTCTTGTTTACATGAAGTGAGGAGAGGGAGATGTATGAAATTTTAGTTTTCCTTTTTACATGTTTTTTTTGCAGAAAAGAAAAGCAGATCCTTTGAAAAGTTTCGAGTTTGAAGGACTTAGTAAAGGTAAAAGAAAGAAGAAGAGAAACCAGTGAAAAAATGTTATTAGGTCTGACATTTTTGAAAATCATATAGATATATTACACTGTGATGATAGCAGCATATAATAAAGCTACTCTTTCAGCATGGAAAGAGGACTAGATAAGTGGGGAAATGGAATACAGGTGACGACAGTTCTTCACTATGTTGTGCAAAGTCAAATTCAAAATTGTCACAGATTAGCAGAAGTATTCTTATGCTGTAGAAAACATTGTGGAAAAGGAAAAAAATGCTGGTGAACTGCATGTTCTTCTCTTTTCACAATGTTTTCAAAAGTTGTTTTCTTCATGGATTCTGTGGTAACAGGTCAAAAGGAAGAAAAAATTGTTGGAAAAGGAGAAAATGCATGCTGGTTACAAGCATTTATTCCCTTTATAACACTGTTCCTTCAGATCACCATATTGTTTAGTAAAGTCATTGTTATTGTTGGCTAGTAAACACTAAGAGAAGGAGAGCAAGGATTATCATTTGTTTACCAGGGATTGCTTCTTTGCCCTCAATGATTTGAAGAGCTTTCAACTGTAGGGATGTATAAAGCTATTTTTGTATGGTGATGGATAAACTCTACACAGCAAGATTGAAGACTTGTGGGGGTATACAATTCACATTTTGATTCTTGTATACCAGAGTTGGTATAATAATTAAATGGTGAATAAATCTGTATTTACATGCTTTTCTCTTCTGTTTTGATTTTTTTAAGTTTTACTTTATTAACCCATTACCACACAATCCCTACTTTTGGCGCCCCTGAGAAAGAAGCCTTTTGAAAACACTATGGGAAAAGGAGAAAATGCTGGTAACCAGCATTTTCTCCTTTTCCCACAGTGTTTTCTACCCTTCCCAGAACAAATTTCTATTTTGTAGTCACTTTTATTTTGTCGTCTGCAAATGCTTTCAATTTGGACAAGTCTAAAATTTTTCTCATGTGGTAAAGAGTTAAAAGACAAAGTTTTAAACTCTTTACCAAATGACAAAATGTAAGAATTTGAAAGCATTTGCAGATGCCAAATGAAATGTGGCTCAAGTGAAGACTTTTGTATATAATAGGGTCGTTAAAACTTGGAACTGTGTGTAAAAAAGGGTTAAATTTTGTGTTTCAGTAATGCTAGTCATATACAGGGTATTTTCCACCACTTTTTGTCAATCAATCCCTGGTTTTTATGACCAAGAGGAAGAATCCTTCCTAAAACAGTGTGGGAAAAGGAGAAAATGCTGGGAACCAGCATTTTCTCCTTTTCCCACAATGTTTTTACTCTTCTAAAGTCAAGTTTCAATTTTTGAGTCGTGTTTATCTTGTCGTCTGTAAATGCTTTCAATTTGGACATGTCTAAAATGTTGTTGTTTTGTAAAAGGTTTGCGAAAGCCTTATATACATCAGGGAAGTTTAAACTGCACCCAGTTGATGAAGTGTTTAAACAAAGAGATAGCCCTTTACTGCACAATCCTGAATTTAAATGACCCTGACTTAAGATGGGCTTTGAAAACATTGTGGGAAAAGGAGAAAATGATGGTCACCAGCATTTTCTCCTTTTCCCACAATGTTTTCTACCCTTCTACAGACAAATTCTGTGAATTAAGTATTCAATTTGTCGTCTGCAAAGACGTTGAACGTGGACCAGTCCGAAATTTTGTTGCTTGTTGAAGAGTTAGCTGTTTACCACACAGTCCCGACTTTAACAACACTGAAAAAGAAAGCCTCTGAAAACATTATGGGAAAAGGAGAAAATGCTAGTAAGCAGCATTTTCTCCTTTTCCCATATTGTTTTCTTCCCATCTGAAATCAAATTTCAGTTTTCTGTTCACTTTTATTTTGTCGTTTGCAAATGCTTTCAATTTGGACCGGTCTAAAACTTTGTCGTTTGGTAAAGAGTGAAAAAGTTGTTCAACATTCATTCTCGTTCAAGGCCCAGATACTTTGGATTCAAAACTGTTTATGGTAGAATACAAGTTCCTCATTAGATATTGTACAGTAAAGAACCATGATCAGACGTCTTCTGTAACAATCTGATCTTGATCTTACTGTCAGTTAAAGTTAGGGTATTATCTAACCTTGTTATCAAACAATTTTGTGGCTGAACCCATGGGAAAGAAGCTACTACAAACATTCACCCTTTCCCAAACGACAAAATTTTAGACTGGTCCAAATTGAAAGCACTTGCAGACGACAAAATAAACATGACTCTTAAATTGAAATTTGTCTCCAGCAGGGAAGAAAACATTGTGGGAAAAGGAGAAAATGCTGGTTACCAGCATTTTCTCCTTTTCCCCCAATGTTTTCAAAAAGCTTCTATTTCAGGGGTTGTAAAAACCAGGGATTGTTTGGTAAAGAGTTACGGGAAAGGGCGAAAATGATGGTAACTAGCGTTTCCTGCTTTTCCAACAATGTTTTCTAGCCTTTCAAAGACGAATTGTATTTTTTGAATTGTCATCAACAATTGCTTTTTTAGTTTGGACTAAGTCTAGAATTGTGTCATCTTGTAAAGGGTAAGTCACGTGCAACGCTATCTAAACGTAACGCTTCTATCTACATGCAACACTTGCGAGTTGAAGTGGCGTTTTCCGGAGCCTGTACTGCGTCAGTTATGATATCTATAGAGTACTCTCCCTTTCATTACGATATCATAGTATACAGATTACTCGGAAAAAACACAGCAGTTGACGCAGTTCCTGTAACGTCATACCAACATATAACATACATTGTGTATTGTTATCATAATCAATGGTCGTACTTTTTAAGTGCAATATATACGTATTACCCTACATATATGATCTTTGTAATCCTGTACCATGCGACAAGGAACTATTTCCTTCCATATTGAATGCATTTGAAGACGACTTAACCCTCTTTACCAAACGACAAAATTTTGGACATATTTCCATATTGAAAGCATTTGTAGAAATGTGGCCCAAATGATGGTTTTAGTTTTCGAAAGGGTGGAAAACGTTGTGGGAGAAGGAGAAAATGCTGGTTACCAGCATTTTCTCCTTCTCCCACAATCTTTTCAAAGGGCTTCTTTCATATGGTCTTTTAAACTAGAGATTGTGTGGTTAAGGGCTAATTAAGTCTCAGAGGTGAAATCGTATATCTTTTATAACGGTAGAAAACATTGTGAGAAAAGAAGAAAATAACGGTTACCAGGATTCTCTCCTTTTCCCATAGGTTTTCAAGGTTGTATGGTTTTATATGGCAAATGTTGAAGTCACTACAGTGGACTCTTAGCTTCTGAAAACATTATGGTAGCTGGAGCAATTGATTCTATCAAGCTATAACTGCTTCTTTTCCAACGATGTAGTCTTCAAAATAGATATATTTCCTTGTCGGTAAATATTGGGTGTGGTTTTCGGTATTGTATAACTCTCTACCTCACAATCCCGAAATGTCATCGACCCTAATGGTACATGGCATTTGGAAACATTGTTGGAAAAGAACACAGTACTTGTCACCAACATTTCTCCATTCCCCACTGTGTTTCTTTCATTTTTTATTCACATGCCATCTTTCTAGTATCAGGTTTTTTTTATCGTATACTAATGCTTATCGTATGTGAATGCTTAAAATTTGGACCGATCATAGCTGTTGTTTGGCAAAGAGTTAACTCTTTTACCAAACGACAAACTTTTAGAATAGTCCAAATTGGAAGCATTTGCAGACGACAAAATTAATGTAACAAAAAAACTGACATTTGTTTCGGGAAGGGAAGAAAACATTGTGGGAAAAGGAGAAAATGCTGTTTAACCAGCATTTTCTCCTTTTCCTACAATGTTTTCAAAAGGCTTCTTTCGCATGTTCGTAAAAACCAGGGATTGTTCGGTAATGGGTTAAATGTCCAGAAAGCGGTAATCCTTCATATGTCAAGGTCTCGCTTACCAGACGACAAAGTTTGATTTATCGATACTAAAAGCATTTGCAGACGACAGTTATGAATTAAAGTGTTTGGGATTGTCTGTGAAAGATTTAAAAAGTTATCCTTAAACAGTGTTCGAAAAAGACGGAAATGATGGTTATTACTCAATTTGACGTCTGCAGATGCTAGTCAATATGGAGGGGTTGAAATTTTTGTCGTCTGCTACAAGGATTAGTTTGAAGCAAATGACTTATCGTCGGTTTACGTCAAAAACCATGTAACTACAGCTTGAAACAAGCTGTAGTTACGAGGTTTTTGAAGTAAACCAACGATAGGAGTCGGTTCGAAGAGAAATAACCCTCGACGGTCATTTCTCTAACGTAGAATAATGACCCTGGGGCTATTTCTCTACGTAGAATAATGACCCGGGTCATTCCTCTTATTAGTGAAATGACCCAAGGGTCATTTTGTAGAGGAGAGTTATTTTCTGCATTAAAGCGGCAAGAATAATGTGCGAAGCACTGGTAAAGAAACTCCAGGAAAGCATTGACAGGTGCACTGGCCGGCAAAATGCAGAGAAATGTCCCTCCCCTACAAATTGACCCATGGGTTATTTCTGTACGTAGAGGAATGACCCGCGCCATTATTCTACTTAGAGAAATAGCCCCAGGGTCATTATTCTACGTCAGAGAAATGATCCTCGAGGGTTATTTCTCTACGTAGAATAATGACCCGGGTCATTCCTCCACTTGTTCCAAATAAAATTTGTCGTGTGCAAATGCTTTCAATTTGAGCGAGGAGAAATAGCCCCAGGGTCATTATTCTACGTAGAGAAATAACCCAAGGGTCATTATTGTACGTAGAGAAAAATGACCCAGAAGGTTATTTCTCTACTACCTTGGTCATTCCTCTTCTTGCCGCCAACCAGTAAAGAACTTTGCAGCACTGGAACTTTGCAGTAATTTGGCCAGAGAAACAATTGTGTGACAAGTACTTTCAATGAGTATCTGACCTAATTTCTTTATTTATAAATCCAGCTGCGTAAGAATTGCTACAAGAAAGAACGCCAAGAATGTGATTTAACCCATTTCCACATAATCCCTACTTTCGACGACCCTGAGAAAGAAGCCTTTAGAAAACATTATGGGAAAAGGAGAAAATGCTGGTAACCAGCATTTTGTCCTTTTCCCACAATGTTTTCTACCCTTCACGAGACAAATTTAAAAGTTTCAGCCACTTTTATTTTGTCGTCTGTAAATGCTTTCGATTTAGACAAACCTTAAAGTTTGTCGTTTGGTTAAGAGTTAAAGTCGCCAGAGAGTCCACTCAGAACCTTTGAAAAGCAACAGAAAGGAGACGAGTACTAATGAATGAATGAATTTTGCGTTTATTTATCGTCGCCACCGGTTTCCCATATGGGAGACACCCCACCCCCCACCCCACCCGAAGGCTGTCAGTATTGTTACAGGGAATAGTGCAGATACAGGACGAAACCCATCCTAAGTTTCGCCTGGTTCTTTACCCCATAAGGCATTTCTATGATATCTCTAATTGAGCCTAAATAACAGCAAGGATAAAGCAGTTTCTTATGTGTATATGACACCTTTTGATGGCATAGAAAACATTGTGGCAAAAGGTGAAATTGCTCGTCACGAGCAATTTCACCTTTTGCCAAAATGTTTTCCAAAGGCTCCTACAAGCAATGCGTAGAAATGAGTATCTATGGAGTAAAGGGTTAATTAACGTGCTTTAACGTGTATAGCACCGTCACACGGGATCTCGGTTTAACGTCTCATCCGAAAGACTAAGTAATTTCAGATGGCCAGCCATGGGGTTCGAACCCACACCCTCATGATCACGAGTCTTACGCTTTACCAATTGAGCTATTCTGGCTGGTCACGAGTACTAGTGCTTTTGCGTAGGCCAAATATATCACTGAAATCAATACGTAACACGTATTTCTTGCATGGCAAAGAACTATTATCAATCAACGCATTGGGGGTTGTTTCGTCTCTTAAAAGGGAAGTCGACTGAACTATAAATAGTGGAGACTCGACCCGCTCGGTACAGAAATAACAGTTACGAAGAGCTATATTGATCTTTTATACCAAATATGGCGTCACGGAACAGTCTGCAGATTCCAAATACAGTATACACGTACTTTTTTATTGCCCGACTTACGCACCATTTCCTCCCCCAACTTTGCTCTGATTGGCTGGTTTCTAGCAGAATTGATCGACCATAACTTTGCCCCAGGAACACACACCCTTTGCATCCATTGGAACAAGTTCGTTGCTTTGCTCAGTGTTCTCGCCCTATACCGAGCTGGTAGCGCCGTCGATAGAGTACAACGCTCTAGGAAAAGGGTCCCTGGTTCGATCATTGGTTCGGCCAATTTTTCTTCGAGGACTGATGATAGTCATCGCGACAGGACTCATTCCTTTTTCACCGCTGGCCAATGTTTCGCCGATGGTTATGTGGGAAAGCAGCCAGTGGTTTGGAAAGAATATTGTTCGGACTACAGGTAAAAGAAACTCCAGGAAAGCATGGATAGGTGCACTGGCCGCCACTTATCTTATCTTACAACTTATCTCTCTCGATTCTGCTTCCTGGGAAATACGCCAGTACTCGCGCCGAATGTGTGGGCCAATGAAAATCCCAAAGTGGACACTCGCTCCCGGTATCGAAATCAGGACCTTGTGGTTACGAGGTCGACGCTCTAGCTCACGACCACGGACACCACACCTTGGTTGGTTGGTTGGTTGGTTGTATTGGAGTTGAAAGCCACTTTAACAGCTAAGGTCATATCATGGCGATCGGTGACGTACATGTGTTTCCTGGCTTTCTCATACCAGTACTAATACAACTTTCTTTCCAAAGCCACCAACTACTTTTCTCACATGCTTCAGCAGAGGTGAGAGGCGAAAATACGCCGGACAGAAAGTTTGTCTCAACCGTGTATCGAACTCACAACCACCAGGTCATGAGTCAGACATGCTCACCAGTGAGCCACCCGAGCGGGTCCAAACAAAACCTTGTCTGGTTGCAGTTACTACCAAGGTATCAATCGGTTTGAACTGATACTTTATTTCTTCCAAACGACAAAATCTTAGACTTGCCCAAATTCAATGCATTTGCAGACGAAATTGCATAAATAAAACCAAAACAATAGGATTTTCATGAATAGTAAATATTGTGAGAAAAGGAAAAAATACATGGGTAGAAAACATTGTGGGAAAATGGAGAAAATGCTGGTACCAGCATTTTCTCCTTTTTCCCACAATGTTTTCTACAGCTTTCCTCTTCGCGGTCGATAAAACTCGGGGTTGTTTGTTAAAGAGTTAAAACTTATTCACAGAACCCCGTCTCATATTCCAGTTCGAGCGAGGGTATTTTACCGTTTTTACAGAATAATTATATATAGCGCAGACAGGCGTTTGCTAAGAGCTTTTATCTGCCTCTAAAAATGTCAGATGTAAAGCTTCCAAAACAGGAAACCTTGGGATATTCTCGGAAAGCTCGTTAATACTCTAATAGATAATGCCGCTCGCGATGAACGCCCGTGAGCCCTCCTTCCATTTGTTTTTATCTCGCAATCAATATTGTATTCCGTAGATGTTTTTTTTTTTTATGGGGAGAGAACCGGTCTGTGAGAATGTGAATTCAACTGTAGTTGACGCGCCGGGCAAAAATCGTCTCAATGTCGTAAAAAGTGGCAACTTTTACATTGCTTTATATTCAGGTCATTGTCGCCTGTATTTTTTCCGTGTAGTTGAATGTGATGGCTTTTTACCTACTTTTTCAGCGTAGCTAACACTCTCTTGCACTACGGATCATTCCCATTCATCTCTGCAGTTGGTTCAGAAAGTAGTCCGTCATCACGTGATATTTTCATCATATGACCACAGCTCTAAATGGCGACACAAACGCCGGTGAAAGACAGACTAATCAATTGTTTTGTGTGCTGTTCAAAAAGCATACGGCCAATCAGACTTAGTTGTAGGAAATGTGAAAAAGAGTGATTTTCTGAAAGGATTGAATGTCTTTTAAAGGGCCATAACTTGTTTTTATTTGTCTTACAAACTTAGATCCATCGGTGTGTCGAAACTGTTGTCATCATTCATGGGCGCAGCCATTTTGTTTACAATTGGCGTAAGATTCTGATCAGTAAAGAAGCTTGAAAAAATACATGTAGTTCCATTGTATACAGATAAATTCACCAGTTTGAATGCATCTATAATGTATCCGGAAACATATTTTTTCTGCCCTTCACAAAACAAATTTCAGATTTTCAGTCACTTTTATTTTGTCGCTTGTCGATTTGATCAAACCTAAAATTTTGTCGTATGGTAATGAGCTAAAACTTCTCTGAAAGTACGGATAAGCATGATAATAAAGTCCATGTCATGTGACACGTGACAACGAGGACGATGAAAAATTTGAAGATGACATCAACGACAATGATGATGGAAGTGATGAAAAGTACGACAACTATGATGATTGATGACCATGATGATCATCACGAGGAAGACGAAGACGAAAAGATCAACGAAAACAATGATGGCGACGATGATGATAATGGTCATGATCATGATTGATGATTATAACTTTTATTGATGAAGATGATTATGATGAAAAGGATTGATGACAACAATGATGACGACGATGTCGAAGACGATGACGGCGATGATTATAATGATGGTGATGATAATAATGATGATGATGATGAGGAGGAGGAGGCTGAGGATGATGATGATCATGACAATGATTGATGAAGAGGATGATGATGGAAAGGATGGCGACGACGAAAATATTGATGACAACAATAATGACGAGACGTCGAAGACGACGACGGCGATGATGATGATGGTCATGATGATGATGAGGCTGGGGATGATGATGATCATGACAATGATAGATGAAGAGGATGATGATGAAAAGGATGACGGCGTCAAAAATATTGATGACAACAATGATGACGGAGGTGACGACGACAATGATGATTTTTTTGATGATGATGATGATGATGATGACGACGACGACGATGATGATGATGATGATGATGATCATCATCATCATCATCATCATCATCATCATCATCATCATGACAAGGATGACTTTGCCGACGAAACTGTTTACGACAAATCGCAATTAATAATGATGATGACTATTTTTTCACCAGGATGTACTGCATGACGCAAAATGTTGTCGGTAGAAAATTAAGCACTACTTTTTCAGGCGGATGGATAAAAACAGAAGCAGCCAGATTTGTAATTAAAATGTTGTTGTTGTTGTTGTGTCTTGAAAGTTTCCTGTAAAATCAAACGAATCACATGGCGTCAACTCATCGATTCCATTAAAACATGACCCTTCACAAGACAAGGAAAATTTTCAGACTTCTTCAAATTTAGAAGCCTTTAATGACAAATTTAACCCTCTCCCAAACGACAAGTGTAAGACTCTTTCAAATTCAGAAAATGTGCGAATGACAAATTCAAGAACGGTACAAATGAGCTTTAGTCCTCGGATAGGGCAGAAAACATTGTGGGAAAAGGAGAAAATGCTGGTTACCCACAATGTTTCAAGAGGTCATCTTTTCTAGGGGCGTAAAAACCAGGAATTGATTGGAAAAGGGTTAATGGTGAAATTTGTTTTAGAAAGGAATAAAGACATTACGGGAAAAGGAGAAAATGCTGGTTACCATCTTCTCTCAATGTTTCCAATATTTCAGGGTTTTTGAAACTTGGAATTATTTCGTGAAATGCTAAACATGTTGGTCGCTTGTTTATTATTATTATTATTATTATTATTATTTTACAATAATTATTGGAAGATGGCAGAATAAATGAGTACTTTCAAATCACTATCATCCATTCAATAGCTCTGAAAACTGAAGTTGACACTCTGGCTGGTGTTTTGGTTTAGACCTCACAACTCTGGAACATCGACGACGAACCTTGGTTTCCACCCTCTGTGCTCCATAACAGGAGGTTCGGCAGACATTGGAGAACAAATTCCTGGCTAAAATAATCTCTGATCTACGTTGCTCGGTATTTTGTAAGATTTGATCCCTTCTTCTTTTTTTTTTTTTTGCGGTTACTGGTTTCCATGGACATCCATTTTTCCTTATTTGGTTCTCAGACGGTTGACCTTTAGAATTCGCTGTATGGACGTTATGGAGAATTTTACACATAGGGTAGCGCAGAGAACGCTCACTCGCTAGATTTGGTCTTCATTTTACATCAGATACAACCAACCAACCAACCAACCAACCATTTTACATCAGAAATACTTATGACAAATTTAACTATGTCAAGAATTGTAAATAAATTGGGGGGGGGGGGGGGGGGTTACATAAAGAAAAATACTCATGACAATATTACCTATGTCAAGAAAATTGTAAAATGAATTAACAGTTTGATTTAAAAAAATATATATACTCATGACAAAATTACCTATGTCAAGCATTGTAAATAAATTGGGGGAAGGGGGTGGGTGGGCTACATCAAAATACACATGACAAAATTGCCAAAAAATTGTAAATAAATTGTAAAATGAATTAAGAGTTTGATTTAAAAAAAAAAAAGGTACTCATGACAAAATTACCTATGTCAAGCATTGTAAATAAATTGGGGGGAGGGGGTGGGTGGGTTACATCCAAAATACACATGACAAAATTGCCAAAAATTATAAAAAAAAATTGGGAGGTTTTTTTTTTTGGCATCAAAAATACTCATGGCAACATTACCTATGTCAGGAATTGTAAATAAATTGGGAGGGTTTTTACATGAAAAATACCCATAACAAAATAAATTGGGAGGGTTTTTACATGAAAAATACCCATGACAAAATTACTTCTGTCAAGAATTGTTAAAATAAGTTGGGAGGGAGATGACAGGGTGGGGGAGGGGAAAGGCCCTTGAGTTCATCTAACTCTTATCTTGCTAAAAAAAATAAAATGAACATTTCAAACCGATAGCAAAAACCAACATATTGTCCTTTCAAAGTTATTTTTCGAAGAAAAAATAGTTCCAGAGCGGACAGTGTAGATCAAAGATCAGACTGCACTTTCTGTGCAGTCTGATCTTGATCTACACTGTCCGCAAAAGGTCCTTGAACAACCTAGGGGGCTAATGCATCATAATTGGTACCAAAGAAGGTTGCCCTTCTCGAAAGGATTTCCGTTACAAATACAAAGAGAACAAAATAAAGTACGCCATGTTTTTCCTACGTCACGGCTGTTCTATTTTTGGTGCCTGTATGCACGTCATCGGCGAGTTGTGAAGCAATATGTTATACAGAACAGAGCTATATTTGGCCATAGAAAATGCAAAGTTGACAGAAGAGAAATCAATTCTCGGATATTTCCAGCGATCTAATGGTGTCACGCAGTTTCCAACCAGATTAATGGTCGATATATTGGAACTCTGCAGCAACCGTCGCTTCGTTCTGCAGTTCGACGCTGTGTTTGTAATCCTTTATTATGCAAGGCCAGTGAAATGAAATTTTCCACCCGATAGTAAGAACCCGAGTGATTTCAAACGCATTTTTTGGAACCCAAAATCTCCTCAACAGACAGTGTAGATCCAAGATCAGACTGCACGTTCTGTGCAGTCTGATCTTGGATCTACACTGTCTGTAAAAGGTCAGTGAGTTGAGCTTAGCAGCCTTGGGGTTTTAACTCTGCACAAGGAAATAAATTTTAAGGCATACTCAAATTCAAAGCATTTTGAAAGACTACAATTGAAATGTAGTCCAAAATCAAAGGAACTAACACAGAAGGTTTAGAGAAACATTCTGGGAGCTTGAATGAGAAAATATCTCAACCAGATTTTTTTCTCTTTTTTTTTTGTCGAAAATCGTTTTCAAATGCATTCTTCTTCAAAGTCGTTAAAACAAAGAATCGTTAGAATCCTTTATCACACAATGACGGCTTTTAACGACCCTTGAAAGAAACCTTTCGAAAACAATTTTGGGAAAAGGAGAAAATGCTGGAAACCAGCATTTTCTCCTTTTCCCAAAATCTTTTCTACTCCATCAAAAAATGATTGCACTGTTAGCGCCACATTGATTCGTCTGCAAATGCTCTCAATTTGGACAAGGCTGGTACTTTTGACGACCCTGAGAAAAAAGCCCTAAGAAAGCATTTTAGAAAAAGGAGAAAATGATTGTAACCAGCATTTTCTCCTTTTCCCACAATGTTTTCCACCATTCCCAAAAACAATTTTTTAACTTTTGAGCCACATTTATTTTTTCGTCTGCAAATGCTTTCAATTTGGACAAGGCTTAAATTTTGTCGTCTGGTAAAGGGTTAAGGATTGGATTGCGTTTGATATATGTCGCGTAAAGCCACCTCTGCGAGGGAGGATTGTTTTTTGCTTTTCTTTTAAGGAAAATTGAAAATCGACAGAAAGTTTTCGCCAGTGAATCTTATAAACAGGAACATAATTCAGTTCGATATTCTATCACAAGCCCCAGCTTTTGCATCTGTCCTTTTAACCCTTTACTCCATAGATACTCATTTCGACGCATTGCTTGTAGGAGCCTTTGGAAAACATTGTGGCAAAAGGTGAAATTGCTCGTCACGAGCAATTTCACCTTTTGCCACAATGTTTTCTATGCTATTAAAAGGTATCATATACACATAAGAAACGGCTTCATCCTTGCTGTTATTTAGGGTCAATTAGAGATACCATAGAAATGCCTTATGGGGTAAAGGGTTAACTCTCTACCAAACGACAAAATTGTAGACATGTCCAAATTGAAAGCAGTTGCAGACGACAAAATAAATGTGGTACAAAGATTGAAATTTATTTTTGGAAGGGTAGAAAACATTGTGGGAAAAGGAAAAAATGCTGGTTACCAGCATTTTCTCCTTTTCCTACAATGTTTTCTGAAGGCTTCTATCTCAGTCACGTGAAAAGTTGTAGACATGTCCAAATTAAAAGCAGTTGCAGACGACAAAATACATGTGGTACAAAGATTGAAATTTGTTTTGGGAAGGGTAGAAAACATTGTGGGAAAAGGAGAAAATACTGGTTACCAGCATTTTCTCCTTTTCCTACAATGTTTTCTAAAGGCTTCTATCTCAGTCACGTGAAAAGTTGTAGACATGTCCAAATTAAAAGCAGTTGCAGACGACAAAATAAATGTGGTACAAAGATTGAAATTTGTTTTGGGAAGGGTAGAAAACATTGTGGGAAAAGGAGAAAATGCTGGTTCCCAGCATTTTCTCCTTTTCCTACAACGTTTTCTAAAGGCTTCTATCTCAGTCACATTTTTAACACAATAAGCTTCCATAAGACATGCTTTGCGAAACGGGGATTTAATATATATGTCGTATGCCAGAATGGAATATAGGCAGTTCCGGAATCTGCCTAGACCAAATTAGAATTCAAATTTTGTATAGACCAAAATGCATTGTTTCCTAATATATCTTTTTTAAATATATTGATTTAATCATGTTTACAATTGAGAGGTATTTTCATTTAAAGCATTTTTTTTTTAATGATTTTTCCACAATTTCTCTCTTTTTTCCTCCTTTTTTATTAGTACAAGACATTCAAAATTTATATTTACTCTGAATTTCTGACTATTTTTTTTTTTATTTTGGGGTTTACGTTTAAAAGTAAGATGATTCATATTTAGACGCCCTATATTCAACGAGAAATTATTAAGATTTGGTTTAGGCAGATTGCAGACCTGCCTAGCTAAACTGGAATCTTGATTTTTTATAGACAAATTCCAGTTTGGTCTAGGCAGATTCCGGATCTGCCTGGATTCCAGTTTGGACCACGACATATATATATCTACGAAAAGTATCGACCTAGGTCAGCCTGCACAGTCTGGGCAGGTTGATATCAATCGAGACCTTTTGCTTCTTGGTAAATTTTCTGCTTGTCTAAGGACCAATGTGCTCCAAGATTTTGTCGTTTGTCAGATAAACTAGATTTTACGGATCTTAGAATAAGCGATGACTTGCTTGTTTTTTTTTTCTTTAAATTCCAAGTATGAAATTTTTTCTCATCTCATATTTCAGTTATCTGTATTGTCCTTGTATTTTCCATTTCATTTCTTTTTTCAAGTCCATGTAGGCCGACATATATATCTAAGGATCGATCCAATTTGTTATTTTATGACCATGAGCATGTACTCCATTTTCGTAAACAAAACAAAAATCTGTTTATTGGTAAGGTTTTTTATTCTTAGAAATTAATCCTTTCCCAAACGACAAATTTTGGACTCTTCCAAACCAGAAGAGTTTTCAGAGGACAATTTTAGATTTGGAGAAAATGCCAGAAAGTTCTCAAAAAGGGTATAAAACACTGTGGGAAAAGGAGAAATTGCTCGTTACGAGCAATTTCTCTTTTTCCCACAGTGTTTTCATAAGACTTTTACTACAGACACGTAAAAACCAGGGCTTGTTTGGGAAAGGGTTAAGCAGTCACTGTCTGTTAAATATTTGTATGTTATTTCTTTGTATTATGGGCCGGTGGCCTTGATATTGAATAAAATGTCTATGTCTACTACTAATGCCAGATCATTACTCATTATCTCTCGCTAGAGGACATTCTACAAATACTCATCTATCTAATTTGGGCATCCTGGGTACAGTACCGTACTACTTTTCTACGCGACAACCGTTACTTTGAATTTCAAACTAAAATAAACGTTTACTCAATAAAAAGCTACCTGGTGCGATTCATTCAGCTATGATCACCAGTTCAGAGAAATTCGGCGCTGGCCTGATTTTTCCTAAAGGTAGGCCTATTGGGGAAAAAAAGCCATTTTCTCCATCGCTACTTTATAGCGCGTATTGTTACAGTCTCCCTGATATCGGGGAGAGTGATGCGTTATATGAGACAGGTCGAATCTTCGAAGAAAATGACATACACAGACAACGGATCACGGCTCTTATTTTCTCTCTTTCTGTAGATGTCACGTGATAACGGCTACCCACGTGACTAGCGGAGAATAAGAAATCTTGCAAGAGGTATAGCGGAAAAATTGGGATGACCGAAATAGTCTCTCAAGAAAATATCAGTTTTGTTTTCTTTCAGTGTCTTTCTTCCAATGCTAAATTTTAACTAAAAAAATGATATACATGGATATATATGGAGTGCAACACACGAAAAGGTGCATTCGGACATTTGCGTAAAGTGTCGTCTCGGATTAGCCTGCGCTGTCCGCGCAGGCTAATCCGAGACGACACTTTACGACTACATTAGATTTTCTGCTACAGTAGACTTGCGTAAAACAGAAAATCACATAAAATCGGAAAGTGTCGTTTCGGATTAGCCTGTGCGGACTGCAGACGCTGATCAGAGACGACACTTTACGCAAATGTCCGAATGACCCTTTTCGCGTGTTGCACTCCATATGGAATAAAAAAAACCCCTCTTACTCTTAAGCTGACTTAACCCTTTACCAAACAATCCCTGGTTTTTACGATCAAAAGGAAGAAGCCGTTTGAAAACATTGTGGGAAAAGGAGAAAATGCTTGTGACCAGCATTTTCTTCTTTTTCCACAATGTTTTCTACTCTTCTAAAGTCAAGTGTCAATTTTTTAGTGACGTTTATTCTGTCATCTGCAAATGCTTTCAGATTGGTCTGGTGTAAAATTTTGTCGTTTGGTAAAGAGTTGAAAAAAAAAGTCTGCAAACACACCGACACTTCTATAGTATATAGTAATTGTGTTTACTCTTTACCAAACAACAAATTTTAGACACCTCAAAATTCAAAGCATTTCCAGACGACAAGTTATAGGTGACTGAAATCGAGATATGTGTTGTTGATTGGGTTGAAATCATTGTAAGAAAAGGAAAAATGCTAATTATCAGCCATTTCTCCTTTTCCCACAAACTTTTCGAAAGTGTTCTTCCCAAGGGCAGTTAAATGTCGGGACTGTGTGGTATTGGGTTAATTCTTTTCAAAATATCAAAATGTTCAGTTTTTCCATTTTGAAAGCAATTATAGACGACACGTTATATAGCCCTGTAGTTGGATTTCTCTTTTAAAAACTAGGAAAAAACACGTTGGAAAAAGGAGAAAACGCTTGCAAACAACATCTACCCATTTTCACATATTTGGTCAAAAAGGGTCAGTCTTCGTGGCCTTTAAAGGTGGCCCTTCAGATTTTGGGACGAAAATTTTACAAAAAATACAAAAAATCCTTCTTACACTCTCAAAGCACTTTAATTTTCATTCATAAAATTCCAGTAGTCGAAAATCATCCGACAACATGAGGGGAAACACGGTCTATTTTTACATGAGCAACTTGCTCATTTACATACCGGAAATACGCAGACGAAGCTTCAAACATAGCGTCCTAAGAAGACATTATGGAGAATAATTACACGTTTGTTATGTCATTATGGAATTTAAGCGTCATCATCACGTGCCAGTCAATTGACATTTCCACCATTATTTTTTTTTTTATTTCTGGAGAGAAATCTAAAAATATCTTACGAGAAACGTAGCCTTTTAAGGGAACACCATTCAAATAACTTTTTTTTTTTTTTGTAATTTTATAATCACTGATGATTTGTATTTCTTTTTTTCATATAAATTTCAGTGATATATATATCCTAATTTGGTGAGATGTGAAAAATCAAAATACCCACCTTTAAAACTTGGGGTTATTTAGAAAAGTATTGAATGCTCCTATATCGGTGTCTAGTTGATCCGGAAAAAGAATAATGGCATTTTGTTTGATTTTGTAAAACTTTTTTAACTGATCTAAAAAAGCCATTGTGTCGAATCGATCTATAAAAAAAAGTCCCTGTGTTCAAATCTATACCATTACCCGCCCCCGCCGTCATTCGCGACAATGCCTTCGAGATAGTACAGAAGTTTTTCCAAGGACAGGATTTCTCGTGCAATCGTAACAAAATCATATCGTCGGTTTATTTCAAAAACCTCGTAACTACAGCTTGTTTCAAGCTGTAGTTATGAGGTTTTCTGGAGTAAACTGACGATATGAGCCATGCTCTGTGAAAAGGGGGTTTCACACAACTGCAAAAAGTTTTGACCCGGGTCAGCCTGCGCAGTCTGCGCAGAAAACTGCCCTATAGCGAACGTTTCGGCCAAGGTCAGCCTGCGCGGACTGCGCAGGCTGACCTGGACCGATATTGTTCGCAGATGCATGGAGCCCCACAGAGCACGCCTCATATATGGAGTGCAACACGCGAAAAGGTGCATTCGAACATTTGCGTAAAGTGTCGTCTCGCATCAGCGTTTGCAGTCCGCACCAGGCTAATCCGAAACGACACTTTCCGATTTTATGTGATTTTCTGTTTTACACAAGTCTACTGTAGCACAAAATCTAATGTAGTCGTAAAGTGCCGTCTCGGATTAGCCTGCGCGGACTGCGCAGGCTAATCCGGGACGACACTTTACGCAAATGTCCGAATGCACCTTTTCGCATGTTGCACTCCATATATGCATGCCTTTGTATACATTCATAAATTATTGCTTTTAAAATGCAACGGACGGACAGACACACAGGGACTTCATGTTATAATTCAATTATTGACAGCAGTTCACTTTGTATAACTTTAAAGAAAAAAAAGACAACAAAAGGAGAAATCCCTTTCTTATTTGTCTGCCTTTCTATTTTTACGACATTTTCATTGCCTTAAGCGGCTTGGCAAGGCCAATATCAAGAACAACGTCATCGCTGACATTTAGAAATATCCTCTTATAGGAATTCAGCGGAACTAGACGGCATCCATTCCAACGGCGAAAATATCGAAGTCAAACTCGCACTAGACAAGATTATCGATCTGCCTATATACTTGTTGCATTTTTTAATTACAAAGTCTTATAACACAGACAATTCTAGTTAAGATACATTTTGCGGACGGCGTTGATCAAAGATCAGACTGCACAGAACGTGCAGTCTGATCTTTGATCGACGCCGTCCGTTGATGTTAAACTGTGTTTGTGAATATACATTATCTCCCGCTAGATGGCATTCTACAAATACACATCTATCTAATATGGGCATTCTAGGTACATAAGCGGACTAATTTTTCAAAACGACAACAGTTACTTTTAATTTCAAAATAAAATAAACGTTTACTCAGTAAAACTTTTTGCCATTGGGCAATTTTCTGCGTGTAAAAAGGATGGGTCTACCTCATGACTGAGTAGGTTGTTGTATCAAAAGAATTTTTATTAATCCATATTTTTATGGGATGACTTGCCTGTCATAACGGATCACAGAGATGTATCTGGTGCAATTTATTCAGTTATGATCAGCTAGCAGGTAACCTATGCACCGGCCATTTATTAAAACAGTCCCTACAGGCTTGGGGTATTTAGCCCTACTTATCCCAAGTATCGGGGAATGGGTGATGCGTCATATAAGACAAGTCGAATCTTCGAAGAATATGACATGCGCAGACAACGCACTTTCAGACGACAAATTAAACCTGTCTTAAATGATAGAACTTGCCTCTGATAGGAATGAAAACATTGCAGGTAAAGGAGAAAATGCTGGATATCACAGTTTCACCTTTTTCATTTTATCTTTAAAGATGTCTTTCTTCAGTGTCATTAAAACTAGGAGTTGTTTTATACAGGGCTAGGCGGGAGTCAGATGAACTACTTTCTGACATCGCGATCTCTTTTCTTACGAACTTTGGGGATGGTTACCACACCATATCGTTGCCCCCTTTTCGTGGATAGGTGAAGTGGTAGCCGCGTTATAACTGAAATGATGTTGAACGGCTTCAACCATTAATCACACAATGACGAGTTTTAACATCACTGGAAAAGAAGCCTTATCGGAAAAGATTGTGGAAAAAGGAGAAAATGATGGTGACCAGCATTTTCTCCTTGTCCCACAATGTTTTCTACCTTATCAAAGAGTAATTCTAACAAGGCTAAAATTCTGTTGTGTGGTAAACGGCTAAATCTTTGCCACACAAGCCCTCATATTAAAGATTCCCGAGGAAAGGGGCCTTTGAAATCATTGTTGGAAAAGGAGAAAAGGCTGTTAACCAACATTTTCAAATGTTTCTATAATTTTTTCCACCCTTCCAGAAACAAGTTTCATTATTTGTTCGGCAGTAACTTTCTCGTCTGCAAATGTTCTCTGTTTGATAAAGAGTTAAACACCAAACAATTAAAATCAACTTGTCCTGATCTACACAGATCTGTGACAAAACTGTACAGAGAACTGTAAGAAGGATTTCGACGGTTTACTTCAAAAACTTTGTAACTACAGCTTGTTTCAAGCTGTAGTTACGAGTTTTTCGAAGTAAATCGACGATTTGTATTTATCACTGTCTTTTGTTATAGAAAAATAAGTTCAAATATATCAAAGGAAAAAAAAATGTCGGATCTTTGACTAGGGATGGTGCTCTGTTGGATCATATTTGTAACAAATCATATATGTAACACCTGTTACATATATGATCACATATGTAACATGTGTTACATATATGACTCGGAAATCAAGCATAAATGTAACATATTTTGTGACGAATATGATCGATGCCGGTTTTTGATGTGACATGAAATCACATATGTCACAGGTCAATTTTGATTTAAAAACAGTACAAAAGAATGCATATTTACATCTGAAACACATTTGTAGCAGGTTTTTATTCACCAGATGGGCCAATATCTTGATACTGATTTGTTGTGTCACTTTGTCCATCGTCGTCATCGGCGGTGACGTCGACGTCACTCTTTCGCGTCCGCTCCATATTTCCTCAACTCTTTAAAGGATATTCATGAATATAATGTCCGGTATCGTGGCTGCTCTCTGTTTATATATATAAACATATATATATGGGCCACAACGTGAGAAAATGTACCTTCGGACAATTGGTGAGTATTTGATAAACAACGTTATTTTGAATGTATAATATTTCTGGAGTATGTTAGTCTTTATTTGAACAGATTATTCAGGTTATTTTGTGAGTTATGACCAATTTACTATATGAACCCTACAAACGTCATTTACCTGAAAAATGAAGTCAAAGTTGCGTAATGCATTTCTGCGTGTTAGTAGAACCTACAAAACTCGATGCATTTGCTTAAAACTGTTTAAGCACTGATCAAACCCCGTATTGTTACGGCAATATGTTGAAATTATTTTGTGTATTTTATTGCGATGTGGTTGCTACGGTTACCTTTTAACGATAGATATAGGAAAATATATAAAATGGGCTGAGACAAGGGCAGATAACTCCAAGTGATGAAATAAATATGTTTTAAAACTCATTCAGTTGAAAGATTACAATTACAGTGAATACAAATAGACAACTAAACCTGTTACATATATGCTTCTCATGTCAACCCCCATTTCGGACAAACACATTTGTAACACACTTTATCTGTTACGAATGTGATCATGTACGTAACAAATGTGTTACATATATGATTTGTTACAAATATGATCCAACAGTGCTCGACAAAATTTCGTAAACTGTTGGTCTTTTGGGAAGAAAATAATGTGAGGTAATTATTGTCATTTTGTATGGCCAGTTGCCCAAAGGTCGATTCTTAAACCTACTGCAGCACAAACGGACGGACGACCGGACCATAGGAGGGGCCGTTGCACTGTCCTTGACTAGAGACCTGGCCTGACTGAATCTCCTAAATATTATGACATTCAGTTGTTTTTTAAAGTTTTATTTGTACATGTTAGCCTGTCGCAAAATGACAAATTTGAATCTTAACCAAATTGAAAGCATTTGTATAATGAAAAATCGGGCTTGGCTAAAAATGGTAAGATATGTCTATGAGAGGGTAAAAACGATGTGGGGAAAGGAGAAAGATGCTGCTTGCCAGTGTTCCTCTTTTTTTCAACAGCATTTTCAAAATGTGTTTTCCAAAGCGTCGTTTAACCCTTTACCACACAATCGCAACTAATAATTCTAGGAAGTGGATCTTTTCAAAACATTGTGGGAAAAGGAGAAAATGCTGGAAACCAGCATTTTCTCCTTTTCCCACAGTGTTTTTTACCCATGCATTTTCTCTGATTCTCACAATATTTTCTACATCTTTCTGAGTGCCTGAATTAAATGCCATCATGTGTGTCATATTTGTTTTAGGAAGGGAAGAAAAAAATGTGGGAAAATGTGACTATAGAATTATAACCTGTTTTAGGAAGGAAAAAAAAAAGTCGAAAAAGGAGAAAATGCTTGTAACTAGCTTTTTCTCCTTTTCCCACAATGTTTTTCTAGCCGTGCATTTCTTCTTTTCCCACAATATTTTCTGTATCTTTCTGAGTACCTGAAATAAATCCCATCATATGTGTCATAATTATATATTTTGTCGTCTGCAAGCGCTTTCTAATTCAACCCATCTTAACCCTTTACCTCACAATCTCGACTTTTAACACCCCTGAGAAAGAGGCCTTTTGAAAACATTGTTTGAAAAGGAAAATAAATGCCGGTAACACGCATTTTCTCCTTTTCACACAATGTTTTCTTCCCTACCTAAAAACAAATTTTAATTCTATAGTCACATTTTGCCACAATGTTTTCTTCCCTTCCTAAAACAAATTTTAATTCTTTGGTCACATTCATTTCGTCGTCTGAAAACGCTTTCAATTTGGACCAGACTAAAATTTTGTCATTTGGTAAAAGATTACCAAACGACAAAATTTTAGGCTTGTCCAAATCGAAAGCATTTGCAGGCGACAAAATAAAAGTGACCGAAAATTTCAAATTTGTTTTGTGAAGGGTAGAAAACATTGTGGGAAAAGGAGAAAATGCTGGTTACCAGCATTTTCTCCTTTTCCCACAATGTTTTCAAAAGACCTCTTTGTAGGGGTCGTTAAAAGTCGGGATTGTGTGGTAAAGAGTTAACCCTTTCCCAAACAATCCCTGGTTTTTAAGGGTCTGGAATAGTAGCCTTTTGAAAACATTGTGGGAAAAGGAGAAAATGCTGGTAACCAGCATTTTCTCATTTTCCCACAATGTTTTTTACCCTATCATAGACAGAAATCATCTTTTCAGAAAGAGCTGAATTGTCGTCTGCAAATGCTTTCAATTTGGTCTAGTCCAAAATTTTCTCGATTGGTAAAGAGTTAAATAATGTCGTTCTGGGTAGAGCTAAGCAAAGGGGCTAACCTTACTCTGACGTTGTGTAACTGTATTCGAAAAACCTCTGAATCATTTAACGCTTTACCAGAGGACAATATGTTGAGCTCGTCCAAATTCAAAGCATTTGCAGACGACAAAATTTGTGGTGGCTAAAAGGATGTGATTTTGTCTTTAGCGTAGTAGAAAACATTGTGAGAAAAGGAGAAAATGCTGGTAACCAGCATTTTTCTCCTTTTCCCACAATGATTTCAAATGGTACGTTTACCAGAGTCGTGACATATAAGTGTTTGGTGAAGTCTAAAGGTCATAGAGCCTCGTTTACACTTTACGACTGTCAGCATATTTTTACAAAAACTCAATTGTTCAAATAGCCTTAATTAGATTTTTTTGTCAAGTTAAGAAACTACGGAAGCACATTTCGGTCATTCATAGATCAGAATCGCACATTTGTTGTTGTATATTTATGTAAAAGATGCAGAGAATTTAATCTCCATCCAGTCTGTCTGCCTGCCTGCCTGCCTGCTTGCCTCACTCCCTGTCTGCCTGCCTGCCTGCCTGCCTGCCTGCCTGCTTGCCTCACTCCCTGTCTGCCTGCCTGCCCGCCTGCCTGCCTGCCTCCCTGCCTGCTTGCCTGCTGCCTCCCTGCCTGTCTGCCTGCCTGCCTGCCTGCCTCCCTGCCCGCCTGCCTGCCTGCCTCCCTGCCCGCCTGCCTGCCTGCCTCCCTGCCTGCTTGCCTGCCTGCCTGCCTGCCTGCCTGCCTGCCTGCCTGCCTGCCTATCTGCCTGCCCGCCTCCATGCCTGCCTCCCTGCCTGCCTCCCTGCTTGCTTACGTGCTTGCTTACGTGCTTGTTTACCTGCTGCCTGCCTGCCTCCCTGCCTGCTTGCCTACCTGCCTGTCTGCCTGCCTACCTGCCTGCCTGCCTGCCTGCCTCCCTGCTTGCTTACCTGCTTGCTTACCTGCTGCCTGCCTGCCTGCCTGCCTGCCTGCCTCCCTCCCTGCCTGCCTGCCTGCCTCCCTGCCTGCCTGCCTGCCTGTCTGGCCTTCTGATATGGGTATAAGTGTAATCAAAATATTCATGAATACCAGATGACACCGAGAGTATTAATGTTTTCTTTTCTAGATTCTGTTCCTTCGCTGTTTTTATAGTTTTCGTTACAAATCTTCGTCCGTCCATCTGTCTGTCTGTCTGTCTCTCCCTCTCTCTCTCTCTCTCTCTCTTTCTCTCTCTCTCTCTCTCTCTCAGATGGGCTCTCATTTTAATATCTTATCCGAAAATCTATTAGTGATTTTATATGGCAAGCCGTGGGGATCGAACCCACACCCTCAAGTGACCCGAAATATCACGATCACCAGTCCTACGCTCTTTATCAACCGAATTATGTTCAAACAGAACCGACCCATGTCATGCATTTTAAATACGATTGGAAATACTGGGACCGTCTCTGCTTCGATTACTCGGCCTGTCGAATCAAAGCGGATTGCCTGTCATGAAATTTTACTCCAGGAATTAAGTGAGGGCTGTTCTTGACACGCCCCTATATCACGAAACCTTCTCTTTTTAAATGTATTGGAAACCATGACGTATTTGACGACCAATATGACGCCAAAAACAAAAGCTTCGATCACGTCATTGAATTTTTTCATGTTTTGTTTTTTCACAGATCTAACAAAGTTTAACGGCCTGATATTGTAAACATTTTTGCCAGTGCGAAATCTGTATTTCACAATGTAGTTTCAATAGAGAGGTGATGGCTGTTGTTAAACCTATCAGCGTCCGCATTCAACAACCATGCTTAAGAATGTTCTTTGTCTTATTCTTCAAGATTACCTGACTGTGAAAGTAACATTGGTTTAGCCAATCAGAAGTTCTGTTACTTTCACACGGACAAAATTCTGAAGAAGAAGACTAAAAATATTCTTAAGAATGGTTTGTGAATATGGACCTTGAGAAACCTATCTCGTGAGGTCCTGGCATTTCTGGTGTAACACCAGAACGAAATGCTTCCGGGTCGTAGTATCAAAAGTAGTCCCATTTGAAAATTTGATACCAGGCCCTTCTGCCACACTGTTTTATCATAAAGTGTAAGAGAATACGTAGCTCTAAATTGTGTGTCGTTTCTGAAATTAATTTGGTTATTTCTCCAGAGAATGAATGCATTTTGCGTATTTTCTTAGGACTATTTTTTTGTATGTGACTAGGCAAAGATACATGGTCTATCACCAGTAAGGGCCTAGACCTCGTATTCTCAAGTCCTGCACGACACCAACTGAGCTAGCGGGGCTCGGCACCTGGAAACTGGATTCACTACTATGAAGGTTATGACAGAATCAGATGGTGCAGATTTAGACCTCTTTTTTTTATAAGTTTATGGGCCATGTCTAATCCATAGTCTACAATTCTGTGGATTTGGGCAAGTCTAATGTTTTATTTTATGGTAAAGACATTTGTTAATAGCAAAACTCGTTGTCTGCGCATGTCATATTCTTCGAAGATTCGACTGTCTTATATGACGCATCACTACTAGCCCCGAAAGCGGGCTGACTGTAATATTACGCTCTATAAAGTAGCAATGTTGAAAATAGCTTTTACGTTTCAATACGTTTGAGGAGAAATGAGACCTGCTTTAGCAACAGATTTCTCTAAACTGGTGATCATAGGTGAGTGAATTGCACGAGGTAGCGTTTTATTGGGTAAACTTTTGTTTTTGTTTTAAATTCAAAGTAACGGTTGTCGCGTAGGAAAGTGGTTCGGTTCTGTACCCAGGATGCCCATATCAGATAGATGAGTATTTATAAAATGCCATCTAGCGGGAGATAATGTAGCAAAACTGTTCCACCATAGTTGACCCAATTTGTGACACAAAGTCATGGAAGGTATCATATTTCTTCTTGGCCATATTGAGTCCGGACCATCGGACTATCCCACCTTTTAACGACCATGAAAAAAGAATGTCTTTGAAAACATGATCGGAAGAAGAGAAGCAATTGGTAACCGTCATGTTCTCCTTTTCTCACAATGTTTGGTATCTTGTCAAAGAATAAATATAGTCGTTTGACCCATATTTGGCCTGCAACACGCGAACACGGTGTCCGTGGTCGTGAGGTAGAGCGTCGGCCTCATAACCTAAAGGTCCTGAGTTCGATACCCGGGAGCGGGTGTCAACTTTGGGATTTTTCATTGGCCCACACATTCGGCGCGAGTCCTGGTGTAGTTCCCAGGAAGCAGAATCGAGAGAGATTAGTATAAGTTGAAAGAACTTGTTTCTCAATCGATGTAAAATAAATATGTTTAAACTAACACGCGAAAAAGGGCATCCGGAAATTTGCGTAAAGTGTCATCTCGGATCAGCATGCGCAGTCCGCGCAGGCTAATCCGAAACAAACTTTCCGTTTTTATGTAATTAATTGTTTTACGCAAGTCTACTGTAGCACAAAATTTAATATAGTCGTACAGTGCCGTCTCGGATCAGCCTGCGCGGATTGCGCAGGCTGATCCGAGACGACACTTTACGCAAATGTCCGAATGCTCATTTTCGCGAGTTGCAAGCCATTTCTCTTCTTACGCAATCTTCCAGTATTAACGAGACTATGTTTGTGTGCCAATTTTTGTCGGTGCAACCTAACATTTCAATAAATCGGCACTTTGATGTTTTTGGCGCCATATGCGATTTCATTTGCTATTTTATTTAATTCAGCTCGGGATCAGGCGGCACAGAAAGTGCAGTCCATGCTTTAATCTACTCGGGCAGATAGATTTTTTTTTTATCTGCAAGATATTTTGACAAGATAAAACTGCAAAAGAGACAAAATCTATTTCGTTAGATCTGTGTGATGGGAGGAAGATACATTCCAGATACGGCTTTTTGAGAACAAGAAAAAGAATAAAAAGAAGAGAATGATGATGATGATGATAATGATGATGATGGTGGTGGTGGTGAAAAAAAGAAGAACAAGATGATGGTGATGAAGATCATGATGGGGAGAATTGTGGAAGAGGGGGAGAACGAGGAGAAACACTGAAGAAGATGAAGAAAAGAAGAAGAACAAGGACAATGATGATGATGATGATGATGACAATAATAATGATGATGATGATGAAAAAAGGAAGAACAAGATGATGGTGATGAAAACGATGATAGGGAGAATTGTGGACGAGGGGAGAACGAGGAGAAACAAAAGAAAATGAAGAAGAAAAGAAGAAGAACAACACCACCAATAATCACAATAACAGCAACAAAATATTTCGTGATAAAGAAATAGATGGTTTGCATGATTTATGATTCTTAATCCGTCTTGTTTAGTGTTTGCATGTTAACTTGGGTTGTATTCTTTCAGTTCTGAATAAATAAATAGCATTTGCTTAAAGGCTAAAAATACATTTCCTCTACAAGATCAAGAGACAGTTCGGTCATAATCTAGAAATACAGCAGTGGACAGTGTGGATCAAAGATCAGACTGCACGTTCTGTGCAGTCTGATCTTGATCCACACTGTCCACAAAAGCTTCTGGTGTCGTCTACAGTTGGAAAAGAGTAAAATCACTACACCTATTTTACATCTCCGTCGCTGACAAATCCGGAGGGAAAATAAACAAAAAACAACAACAACATTCGACCAGAAATAATTATCTGTCTTCTCCCAAAATGTCTTCAATAAATTATAGTCTTAGAAGAGGAAATTTTCCCTTCCTGGTATTCAGTATTTCTGTGCTTGAAATTGTTTGACGTGTTCTAAATACTGGACTGCCTGACAAACGGAATGTGTGTATACAGAGCCCAGCTTATATATGAGCCATGCTCTGTGAAAAGGGGGCTAAATGCATCTGCGACGAAGAGTATCATTCCAGTTCAGCCTGCGCAATACGCATAAAATTGAGATGAAATTGCCTTTTTCTGTACCATCCGCTACTTTTAATTGTATTTGCATAAACTTAAGATAAAATTGCCTTATCCAGCACCGTCCGCTACTTTTATGAATATTTTGCATAGAATTGAGATAAAATTGCATTTTTCAGGACAATATCCGCCTGTTTTATCTATATTTTGCACAGAATTGAAGTAAAATTGCCTTTTTTCGGGACCATCCGCTACCTTTAATTATATTTTGCATTAAATTGAGATAAAATTGCCTTTTCTAGCACCATCCACCTCTTTTCTCTATATTTTGCATAAGATTGAGATAAAATTGCCTTTTCCAGCACCATCCGCCTCTTTTATCTATATTTTGCATAAAATTGAGATAAAATTGCCTTTTCCAGCACCATCCTCTACCTTTATTTATGTTTTGCATAGAATTGAGGTAAAATTGCCTTTTTTTTCATACCATCAGCTACTTTTACTTGCATTTTGCATAAATTTGAGATTAAATTTCCTTTTTCAACACCATCCGCTACCTTTATCTATATTTTGCATAAGATTTAGATTAAATTATCCTTTTCTGCATCATCATCCACTTTTGATTGCATTTTGCATATAAAGGGAGATAAAAATGCCCTTTTCTGTACTATCCGCTACTATTATCTATACTTTGCATAGAATTGAGAGAAACTGCCTTTTTTCGGCACTATCCGGTACTTTAATCTATATTTTGTATCAATATTTTGCATAGAATTGAGATAGAATTGCATTTTTTGTGGGGCATGCGCCATCCGCTACTTTTATCTATATTTTGCATAAAATTGACATGAAATTGCCTTTTCCCACTGCACCATCCGCTACTTAAATTGTATTTTGGATAAAATTGAGATAGAATTGCTTTTTTCAGCAGACACTGTTATCTGGTCCGTTTCTGTTGCAACAAAAAGTGTCAACTCTCAGGCTTCTGAGTGCTAACCAGTGGCTTTCTGCGCACAATGTAGATCAAGATCAGGCTGCACAGAAGGTGCAGTCTGATCTTGAATCCACAATGTCGGATAAGGAGGGTTTTTTCCCCCCCAAACATTACTTTATAGGACCCACATGTAAGTTTTTCACTATCAGCTGGTAAATTTCTTAAACTTTTATCCTGTGAAATAAGTTAAATAAAAATCAAACTGATAGTTAAACAAACCAAAATTTGGTATTTCAAAGGTATTTTGAGAGAAAAGACATCTGCTTTCGGACATTGTAAATCTAAGATCAGATTGCACAGAACGTACAGTCTGATCTTTGATCTACACTGTCTGCAAAACATCCCTAAGTCATACCTCACAGTCTAAGAGTTAAGTTATTTAGCGGATAAAGGGTAGATCGCGTGCGTGAAGACCTGAAACGTGTCTTAAAGGAGCGGCTTTCACCTTGAAAACTTCGATTGTTATTGTTTATACTTTCATTTGTTTATTTCCTTGCACGTTCAATACTGGTCACCTGTTCAAAGTTTTGCGTCTAAATTCTGGCACACGTTCTTGGGACGTCAAATAAGTTAACAATATACATCTCAGTTTTCAGGGCGAGTTTTGAATAGAAAAGAACCTGTTGTGCAAGCCAAAGTCTTTCTGGTAACAGCTCCATCACTAATGGAAATTTTATCGAAGATGTTTGTTTGGGAAAGCAGCCGATGTGTGGCTTCAAGAAATCAAGAAATGTTGCGTAGGGTACTGAGAACAGAAACTCAGGAACGCATAGATAGGTGCAACGTCAGCCGTGATATGGCTGAAATTATGACATGTACTGTTTTAACAACACACAGCAGTCTGATCTTGATCTAAACTCCACTCATAATAGTACAGCATCCATAGTTACGGTTGGTCTTGGATTAAGACGTTATGGCATGCATTCAAACTTTCCAAGGTGACAAATATTTAGCCTTTCCCAAATTAAAAGCATGAGTAGAGAAAAATTTGAATTTGAACGTAGCTACAATATCGGGATCTGTTTTATGAGAGGACTGAAAACATTGTGGGAAAAGGAGAAAATGCTGGTTACCAGCATTTTCTCCTTTTTCCACAATGTTTTCAAAAGTATTCTTCCTCAGTGAAAGTCTCCTCAAGATTCTGTGGGAAAGGATCAACCTGTTGTATATGAACCGTGCTCTGGCAAAAGCAGGCTTAATGTATCTCAAAAATCCATGGTACCAACCAAGCCATCCGTGGCATAATTGAGGATCTTCTATATCCACTTTATTTTCAAAACTCTTTACCAAACGACAAAATTTCAAACTGGTCCAAATTGAAAGCACTTGCAGACGACAAAATAAACCTTAACCCAAACATAAAAATTTGTTTCCAACTGGGTAGAAAACATTGTGGAAAAGAAGAAAATGCTGGTGACCAGCATTTTCTCCTTTCCCCATCATGTTTTCAGAAGAATTTTCTCTCGGTGTCTTTAAAGGGCTTCAAAAGGATTAAACAACTGACTTCGTCATCAGGTAGAGTGGTCACTTTGACATACAGCAGATTCACTAATAGTGAAAAGGTTCGGCCCAGGTCAGCCTGCGCGGAATGCGGGTTCGATACTTTTCACAGATGCATTTACCCATTACCACACAAATCCCTACTTTTGACGACCCTGAGAAAGAAGCCTTAAGAAAACATTGAGGGAAAAGGAGAAAATGCTGGTTACCAGCATTTTCTCCTTTTCCAACAATGTTTTCTACCCTCCACAAAACAAATTTCGCATTTTCAGTCACTTTAATTCTGTAGTCTGCAAATGCCTTCGATTTGGACAAACCTAAAATTTTGTCGTCTGGTAATGAGTTAGGCCCCTTTTTCACAGAGCAAGCTCCACATGGTTTATAGTCTATTAATTTTGTAAGTAGAAACAATGATTAAAGAAAAAGAACTTTGTATTTTTTCTTGCTTTATTTTTATTTACCAGATTTTTTTCAGATAAACAATACAGTATTCGCATGTACGCAAGGGAGTATGAAATAAAGCGTATTTTGTGAAATTTTAGAAATATATAACAGCACTTATACTTTCAGTTTAACAATAACAGCACATTAAAAATCTTAACAAAAAACAATAATGCAACAATAACAACTAATTAACCGTAAGAATCTAGAAAATGAGACATGAGCATGATGGTTGAAAACCGAGTCAAATTCAGACTGACAAAATAATTTCTATTATTTTTCAAAATATCATTTTTAAACAAAGAAACAAAGGGAGTTATTTTGGCGTCAAAAGAGTGGGTATTCTTTAGTTCTTACCTAAAATGTTTGTTGTTAGTACCTATTAGAAATGTCTCCATGCGGGGGACAATTCTAATAGGTACCTACAATGAACGTTTCAACGATTTCTTTAGAGTAATACCCCACCCACTTATTTTGCACTTGACTTGTACATTTCATTGCGTTAAGCTAAAAATAGAATCACTGACAGTTTGAACTTTAGACTCGGATGTTGATGAATTCCTAGATAAATAGTTAAATTTGAAGAAAAAAAAATCACATATAACAATAAAATAAAGTTTGGTCTAGTACACACTGGGATATTTCTACTTATAATTAATCGGGTGTGATACTTTCTCCTAATCATACTTTTTTTCCACCTTCCACACTGATTCCATTGGTCATACGATTTACACATTTATCGCTATTCTTCAAATATACATGATTAACCGAACAGAGGGGAAAAAATCATATACATATATATCACAAGTTTTCATATTTAAAATTTACAACAGAGAATTTGAGAATAATCTTCGTATTACAGCCACCCTGTTTTATATGGCTCCTTGCATTAAGTGGCCATCTTTTACCTCCAATTTTAAAGTTCTGAATGTAATCGTTCGCGTATTTAACAGTCACGTGACTCAAGGGACTAACTTATTCTGTTTGACTGTATTACAAAAGATTATTCAGTTTGATAAGAAAAAAACAACCCATTCTTGAATCAATTATAATATAAGGCAATACATCCTGATTGTCTGTTAGACCGCCCAGAAACTGCAAGTATTTTTTCCAAACTTTGCAAAAAATCTCGACTTTTAAGGATGCTAAAAGAGACTGCCTTGGAAAACATTGTTGGAAAAGGAGAAAATGCTGGTTTACCAGCATTTTCTCCTTTTCCAACAATGTTTTTTAAGCTTCCGAATACAACTTTTATCACTTGGGTAACATCTAATTTGTCGTCTACAAATGCTTTCAATTTGGGTCAGTCTACAATTTTGTCGACTTCTAAATTATCAGTTTCACACAACAAAGCCTCTTTGTACAGCTTTACCGTTATCACTTCCAAACATACTTGAAGGAATTTGAAAAAAAAAATTATACTAAAAATTTACACTTTTCACATTTAAGTTGTTAAATAAAAGAAATGCACGATTTCAGACAGTGAAGAGAAAAAAAATTGCTTGAATATTTAAACTTTTCGAACCGTGCAGTTTAAAGATCAGACAGCACGTTATGTGTAGCCTGATCTTAAGCCACACTTCTCAAAGATTAACACTCAAAAGGTGTAAAAAATAAACGAAAGTTTTTAAAAAAAAGAATGACAATTTTTAGCACATTTCTAGCTGAAAGAAAATGCGAAAGAACTATGATTATTTAAAAGCACACATTGCCGACTTCTAAAGCTAACCTAACTGATATTGTAAAAATATAATTATTACGTTTTTTTTTTATGTCTATAAACACAATACAGAATAATAATAAATATATACAAGAAATACTTTGGAGAAAACAAATATTTCACATTAAAAAAAATAAGAAAAAATAAGCCCTTCTTATATCTTTCATTTTTAACTTGCTGCCCTTTGCAGCTGATTTTTGTTATACCAAACGACTATATATTGGACTCGTCCAATTCGAAACCATTCTCAGACGACAATTTCAATGTAGTGCAAATTATTGAGTTTGCCTTTGAAAGGTTAGAAAACATAGAGGAAAATGGGAAAAAAAATGCTGGTTACCAGCATTTTCTCGTTTTCCAACAATGTTTTCAAAACACCTGTTCCTTAGGGTTAATGAATCTATTTTGTCCCAGGCCACTTTTGAAAAACATTTTTGGCAAAAGGATAAATCACTTGTGAACTGTAATTTATCCTTTTGTCACAATGTTTTTGCATGAATTTATTGTATATCAATTTTATTCACGTTAAGGTACCGAACTAAATGACACATAAATGAACACCAGACAATTTTAGATTGTGACGAAAGGGAAAAAAAAGAAAAAAACTGCAGCAGTTTTACATTTACAATTACATTTAATCAACCCTACTCTGTGAAAAGGGGCTTAAAGCATCTGCAAAAAGTATCGACTCAGGTCAGCCTGCACAGTCCGTGCAGGCTGACCTGAATCGATACTTTTTGCTGTTGATCATTTTTCTGCGTGTCAAAGGACCAGTCTACCTCGTGCTTCAGTCGGTTATTAAACAAAGAGGTTTTTATGGATCCATAATTCTGTGATAACTTCCTTTGTACAGATCCATCGCGGAAATTCATGAAGCCCCCTTTTCAACAGAGCATAGTTTAATTTATTTTGTTCTAACCCTTTACCACACGACAAAATTTTGAACTGAACCAAACTCTAAGCATTTGAAGTCAACAATTTTAAATGTAACCCAAATGATGATTTCTGTCATTGATAGGATAGAAAACATTGTGGGAAAAGGAGAGAATGCTGGTAACCAGAATTTTCTCCTTTACTCACAATGTTTTCAAAAGCTTTCTTCATGAGGGTCACTGAAATGTATCATTGTGTGGGAAAGAGTTAACGTGAATCCCATCTTAGGATCAGGTCTAAATTTTTTAAAACTTAACGTTGTCTGATCCATATTACCTCAGAAAAGTTCACTATATAAAAGAAAAAAAAAACGTTCATATAACAAAGATATTTAAAAGCGGTAAGTATTATCTATTATTTGCTATTCAGCTTAAATTGCGGTGGATTAACTTTTTTTTTTTTTAATCTTTTGTTCTGAAAAATGTTGATTTTTTTATTTAAATAAGAAAACAGTTGCAAGTGAGAAAATATGATTTTAAACAAGCATGAAAAATTCAAAATAACCGATCAGATTTCATCTGAAGAAATGACGCACTTTTAGCACATAAAATGACTACTACTGAAAGTAAACAAACGCACAACATAAAAAAAAAAAACGCACACATTTTTAAAATATTATTTCTTTGGAATACACGAATGAATCTTTTTGAAGGTAGTAAAAAAAAAATCCCGTATGTATTCATCTCAAGTCTGCTGATTGCGACTCACTGATCTTTAGCGGACAGTTTAGATCAAGATCAGACTGCACAGAAGTGCAGTCTGATCTTGATCTACACTGTCCGATAATGAACATTACCCCACCCCACCCTTTTTTTCAAATTGAAAAAAAAAAAAAGACTGAAATCGCAATGTCCGGGTTTTTACTATCAGCTTTATACAATATTGTATTGTATTGTATTGTATTGTATTGTATTAAAGCTTTCATATCACTTATTTAGAAAGATTAGAATTAAAAACTAAAGACAGATACGGGATTTTTTTTTTTCCACCTTAATGCACAAAATCTGTCCTGTAGAATGATTGACTAGATTGTTGTATCGGGTGCGAGGTGCATTATGATGCAAAATGAAATGAAAATTTGTTCCTATGGCATCGACATATCTTTGAAATGATTAGAAATTGTTCAATTTGTTTTATCTATAAAGATGCTGTGGTCACAACAAGAGGTATCCCAGTGCCGCTAGAGGTCGCTGTGCTCATACCGAACGACATGTTATCCATCATCATCGATGACGTCACAGTGGTGGGCGGGAGGGGAGCATTTCCCGCCAACAGTTTAGCTTCCTTTTTCGCTTTTTGTTTTAAGTGCACTTTGGCGTGTCTTTTTTTCTCGTCACTTCTAGCGAATTTTCTACCACAAGAGTCACACGAGAAAGGCTTTTCGCCTGTATGAGTGCGCACGTGCGTTGTTAAGTGATCACTACGCGAGAATGACCTCATGCAGATTCTACAATGGAATGGTTTTTGTCCTGTGTGTATCCGGATATGACGCGTCAGTTCGTCACTTCTTGAAAACCTCCTATCGCAATTTTCTACTGGGCATGCATAGGGCCGCTCGTGGGGTGGGGTCTTACTTGGTCTGTTGGGATATTTCCTCGGTTTCACGGGCAATAATTTAATCTGACCCTGTTGGAAAGGCTGATTCAACAGAACAGGAATCGGTCCTTTTGAACTTGAGGGCTGTTCAAGGTCGAACTCCATTTGAGATGTAGATGGCAAGGTAAATGGTGGCTCTGATGTGACGTCACCGACTGGCTCACTTTTAATTGGTACCTTATTATACATGGGTGGGGTAACACTCGACCGCTGTTGATTTGCTGAGGGATGAAGCATATCAAAGTCCGGTAAATGCGACGGTGAGCCGCCGCCTGATATGGTGCCCTGAATTGTATATTTAAAACTAGCACCAGTTCTGGTCGGCTGAGCCTGATATGTGACACCCTGTGTCTGAAAGTGTCCAACACCACTAGTGTTTCGTCCACTACACATTGGGGAAGAAAAGTTTCCGCCACTCATATCCGCCATTGTGAAAGGGGTGTTTTGATTCTGTTGTGAACAACTGCTAAATGTTGATTGCTGCTTCACCGGAAAGCTGATCGGGTTACAGTAAGATACACTGGGCCCTGTATAGGGGGGTGGGGGTGGTGATGAGAACGTGAGGGTCGCCTGATCGATGGCGTCCAAGCTGTCGCAGACGGAGATTTGAGGTTCGGGGGTTGACTGTGTTGAGCTGGGTGTGACTGGAGACGCGAATCCCGTGGAGTATGTATCCACAGGACTCTGGTGTCCCATACTCAAGTTGTCCGGCTGCGGGGATTCTGTATGAGAGTGCTGCGAGGGCGTGGTCGGTGCAGAACTGAACACAGACCCACTTCCGCTTTGCTGGCAGTCCGACAGTGTAGACATGACGATGTTACTAAAATCATCTTGTTGTTGCTGTTGATGCTGACTCACTGTACTCTGTTGCTGTTGAAAGGTCAAGTCACAGGACGATGTTGTCTGTGGGACCTGGGCTTGAAACTGCGGACCCTGAATCGTCTGTGATAGCATATTGATGAAGGGGGTGAGTGGGGCGAAGAAGTTGATGTTCGACAGTGGGTCATTGCTAGTCGAGGTCTGGGTCACGGACTTCGTTACAAGGGTTCCCTTATAGTGCAGTCTCGGGCTGAAGTTGTTATTGTTTTGTCCCTCGGGCTCCGAAGTGTTTGATTGAGAGGCTGGGTCCGGCCGTGACGTCTGCTGAAGGAAAGTGTCTTGTAGACGTTCGGGTATGTTTATTGTACCTTCAAGGGTAGCTGAAAATAGAAAATAAAACCTTTATAATGATTTAAGTCATAAAATGTGAGACGCGCTCTAGCAAAAGGAGGCTTAGTGCAACTCTGCGATACTTAATACCAAGCAAGTTATCCATAAAGAATCCATTTCGTATAACTGACTGACAGAGTCACGACATACACCGATCCTTATCTTGTAAAAAAAAAAAATAAAAAAATGTTTTGACCCAGGTCAGTCTGCATGGACTCATATCTTGTGGAAGATAATTTTCATTAATGATCGAAAAACAATTTGACAAAGTCATTAATTGTTTGTAATGAGCAATTCCCCCTTTTGCTATAATGTTTTGACATCTTATCATGAATTAACACAAGTCATGCTAGCAGATCGATCCATATACATATACTGTATTATATGAATGAGTTTAACCAGGTAACTTTCGTATAATAAACAACAACATCCGTAACACACCAGCAGGAAAAAAAAAATAAATATAAATACTGATGACGCAAAGAGATGCTGTCTCGTCGGTGTGCTTCCAAAACCTCGTAACTACAGCTTGTTACAAGCTGTAGTTACGAGGTTTTGGAAGCACACCGACGTGTCTGCAACAGACTTTTGTATATAGAATACCATTTCAGCGTCAACAATCTACGTAGATTAATAATTTTCTATTTCAAAAGTAAATATTAGGGATAGATGTCTCCTTATCGGACAATGTAGATCCAAGATCAGACTGCACGTTCTGTGCAGTCTGATCTTGATCTACATTGTCCGCAAAAGGTTCACGAACCTCGCCTAGCAAGCTCCGGGTTTGAAGTAATTAACAATTTATGAAAGGTTTTCTATTATTGTACCAACTTAGTACTCACGAAAGTTTAAAGTTTTTTTTTTTCTTTTATTCATTTACAAATCCAAGTTCATAGACCCGGATGGCATCATTATACATAGGTATTACAGGCAACAGTTCAGTACATGAAGATAAACCGATTTGAAAAGAAAATCTATTAGCCCGTCAAAGTTTGACTTCCAAATGAATGGAGAACTAAAAACCATGGTAAAATAAACAAGTTTTTTTTTTTATTCACAAATACTTTTATCATGATCATCCATTTGTAAATTCATTGGATTTAAATACTCGAAAAGGTAAATAAAATTCGGTACATACAAAACATAATGATAATGGTTGAAAAAGCCTACTGATTATAAGAGAAGATGGAAGCCGTCATCAATATATAAAGTTTTTAAAAAAAAAAAGCTAAAAAAATGCCAAACTAAAATGACTGAAATATTACAACTATGATTCATAGTTAGCACAAGATGTGATGCTAAAGTACCATTTAACTCAAGAGTAAACAGTTTCATTTTTTCGTCTAACCACATGAACAGCGCCCCGTATAATATTTCGTGAATGAACCGCGCATAGTAAACGAAAAAAAAAACTTTCACTTCTGGCAAATGCGTCATCATAATTGATTCTAATCTAAAAATAGCCATAGCTATCGGAATACACCAGCGATTGACGTCATCAGCCATTGTAATTAGGGCATCTCTGTCTCAGCTCCGCCTCTATGACGTGGGCGCATATTTTACTGGGTACAATGTAAACACTATTTTACGGCCTTTGCACATTTTTACTAGGGTTGTGTCGACCCAAAACGACCCCTGACCCCCGAAATTAACATCCTTGATTAGAGGAATGAAAAGCATATCAAAGTATGCATGTAAACGATCGTATTTCAACTTTTTAATCTGCCTATCGATATCGACTACTCAGCTGGCATTGACGTATGTAGTTCTAAAAATAGTAACACCGTATTGCCTCGCATATTTTCTTCTGTCTGAAATGCAGTGACTAAGGACAAGAATTTATTCGACAAATACTTTAAATTTTTTATATTGTCAGCAGATCAGCTGTTAGGGATCGGTATTCTACAACTGTCATCCAACTTTGATAGCATTTACTGCAATTTTAAGAGAATCAAAGGCGGAATATCCCTCAAACCATACACATGCCAATCTAAAACCATTCAAACAAAACAGATTGTTTTAAAGTTAACCTACCAGTAGTTGAAATTGGGAAAGGATCCACCAAAGTATCCACGAAGAAAGTAACATCAGATGACGATGTTACTGGAGTATTTAATTCCTCCACCGACTCGGAGGGGAGTCGGGGAAAAGAGAAGGCTGCATCGTGAATATTGTCAAAACAGACGTCGGCCAAGGCGACCTGTGACAATGTGTCTAATCCGTCCATGATCATCCCGGTAGAGTCCGGTTGTGTAACTGTACGATCCAATGTGTATAACTAAAGCACTAACACTTCATTCAAACAAAGTTACAATTCCAACATTAACTTTTCTACAACTCCGATCACTCAATACTAACAACTCTACTCTATCTCTCAAAACTTATGAATGAATCTGTTTCTACGATAGCCAATATTTATGAATGAAGTCTATCCTTACTACATTGCCTTTTTTGGAGCAAGTAGTAAATTCTGGACCAATCAGATCGCGTCTCGAGGCAATTACTACCCTAACAACAAGTGCGTCATTGGTGACGTTAATGCGTATTTGCGATAACCTCTCAGCGAATGCACACGCTATGTAACTAGGTCACGTCAAATTTCTCATTAATGAAAGCAAAAATGCAGGAAATATTGAAACGCTATGGAGAGTATATATTAATGCATTCGTGATTTTAAAAGAAATTCTCAATATTTCCTAATATTGAAGAAAACATTCGTAGTACAGAAAATTTCATGGAACCACTAGAGCTTGACCCCGGTTTCACACCGGATAATGTGTTTCCATATATGGCAGAACAAGGTCGCATTCCTTCTATTTACGTCATTCGCTCATATAATAAGGGAGGTAGTCATTGTCCTTTTTTGGAAACAGCGAATCTTATCGAAAATAACCGAAGCAGATCGGACCGGATAGTGTTTTACCATAAAAGGTAACATCCGTATATTTTATTATTTCCGTCTATTCTCGTAAAAATTACGAAGTTTTATATATTCCACGAGTGTTCTCTGATTGGACGAACGATTAGAATTTCACATGGCCAGACGGTGATCTGTTATTTTGAGGGTTACTACAAACTCAGCTTGTTTGAAGATTTATTTAGATCGTAATATGTAAGGAATGCAAATTTATCGTAAAGTTAAAGGTATTACTTGACCCCGATTCAAGGTTAAGAATCTTACACGCAAGATTAGCACAATCCAGACATTTTTACACATTTGAGTTGACCCGTGATTTACCTTTATCTATCCAAATTCAGTTTAACACAAAGATGAAGATTTCGCTAAGTTTCGAACCATCCTTTAAGAATGGTATATTTAAAATCATTAATGTAGAGTAGGAGGTTGTAGATCAAGATCAGACTGCACATATGTGCAGTCTGATCTTAATCTACAATCTCCGTAACGTAACAGGTAGGATGACGTGAGGCGAAAAAGGGGTTATTTAGTGTAAGGTGAACTTTCGAGTTAATTGGACTTGGTGATTCAGGTTTTGCGGTTTGTTTGTAAACTTTGAGTATTTTTACGCGGTTGAATTCTCGTTTAGTCTGGCACGTTTTCGAAAGTTTTTGCTTACACGCGAATTGTGTCATCATTCTCTCACGTGCCTTTTTGATGTAAATTAGATCTATAATTATTTTGTTTAACCCACAATAAGCATCCTGTGGTTTAACATTTTTTGGGGTGTAATATTGTCGAAGAAGAATTGGTTGGTTGTAATGGGGTTTAAAGCCACTTTAACAGCTGAGGTCATATCATGGCGGTTGGTGACGCACATGTGTTTCCTGGCTTTCTCACATCAGTACTAACACAACTTTCTTTCCAAAGCCACAGACTACTTTTCTCACATACTTAAGCAGCCTGAGGTTAGAGGCCAGAATACGCCGGAAAGAAAGTTCGCCTCAACCGGGTATCGAACTCACAACCACCAGGTCATGAGTCCGACTCGCTCCCCACAGAACCACACCGACGGGAGTTGTCGAAGAAGGAGCGACATGCACCTAGTACTGCAATGTTATGCCTTGACCTGTTAAGGGGTCCAGCTTTGCTAAGTGGTAGAGTGTATGACTTGTAACCCGGGGGGTTGGAGTTCGAGCCTTTTCTGGAATTACTGGTTAATTCTTTGGAATTTCCTCGGACAAGACGCCTCAGAGCTCTGGCCTGGTACTGGTGAAACCTAGGGCATACATGAATATGCGAGCTGTCACAGTAATATAACTGAAATAATGTTGAAAGCTGCCTACAAAAACCAATCAATCAATCAACTTAACAATTCAATGAATTTCAAATGAATGAACTCAAATAGCGAGTATCCACTTATTTTCCTTTTTTTTTAAACCTTTACCGAACAACCCCTAGTTTTTACGACCTGACATGGAGGCCTTTTGAAAACATTGTGGGAAAAGAAGAAAATGCTGGTAACCAGCATTTTCTTCTTTTCCCACAATGTTTTCTACCCTGATGGAAACGAATTTCAATTTTAGAGTTACAATTTATTTTGTAGTCTGCAAGTGCATTTAATTTGGACCAGTCTAAAATTTTGTCGTGGGGTAAAGAGATTTTAAGCCGAAAAATCTCGACGTATCTGATGGTGTAGATTCGACAACAGACTACAGGCTTTGTGCAGTCTAATCTTGACCTGAACTATCCCATTTGTAACCAAAAAAATAAATCTCTGAAAGTCCTAATAAAAAAGGGACTGAACAAGGAGTTCGAGTTATCGGTATGTCGAGTCATCTAAACGTCTGAATTCATGTTAATTTTTTAACTTCCTACAGAGTGGGGTTTTTTTTTTTGTTTTCGTCTCCCAAGAAACGACTAAGAAAAAAAAAAACGTTTTGGTAAAAGCAAAAAACTTCTCGTAAAGGACTGTTTCTCCAGCTGCCACGTTGTTTTCACAATGCGTATTAAAATCCAGATTTATCATGGATTTTCGAATCATAGACCGTCGATTATGTGGGAAAGCAGCCAGTGGCTTGGAAAGGAGTGCTGGCATACTCTGAAACCCCAAAAAAGCATGGAGAGGTTCTCTGGCCGCCGCGATATAACTGAAATAATGTTGAAAACGGGTTAAATGCTATACAGTCAATCAATCAAAGACCGTCGACAGCAAACAAAGTCGTATATTTGTTCTATTTTTAGCCGATGGCCGATCTTTCGTTACACAAAACTATTATTGAACACACCTGTTAGTTATAGTACTTGTCAATGTTAATCTATTAATACATGTGCTAATATACTAGTAACCCTTCACAAAAAAAAAATCGATCAAATATTATTGCGAACTCGGGAGACGAAGGACTTTGAAAACATTGTGGGAAAAGGAGAAAATGCTGGTTAACTCTTTACCACACCACAAAATTTTAGACTGGTTCAAATTGAAAGCATTTGCAGACGACAAAATAAAGGTGACTGAAAAATTGAAATTTGCTCTGGGAAGGGTAGAAAACACTGTGAGAAAAGGAGAAAATGCTGGTTACCAGCATTTTCTCCTTTTCCCGCAGTGTTTTCTAAAGGCTTCTTTCTCAGGGGCGTTTAAAGTAGGGATTGTGTGGTAATGGGTTAAACCAGCATTTTCTCCTTTTCCCACAATGTTTTCTACTCTTTCAAAGGAAAAAAAATTCATTAATTTAGCCACGTTTTATTTCTTGTGTGCAAATGTTTTTCAATATGGAGGGCGGAGTTCTAAAATTTTCTTGTCTGAATAAGACATAGAGGCTATTTTTAGCGTAATTATCTCTAAGTCTGTTGTGCAAGTCACGCAAAGGAGAAATAATCAAAGGAAAGGACTGATTGACTGATTTAATGATATTTAAGTAGTAATATCACGACAATGGCTATCAGATATTCACGTATTTCCTGGGTTTTGCACGACCAGCACTAGGCTAGAGCTCTGACATACGGTATCTTGCCAAGGACATCCCCGGTCAACACCCCGAGGAATCCAGCGCTTCCAGCGACCCTCGAATCTATGGCCTCCAGGTTAGGACTCCTAAATTTGTCTCCCTTGCCATTTATTAAGACAGAACCCCTTGGAAGGAACTGACGGACGGACGGACGGACCGACCAACCGACTGACGGACGGACGGACGGAACGACCGACCGACCGGACCGGACCGGACCAAACCGGGCCGGGCCGGTCGGGTCGGGTCAGGCCGGACCTCACTGATAGACTCACTGATTGACTCACTAACTGACTCAGTGACTCTGACAGACTGAATGACTAGACTGACTGACTGAATGACTGACAGACAGACTGACTGTTTGGTGTTTAACACTTTTTCAGTTACAACGCGTTGACCAGTGCACTTATCCATGCTTTCCTCGAGTTTCCCATAACAGTACTGTACAACATGTTGTCTTTCAAAGCCACTGGCTGCTTTCCCACATAACTATCGTCAAAGCAATGATCAGCGGTGACAGAGAAATGAATTCTGTCGCAATGACTATCATCAATTCTCGGAAAGCTACTGGCCGAGCCTGGGATCGAACCAGAGACCCTCCGTTCTCAAGTCCTGCACGCTATTGACTGAGATACAAGGGCTCGGCTTAGAAGGAACGAAATCTCGCTTTGTTAAATAACAATGAAATTGAGGGAAAAGCAGCTTTCATTTCTAATGAAATACATATGGGTTGCAACACAGCAAAAGGGGCATTCAGACATCTGCGTAAAGTGTTGTCTCAGATCAGCCTGCGCAGTCCGCACAGGCTAATCCGAGACGGCACTTTAAGACTACATTAGATTTTGTCCTTCAATAGACATGTGCAAAACAGAAAATTGCATCAAAACGGAAAGTGTTGTCTCGGACTAGCCTGTACGGACTGCTCAGGCTGATCCGAGACGACACTTTACGCAAATGTCCGAATGCCCCTTTTCCCGTGTTGCAGGCCAATTATAATTTATATTAATCTTTAACTCTTTTCTAAACGACAAAATATTAGACCAGACCAAATTGAAACGACAAACTGAATGCGTTCCAAATGATGGAAAATTTCTTTTTATAGAATAGAAAAAAACATTGCGGGAACAGGGGAAAATGCTGGTATCCAGCATTTTGTCCTTTTCCCACGATGTTTTCAAAGACTTTTTTTCCCCCCCAAGGTCGTTAAAACTCTAAATTTTAACATGTTAACCCTTTACCAAACCACAAAATTTTGGACCGATTCAAATTGAAATCACTTGCAGACAACAAAATTAACATAACTCAAAATTTGAATCTTGTTTCCAGCAGGGTAGAAAACATTGTGGGAAAAGGAGAAAATGCTGGTTACCAGCATTTTCTCCTTTTCCCATAATGTTTTCAAAAGGCCTCTATATCTCAGGTTCGTAAAAAACCAGGGATTGTTTGGTAAAGGGTTAATGGGTCCTTTCATAGCCAAATATACATGTATATTATAATCTCTACCCCTCAACCAAGGTTGCAAAGATGGTCCCATGTGGCTTAGGGTTAAAGGGAAGGACTCGTGACCTGGATGCCCCAGGCTCGAGCTTCACTGGCTCCACTGGGTCTTTTTCACAGGAATGTCCTAGGACAAGACACTTCAGAGCCCTAGCCTGGTACTGATGAAACCCATGTAATACATGAATATGTGAGCTGTCGCCGTCATATGACTGAAATTATGTTGGAAGTGGCGTAAAACACCATTAACAAAAACGACTGAAAGTACAACCTATATACATACTACTAACATCAGAAATATTATAATTATAGCTTATAAACTATTTGACTGCCTATAATTTGGATACATATACTGCAGTATAGTTCATAAACCAAAGTATTGATTAATTGATTGTATGGTGTTTAAAACCCATTACCACATAATCCCTACTTTTGACGCCCCTGAGAAAGAAGCCTTTTGAAAACACTATGGGAAAAGGAGAAAATGCTGGTAACCAGCATTTTCTCCTTTACCCACAGTGTTTTCTACCCGTCCCAGAACAAATTTCAATTTTTCAGTAATCTTTATTTTGTCGTCTGCAGATCCTTTCAATTTTGACCAGTCTAAAATTTTTTCGTGTGGTAATGAGTTGACACCGTTTTCAACATTATTTCAGTTATATCGCGGCGGCCAGTGTACCTATCTATGCTTTTCCTGGAGTTTCTTTTACCAGTACTTAGCACAAATTTCTATCCAAGCCACTGGCTGCTATCCCATATGATCATCGTCGAAACAATGATCAGAGGTGGGAGAGAAATGAATCCTGTCGCAGTGACTATCATCAATCCTCGGAAAGAAATTGGCCGAGCCAGGGGTCGTGACCAGGGACCGAACTCTGGATCCGTGTTCTCAAGTCCTGTACGTTACCGACTTAGCTACCGTGTCTCGACATATAAACAAAGTTAAGAACAGCGACAAACGGGTTGAGCTAAAAGTTCAAAAATTTAATTGCAGTTCTTCCCATTGGTTAAGAAAGGTTCTTATGTTATAGTATACTCTTGCACTAAAAGTGTATTTCTTTGGGTGGAATTTAGTTCTCGGTTAGTCATTAATCAGGGGCTATCACGTGATTATATTTTTCTAGCAGTAATGAAAAGAAAATAGAGAAAGCTTAAGACATCAAAGCATAGTGAGTCAGTGGGATACGACGCCTGTCTGCGATTTTGCGATTTTAAAGGTGGGTATTTAGAATTTTCACATCTCACCAAATTAGAAATAATATATATCAATGAAATTTATATGAAAAAAAACAATACAAACTATCAATAATTAAGAATCAGAACGTTATAAAAAAAGTTGTTTTGATGGTATTCCCTTAAAAGGCTACGTAGCCTCTTAACCCTTTACCACACAATCCCTGGTTTTTACGGCCCTGAGAGAGAAGCCTTTTGAAAACATTGTGGGAAAAGGAGAAAATGCTGGTAACCAGCATTTTCTCCTTTTCCCACAATGTTTTCATCCCTGCTGGAAACAAATTTTGCTTTTTGATTAACATTAATTTTGTAGTCTGCAAGTGCTTTCAATTTGGACTAGTCTAAAATTTTGTCATGTGGGAAAGGGTTAAGGTATTTTTAGATTTCGCGCCAAAAATTAAAAAGAAAAAGCATTGTGGGAATTTAAAGTGACTGGCACATGACTAATGACGCTTAAATTCATAACATAACAAACATGTAATTATATTCCATAATTTCTTCTTCGGACATTATGTTTGAAGCGTCATTTGTGTATTTCCGGTATGTAAATGAGCAAGTTGCTCATCTAGACTAAAAATAGACCGTGGATCCCGTCGGTGTCGACCTGGGCCGTAGGAAATTTCTAATTTCTCTTGTTGTCGGACGGTTTTCGACTACTGGGGTTTTATGAATGAAAATTAAAAGGCCTCAGGAGTGTAAGAATGATTTTTTTTTGTATTTTTGTAAAAAATTCGTCCCAAAATCTGAAGGGCCACCTTTAAACTCTTATGCTGCTGAATAGCTAAAGTCAAATTTTCAATACGATCGTAAAAGTCCAATTACAGCTTTTTCAAAGTTATGCCTTGAGGAATTATATACACCTTATCGGAAAGTGTAGATCAAAGATCAGACTGCACGTTCTGTGCAGTCTGATCTTGATCTACAATGTCCGCAAAAGGTCATCGAGTCGTGCTTAGCAGCGTAAGCGTTAACGCTTGATGAACCTAGAGAAGCTTTTGAAAACATTGTGAGAAAAGGAGAAAATGCTGGTAACCGGCAGCATTTTCTCCTTTTCTCACAATGTTTTCTATCCTAGCAAAGGTGCATTTCTATTTTGGCTTCACATTTATGTTCAGGTCTACAATTTTACAACACAATCACGAGTTTTAATGACCCTGAAGAGACTTTTGAAAACATTGTGAGAAAAGGAGAAAATGCTGGTAACCAGCATTTTCTCCTTTTCTCACAATGTTTTCTATCCTAGTAAAGGTGCATTTCTATTTTGGGTTCACATTTATGTTCAGGTCTACAATTTTACAACACATTCACGAGTTTTAATGACCCTGAAGAGGCTTTTGAAAACATTGTGAGAAAAGGAGAAAATGCTGGTAACCAGCATTTTCTCCTTTTCTCACAATGTTTTCTATCCTAGTAAAGGTGCATTTCTATTTTGGGTTCGCATTTATGTTCATGTCTACAAACTTACAACAACTTACACGAGTTTTAATGACCCTGAAGAGGCTTTTGGAAACATTGTAAGAAAAGGAGAAAATCCTGTTTTTCGTCCAGATCATCTTGAGGACTACTCTACCTCATGATTATGTCGGTTGTATGACAAATGGATTTTATGGAGCCCTAATCATGTTTGGTATAAGGAATCAAGAACATCAATCAAACTATTAACCCCAATGGGCAATATCTTTTAAGGCCGTTTCGAAAGTCACCTAATTCTCTCTCTCTTTTTTTGGGGGGGGCGTAACTTTGTTGATTTGTCTTTAGATCTTTGTAATTACATGTAATTAATGAATAAAATATGTTAAAACTAGACATATCTGCTATTTGCTGTTGACAGTCAATTGCAGATAAAGTATGCGAAGCTATCGGGGGGGGGGGGAGCGAGAAAGTGGTGAGAGAGATAGAGTGAGAGACAAAGAGACAGAGACAGAAACAGACAGACAGAGTAGACTAGGCTGAGCAGACTGCGCAGGCTGATCCGAACCGACACTATACGCAAATGTCCGAATGCCTCTTTTCGCATATTGCAGGACGTATAGTATGCTAACCATTGATGTGTTTGATGACGAAGTGTGTCGACCAAGACCATTCGCAGCTTCTGATCCCAGTCTACACTATCTCGATACCAAATTGTTGCTTACAGGCAGACATATCTGTAACTTTGTTGATTTGTCTTTAGATCTTTGTAATTACATGTAATTAATGAATAAAATATGTTTAAACTAGACATATTTGCTATTTGCTGTTGACAGTCAATTGCAGATAAAGTATGCGAAGCTATCGTAGGGAAAGGTCAAAATGCTGACAGCGGCTATTTTCTCCTTCTCCCACAATAATTTCTGCGCACCCAAATGTTTAATTCATCTTCTAAGCTACATCGAATATGAATTTGCGTTTATATATCGTCGCCACCGGTTTCCCATATGGGCAACGTCCCCCTGAAGGTTGTAAGTATTGTTACAGGGAATAGAGCAGATACAGGAAGAAACCCATCCTAAGTTTCGCCTGGTTCTTTAACCCTTTCCCAAACAATCCCTGGTTTTTACGGGTCAGGAATAGAAGCCTTTTGAAAACATTGTGGGAAAGGAGAAAATGCTGGTAACCAGCATTTTCTCCTTTTCCCACAATGTTTTCTACCCTATCATATAGAAAAATCATCTTTTTTAACAACTGTTCAGTTGTCATCTGCAGAATGCTTTCAGTTTGGTGTGGTCCAACATTTGCCGTTTGGGAAAGGGTTAACGTGCTCGGTGTATAGCACCGTCACGCGGGACCTCGGCTTAACGTCGCATCCGAAAGACTATAAGTAATTTTAGATGGCCAGCCGTGGTGGTCGAACCCACACACTCATGATCAAGAGTCCTACGATCTAAACATTGAACTGTAAACAGGCTGTAAACAAAGTTAACCCTTTACTCCATAGATACTCATTTCTACACATTGCTTGTAGGAGCCTTTGGAAAACATTGTGACAAAAGGTGAAATTGCTCGTGACGAGCAATTTCACCTTTTGTCACAATGTTTTCTATGCTTTCAAAAGCTGTCATATACACATGAGAAATGGCCTCATCCTTGCTGTTATTTAGGGTTAATTAGAGATACCATAGAAATGCCTTGTGGGGTAAAGGTTTAAGGCTTTCCTTCCCTGAAGCTTCCTGTCAACATGGTGTTATGTTGTTGTTGTTGTTGTTGTTGTTTTGGTTTTTGTTGTTGTTAGATTATTGTGAATTTAAAGTGATTCAATAATTCTAAATAAGTTTAACCACCCAGAATTTCTCTCTAAATCTCTATCTAAAAAGTTTCTGTTCATGCCTCTATTACTTTTTTTTTTTTGTAAAGGAAGGAAATAATAATCTCCCTTTGAAATTAGGATATAGTGATTTTAGAATTGAAAATGATATTTCTATGAAGCCAAAACCTCCAAAAGTGACTCGGTTAATCCATTATCACACAGTCCCTACTTTTGACGACCATGAGAAAGAAGCCTTTAGAAAACATTTTGGGAAAAAAAAGAAAATGCGGGTATACAGCATTTTTTCCTTTTTCCATAATGTTTTCTTACTTTCACAAAAATAAATTTAAAATGTTCACTTTTATTTTGTCGTCTGCAAATGATTTCGATTTGGACAAGCCTAACATTTTGTCGTTTGGTAATGAGTTAAGATGCTGCAATAATTATGAATTAAAATGATATCATATTTTCCAGAGTAAAATTACAGTGGAACCAGGTGTTTCGCTTTAGGGTAGGAATACCTAAACAATGCCGACTTTTCACGAACCTTGGAAGAGAGACTTTTGAAAACATTGTGGGAAAAGGAGAAAATGCTGGTAACCAGCATTTTCTCCTTTTCCCACAATGTTTTCAAAAGTTTACTACCCTATCAATGAATAGTTGCACCATTTGAGCCACATTGAAATTTTCGTCTGCAAATACTTTCAATTTGTGCAAAGCTAAAATTTTGTCGTCTGGTAAAAGGTTAATATGGTCGAGTTGGAATTATTGTTGTCGAGAGCAAAGTTAACCTTAATCTGCTTTATAAGGTTGAGTGTGAATGTCCTTATTGGACAATGTAGATCAAAGGATCTGACTGCACTTTCTGTGCAGTCTGATCTTGATCTACACTGTTCGCAAAAGGCCATGGAGTCAGTCTTAGCAGCCAAAGAGTTAAGAGTTATTTTTTTAATGAGTACCTGGCGCCAAATTTTAATCACGTGTAAAATTATAACCCCGGCTGACTCAATCAAAATATCCCTACGCGAAGAAGGAAGAAATAGGCGACGATTCGTTATGGAAAACTGCGAATAAGAAAGCATCGTTTTAATTAACGAATAAATAAAAGTTTATTAATAACTGTCACACGTGACACTTATCAAGACCAAAACCGAAGCGACGTTTCTATAATTAGAAACAAAAGGTTGTTTTTCATGTATTATAATATATCGTGCCTGGTAAATCAGTGACATTTATAGTTGTAGGTCAAAGTGGTCGTCAACTTATTTATAGTAACACTTTTGTCACGTGAATTTTTCTCGCACATGCATTACATTAGAATTTAAATTGGGCACCGTCAGCGGATAAATTTATGTTTGATATTTTTAGAGAAGTAATTCAGTTGTATTGCGGTTACAAATTCATCCTCCAATCAACTGGCGGGGTTAAAATTGCGTACTGCTGCTACAAAAATCAGCAGAGTACAGACGAGATGCAGAAAAACCTCTTTGGCACATAGCGATACGTCTTTATGACTTTTTAGGCAAATGTCAACATACTTTGACTTTATCTCGGTTTGAAAGGTTGAGAGTAAAGTAGTGAACTGTTTCAAGAAAAAAGATCTCAAAATTGCAGCTTCGCTTGACCAATGTTTTACTTTTTTACGAAACATTTAACTTAAATAAGGAACTTTCTCACCCAATTATATAGATACAGTCTATAAAATTCGAATTTAATATGACTCTACAATGGTTTATGAATACAATATCATAGCTACTTTTGCATTAACTAACAGTTCTACTCTAAACTTTATAAATTTTGCTCTGATTCTATGCTGAAACAGAGGATCCCTGAATGGCCAAGGTGTTCTGTCACAGCCAATCAGATGTCGACTCTTTGGGGTATACGGTAGACAGTGAATATATAATTGACCCATGCTCTGTGAAAAGGGGTCTAACACATGTACAAAAAGTATCAACTGATGTCAGTCTGGATAGTCCGCCCAGGCTGACATAGGTCTAAACTGTTTTTGTTATTTGTCAATTTTCTACATGGCAAAGGACTATTCTACCACATGATTTAGATTGCAGATGTCAAGTTGACGAAATAGTTTTATAGTTTCTATAAATACGTGATGACTTGTTTGGCACTATGCATTACTGATATGTATTAACCCTTATCCTACTAAACAACGTGTATGAAACTTTCAAGCCGATAGGTAAAAGCAAAATTATTGCTAACTCAAAGGTAGTTTTGGGTTGGTTGGTTGTTGGTTGTATTGGGGTTTAACGCCACTTTAACAGCTAAAGTCATATCATGGCGGTCGGTGACGTACTTGTGTTTCTTGGCTTTCTCATACCAGTACTAACACAACTTTCTTTCCAAAGCCACCGACTACTTTTCTAACATGCTTCAGCAGAGGTGAGAGGCCAAAATACGCCGGAAAGAAAGTTCGCCTCAATCGGGTATCAAACTCACAACCACCCGGTCATGAGTCCGACACGCTCACCACTGATCCACCACAGCAGGAAGGTAGTTTTGGGAGGAATATGTTGTCTCATCGGACAGTGTAGATCAAAGATCAGACTGCACGTTCTGTGCAGTCTGATCTTGATCTACACTGTCCACAGAAGGTCAGTGAGTCGCGCTTAGGGTCAACCCCCCCCCCTTTTGTCAGACATGGATCACGGACAGGTGCACTCTTCGCCATAAAACAGAATTTTAGACTTGAACTAATCCATACTTTGCCGAGGCCTGGTAGCTCAGTCGGTAGCGTGCAGGACTTGAGGACACGGGGTCCAGGGTTCGATCCCTGGTCACGACCCCTGGCTCTGTCAATTTCTTTCCGAGGATTGATGATAGTCACTCGGACAGGATTCATTCCTCTCCCAGCGCCGACCATTGTTTCGACAATGATTGCATGGGAAAGCAGCCAGTGGCTTGGAAAGAAAATTGTGTGAAATAAAAAAAACGTCAGGAACGCATGGATAGGTGCACTGGCCGTCGCTATATAACTGAAATAATGCTGAAAACAACGTTAAACACCATTAAATCCATACTTAGGTATGTGTAAATGTATTTAACTCATTACCACGCGAGAAAATTTTGGACTGGTCCAAATTGAAAGCATTTGCAGACGACAAAATAAAGCTGACTGAAAAATTGAAATTTGTTCTGGGAAGGGTAGAAAACACTGTGGGAAAAGGAGAAAATGCTGGTTACCAGCATTTTCTCCTTTTCCCATAGTGTTTTCAAAAGGCTTCTTTCTCAGAGGCGCCAAAAGTAGGGATTGTGTGGTAATGGGTTAACCCTTTACAAAACGACCCTGATTTAGAAACCTTTTGCAAACATTGTGGGAAAAGGAGAAAATACTGGACAACCAGCATTTTCTCCTTTTCCCACAATGTTTTCTACGGCCTGCTGGAGACAAATATCAGTTTTTGAATCATGTTATTTTCTTGTCTGCAAATGCTTTCAATTTGGATCAGTCTAAAATTTTGTTGCCTGGTAAAGAGTAAACTTTACAGAGAACCTTGTACACATTAAAGCCACATAGTCATCCAAAGTTAACAATGCGGGGGTTACAATATATTTAAAGTGTAAATCAAGCGAATTCAAAAAATGTGTCAATAAGTATGTGAAGATGACAACCTGGGACCGTATTCACCATCCAGTCTTAAGAATTTTCTTTGTCTTATTCTCCAGAATTTTCGAAATTTGAAAGTAACACAACTTCTGATTGCCTGAACCATTTGGTTTAGCCAATCAGAAGTCGTGTTACTTTCTAATGTAGAAAAATCTGGAGAATAAGACAAAGAACATTCTTAAGAATGGATGGTGAATACGGACTCTGTTCTTGTACGGTCGGTCCTTGTGATAGTCGCAGGCAGAAATATGAAATCTAAAATTAGGTTTATAGTTGCCAAGTCGCTTTGTCTTTTGTCCACATTTTATCTGACTTAAAAATTAATTCTTCTGCCCACTCTTAAATCAACCTCACAATAAAAGATCGCCATCTTCACAATGAATTCGATACTTGTAACCTTTGACCACAAAATACCGACTTTTAACGACACTGAGAAAGAAGCCTGTGGAAAACATTGCACCAATTGAGGCACACTGAAATTGTCGTGCGCAAAGGTTTTAAAAAAGGACAAAGCTGATATTTTGTTGTCTGGTAAAAGGTTCAAAGATACAATGTAAACTTAAACGCATTTTTGCCACCCCCGTGCTTACTTTTAGTCGTCTCTGGGGCCTTTCAGTTTAAATCGTTACCAAACGACGAAATTTTAGACTGGTCCAGATTGAAAGCACTTGCAGACGACAAAAATAATCGTACCTCAAAAATTGAAATCTGTGTCCAGCGGAGTAGAAAACATTGTGGGAAAAGAAGAAAATGCTGGTTACCAGCATTTTCTCCTTTTCCCACAATGTTTCCAACAGGATTCTATCTCAGGATCGTAAAAACCAGGGATTGTTTGGAAAAGAATTGAAATAAAACAGTATGTTCTGTTCTGTTGAGAGCGAGGTGAAACACCCTTCAAACAAAACACGCATCGCCACTCCACATGTATGTGAACGACCCATCGCAACAGACGAACCCAAACAAACAAATTAACTCATGTCTAAGAATTTTCTCAAACGAACGTCTTTTTCTGCGGTTACTGACCAGACAAACGTAATCGTATTCACGATTGGTACGTCAGAGAAAAGCTGATCCCGTTTGATTTTTAAAAGAAAAGAAAAGAAAAAAATAATAATAGAAAAAGTTCAAGTCAAAATTAAAAATTAAAAAGATTTGAAGGCCACAAACAAATGTGACAAAAAATATAGGATTTAAAGGTGGGTATTTAGAATTTTCTCATCACACCAAATTAAAAAATATAATATATATCACTGAAATTTTTTATGAAAAAACAATACAAATCATCAATAATTGAGAATCATAAAATTACAACAAAAAAAAATTGGTGGTATTCCCTTAAAAGGCTACGTAGCCCCTTAAGCTATTTTTAGATTTCCCACCAAAAATTAAAAAAAAAGCATTGTGGGAATGTTAAGTAACTGGCATGTGACTAATGACTTTTAAATTCCATAACATAACAAACATGTAATTATTTTCCATAATGTCTAGAACTTCAGACGCTATGTTTGAAGATCCGTCTGTGTATTTTCGGTATGTAAATGAGCGAGTTGCTGATGTAAAAATAGACGGTGTTTCCCTTCAGTGTCAACCTGGGCTGTAGTAAATCTCTAATTTATCTGGTTGTCAGATGGTTTTCGACTACTGGGGTTTTATGAAAGAAAATTATAAGGCTTTGGGAGTATAAGGGTGATTTTTTTATATTTCTGTACAATTTTCGTCCCAAAATCTGAAGAGCCACCTTTAAAAGGACAGACAACATTGTGAAAAAAGAAGACGATACTGGTTACCAGCAATTTTTTTCCTTTTTCCGCAATGTTTTCAAAAGCCTCCTTTCACATGATCGTTAAAAGTCAGAGTTTTGTAGTCAAGGGCTAAAAGGAAAATGTGTGCACCAGACAATCTTGTACACATCATCGTTAAATGATCATAGCTTCCCAACATTGATAAATGTTTAATTTAAAAATACATATGAAAATATTGTGGAAAGAAGAGAAATTATCTGTTTCGAACTAATGTACCTTTTTCCCCATATTAACCCTTTCCCAAACAATCCCTGGTTTTTACGGGTCTGGTATAGTAGCCTTTTGAAAACATTGTGGGAAAAGGAGAAAATGCTGGTAACCAGCATTTTCTCCTTTTCCCACAATGTTTTCTACCCTATCATAGACAGAAATCATCTTTTCAGCAGGAGTTGAATTGTCGTCTGCAAATGCTTTCAATTTGGTCTAGTCCAAATATTTGTCGTTTGGGAAAGGGTTAAGATACTAATTTGATTGATTGTATGGTGTTTAACGCCGTTTTCAACATTATTTTAGTTATATCACAACGGCCAGTGCACCTATCCATGCAGTCCTGGAGTTTATTTTACCAGTACTTCGCACGAAAGTGCGGTAACTCATTACCAAACGACAATATTTTAGGCTTGTCCAAATCAAAAGTATTTGCAGACGACAAAATAAAAGTGACTGAAAATTTGAAAATTTGTTTTGTGAAGAGCAAAAAATATTGTGGGAAAAGGAGAAAATACTGGTTACCAGCATTTTCTCCTTTTCCCGCAATGTTTTCTAAAGGCTTCTTTCTCAGGGTCGTCAAAAGTAGGGATTGTGTGGTAATGGGTTAAACACCTTTTTCATAGAGGATGACTCAAAAGTAATGAAACAATTTCTTCCTTCAAATTAATTATTTCAATGTCAAAACTCATGTCAGGGGAACTAACTACTCAAACGTGTTCATTTTCTTCTTACGCAGTTAACTCCCTTTGTTTGAGACGCCCAATAAGAACAAAGATGACCCTCAGAATGTTTGAAAGAACCGGAATGATCATTACACAAGTTTTAGTTAACCCATTACCACACAATTCCTACTTTTGACGCCCCTGAGAAAGAATCGTTTAGAAAACAATGTGGGAAAAGGAGAAAATGCTGGTAACCAGCATTTTCTCATTTTCCCACAATGTTTTCTACCCTTCACAAAACAAATTTCAAATTTTCAGTCACTTTTATTTTGTCCTCTGCAAATGCTTTCGATTTGGACAAGCCTAAAATATTGTCGTTTGGTAATGAGTTAAAGGAATATGTCAAAATATTGTTTCCATGAAAGGGGAAAACAAAGTGATTCAAAGGTTTTGTTCCCTTCACTTACCATTTGGCCTGCTATACACGAAAATAGGCATTCGAACATTTGCGCAAAGTGTCGGCTCGGATCAGCCTGTGCAGTTCGCGCAGGCTAATCCCAAACGACATTTTCAGTTTTAATGTAACTATCCGCTTTGCGCAAGTCTACTGCAGCACAAAATCTAATTTATGTGTAAAATGCGGTATGGGATTAACCTGCGCGGGCTGTGCAGGCCGATCCGAGACGACACTTTACGCAAATGTCCGAATTCCCCTTTTCGCGGGTTGAAAGCCATTTCATGTTTTCGTTTTAAAATGCAGTTTTATGAAATATGTTCACTGGGCTATTTGTACTAAGATCAACCTTCCCTAACATAAGAAATCCAAAACAAGATTTAAATGACTGTTGATATAGGACAAACGTTAAAATTGCGGAAACTGAATAACAAAATATATGTGACTACAGAAAAATTTGAAATTAGTGGGACAAGGAGAATGTGAAAAATGTGAAAAATGGGACAAGGAGAATGTGCTGGTCACCAGCATTTCCTCCTTTTTCCACATTTTTTTCAGAAGCTTTCTTTCTCAGAGGCGTTGAAAGTCGGAACTGTGAAGTAAAAGGTTCAAAACAATCTTATATCTTATTTCATGTCGTGTTTTCTTTTTTTGGCGCTTCAGATTTTATGATACAGTCAAACCCCGTTATAACGACATACCCCATGTACTGCCAAATTGGAACGCACGCGTGCTGATGCAAGGGAAATAACCACTAAAATATTCTTATCGGTATCTTACGCTGTCACTTCCCCTGGATTACTATTTTTTCCGGCACACAAATATGGCCCCAAAAAGACTGTGGTTTTTCCTTAACTAGTAATAGGACGAAACAGACGATAATAACCGTCAAACTAGTTACATAAATTATGTACCACTGTAAACGTTTCCTTCCATGACCATTAAGGGAAACAATATTGCCGTTTCTGAAGCAGGAAATTCTTTATAGCTATTTGTGTATTTTAACTCTTTACGAGACGTACAAATCAAAATGAAAGTTTTTTTTTTTCCAGAGGGCAAATCGTTTAAGACTCGAACAATGATATTCTTCTCGGCATAGGTAAAGAAATATTGTTTTTTAAAAAAGACAAAATGCTAGTTACCAGGTTTTCTCCAGTTTCCAGGAAACCCTTTAAAGTTTTCTTTCTGCCAAAGCACCGAGAGGCGCAATAGGCATTAAAATATTCACGAGTATTATTTTTGTCCGTGTCGAGTTAACTTATTTTTGTCTATCTTTTTTAAATCAGACTTAACTGTATACTTTTCTTCAAAAATGTCGATCAAGATCAGTCTGCATTAAGCGTATGGTTTGATAGATAAACACAACACCGACTTTGCATTTTTTTTTTTTCAAATTAGTTTATTGAGTATTTACGCCTCTGGCCTAGCGTATAATATTTACCGTTTAACCCATTACCACACAATCCCTACTTTTGACGCCCCAGAGAAAGAAGCCTTTGGAATACACTATGGGAAAAGGAGAAAATGCTGGTAAACAGCATTTTCTCCTTTTCCCACAGTGTTTTTTACCTTTCCCAGAACAAATTTCAATTTTTCAGTCACCTTAATTTTGTCGACTGCAAATGCTTTCAATTTGAACCAGCCTAAAATTTTGTCGTTTGGTAAAGAGTTAATAAAATTCCCTTCAGCAAAAAAAGACATGCAAGACACTGTTAATAAACAGACAACATTTTGAAACCCCAAGAAATAAGAATACATGCAAGTCAAAGACCTACGTGCAGGGAAAGAGATTCTAAAATTTATACTAAAAATTCCACCTCTATAAGTAAATTAATTCCAAATTTCTCATTCAGCAAGACACACTGATAGCGTCATTATTGTAAGGGAGATAATTTCTTGACTATTTCGATCAATGGTTACTCAGTTATTTCCCTTATTGTGAAAAATTAAGCGAACGTCCCTTCCGGGATGGATAGCTCTTTAGTAAAATACTCGACATCTATTTATTTTTCAATACAAAATATTTACAAAGACAATTTGAAAGTCGTCTGAGTGGCCTTGGTTGGTCGGTGAATTTCTGTAGAGAAAGTCCTGGGCTCGTATTCACCAACCATTCTTGAGAATTTCTTAGTCTTATTCTCCAAAGTTTTCCAAATTTGTAAGTAACACAACTTCTGATTGGCTAAACCATTCGGTTTAGCCAATCAGAAGTTGTGTTACTTACAAATGTAGAAAATTCTGGAGAATAAGACCAAGAACGTTCTTAAGAATGGTTGGTGAATACAGGCCCTGGGTTCGATCCTCTGTTTAGTTTAGTTTAACCCTTTCCCCAAAAATCCCTGGTTTTTACGACCCTGAGATAGAAGCCTTTTGAAAACATTGTGGGAAAAGGAGAAAATGCTGGTAACCAGCATTTTCTCCTTTTCCCACAATGTTGAGTTGTGTTTATTTTGCCGTCTGCAAGTGCTTTCAATTTGGACCAATCTAAAATCTTTGGTAAAGAGTTAAACATATTTATTTTACATCAATTGAGAAACAAGTTCTTTCAACTTATACCAATCTCTCTCGATTCTGCCACCTGGGAACTACACCAGTACTCGCGCCGACTGTGCGGGCCGATGAAAAATCCCAAAGTTGATACCCGCTCCTGAGTATCGAACTCAGGACCTTATCCTCTGTTGCGTCGCTACTTTTTTGGTTTCCTATGTTTCTTGAAATAAAGTACTGGATGGTTTCAACGTGAAATATCATAAACTGAATAGGTAAGCTGTCGCTGCGATACAACCGAAAATGCGCAAAAAAGTCGATGAAATTAAGTGCTGCAATTAGTCATGCTGAAGTCACAAATAAGTCAGAATTTATTAGATTGTTAGAATATCAGAAAGGTATTTCGTCATGTCTGGATGACAGTCTTACTCAAAGGCAAAAGAATGACTTTACGGAACTGGGACTCTGCCTACAAATCTCAGAGGAGAGGGAGAGAGAAATTTTGCGTTGTAAATATTCAGTAAGTTTATTGTGACATTTCTTTTCAGGAAACTTTTTACTGGGGGCAAATGTCCTAGACCCTTGATCGAGATGTCTGCCCCACCAGATATTGGCCCCCTTAGGACATGTGCCCTCCGGACATCTGCTCTCTTAGGACATCTGCCCCCTCAGTAAACCCCGATTAAAATTCTTTTTTTGCATTTTAAGAAAAATAAAGCAAAATTCAGGATGTTATTAGTTCTTTAAAATTATTTAGAAAAGGTTTATCGTTTCCTAGGAGGCAGTTGTCCTACGGAGGCAAATATCCGGGGGGCAGATGTCCTACCGAGGCAACGTCCGTGGGGAATTTCCTAAGGGGGCGAATGTCGGGGGCAGATATCCCGGGGGGAGGGGGCAAATTTCCGGGGGGCAAATGTCCTATGGGGGCCAGATGTCCTACGGGGGCGAATGTGCGGATGGCAGATGTCCAGGGTGCAGATGGCCTAGGGGGACAGATGTTCTACGGGGGCGAATGCCCGGGGGCAGATGTCCAGAGGGCAGGTGTCCTACGAGGGCTAAAGTCCGGGGGCACAAATCCGGGCGACAGATGCCCAGGGGGCAAATGTCCTGTTACCCTCGATCAAATTTACAGGAAACTTTAATTTATCGCAATCGTTTTATCATAATAGGTATCTCGTGGCAGAAGAATGCTACCACAGAAACACAAAACACTAAAACTCACAAAGACTTTTACTGATCCGATGAACTGGGTTAAACAAGCTTATGGTATAGATCCAAGATAAGATTTCGCGTTCTATATAGTCTGATCTTGATCTATGCTATCCGAATAAGCACAAACCCAAAACGTTTTCGCCCAAAAGAGCCAATATCTCTCGCTAGATGGCATTCTATAAATACTCATCTGATTCGGGCATCCTGGGTACAGAACCAAACCACTTTCCTACGCGACAATCGTTACTTTTAATTTCAAACTAAAATAAACATTTACTTAATAAAATGCTACCTGGTGCAATTAATTCAGCTATGATCACCAGTTTAGAGAAATCTGGAGCTAAAGCAGGTCTCATTTCTCCTCAAACGTATTGATAAAAGCTATTTTCAACATAGCTACTTTATAGAGCGTAATATTACAGTCTGCCCGCTTTCGGGGCTAGTGATGCGTCATATAAGACAGGTCGAATCTTCGAAGAATATGGCATGTGCAGACAACGCCAAAAGAGCGCAGAAAAGAGGTGTTTATACAGCTGGCTGCCTGTACAAGAGCCTGTCTAACTCTGTATCGAACGACCAATATTTCTGACTGGACCAAACAGAAAGCATTTACAGACGACAAGTTTACTATACCCCAAATGATGATTTATGTCTGTGATAGGGTAGAAAACATTGTGTGAAAAGAAGAAAATGCTGGTAACCAGCATTTTCTCCTTTTCCCACAACGTTTTCAAAAAGCCTTCCGTTCTATTTTATTTCTAGTATTTGTGTTTTTGCAAAAGGTTTCTTCCCCAGGGTCGGGAAAAAAAAACACTCTGGATTGCGTGGTGAAAGGTCAAAAACAGGATTTTAGCTGTATTGAAATCCAGATTTAACGCCCACGGGCCCAGCTGCCAGCTGGTCGCTTTCTCTAGTCCGTGGACACGGCCCTGTAGAGTCCCAGTCTAGTTCAATTGAATTCTCCAAAAAGCAAAAATAATAAGTAGGCGTATAGGTAAAATGCCGTGCTCTGCAGGGGCGTTATTGGGCAAAAGAGAATAGAACTATGTTAACCCCATTCATGTTTGATAAACTGATCTAATATTATATCCAGCTCGTAGCAAAAAAACTCACTGAATTGTCTGAATTTGTTTAACTTTTTTTTTTTTGAAAATCTCACAGTAATTGTAGATCCAAGATCAGACTGCCTTTCTGTTGAATCTTATTCTCCGACTGCAGCCCGCCCGGATGGCTCAGTGGCCAGCGTGTCGGACTCATGACCTGGTGGTTGTGAGTTCGATACCCAGATAAAGCAAACTTTCTTTCCGGCGTATTTTCGCCTCTCATCTCTGCTGAAGCATGTGAGAAAAGTAGTCGGTGGCTTTGGAAAGTAAGTTGTGTCAGTACTGGAGTGAGAAAGCCAGGAAATACATGTGCGTCACCGACCGCCATGAAAAAACCTTAGCTGTTACAGTGGCGTTAAACCCCGGTACAACCATCGAACCAAATCTCCGTCTACACTGTAGATAACAGCCCAATGAGTTACGTCGAGGATTCTTGGAGCTAAACTAACTGATGGACAAGCGCTGTTCAAGATTGGACCTTATACTTTTAGGAGCAGTTTGCAGCTTATAGTTATTCAGTCTATAATCGAAAAATACATACATTGGACATGGTTGTTCAAATGTCAGACTGCACTTTCTTTGCATTCTGATCTTAGCTCTACACTGTCCGCAAAAATTATTGAGTCGCCTAGGGTCTTCGGGGCTAGAATAGATGACTGACAAAATCCATCATCTCATTACCAAACGACAATATTTTAGGCTTGTCCAAATCGAAATCAATTGCAGATGACAAAATAAAAGTGACTGAAAATTTGAAATTTGTTTTGTGAAGGGTAGAAAACATTGCGGGAAAGGAAGAAAATGCTGGTCAAGTAGGGATTTTGTTTCGATGGGTTAAAGGACACAACCTGTGGAGCAGCTTCAAACACACACATATCGGACAGAAAAGATCTAAGGTCAGACTATACATTTTGTTCAGTCTGATCTTAGTTCTACGCCGTCCACAATGGTTAACTAAGTCGCACCCCGCATCCTTAGCTCTAATAAAACTCACGGACAACCGCTGTTATAGACCTTATAACCGTCTAGAGCAGCTTCAAGCGTTTATGAATTAACAGACATGCCATTAAGAGACATCCACATCAGACAGGGTTGATCCAAGATCAGACTGCACGTTCTGTGCAGTCTGATCTTGGTTCTACGCTGTCTAAAATGGTTAACTAAGTCGTACCCCGCATCCTTATAGCTCCAAAATAACTCACGGTCAAGCGCTCTTATGTGACCTTATAACCGTCTACAGCAGTTTCAAGCGTTTATGTGTATGCAGACATTAAGAAACACCCAAATCAGACAGGGTAGATCAAATATCAGACTGCACGTTCTGTGCAGTCTGATCTTGGATCTACGCTGTCTGCAAGAGGTTCATTGAATCGTGCAAAGCGTCCTTAGCAAAAAACACCCGGAGTGATGGGACCTTATAACATCTAGAGCAGCTTGAAGCGTATTTTGTTTGTTCAGACTTGTCATCGACAGATACACACATCCACGCCCACGCCTTGCTTGTTGATTACAGATTTTTCGCGTAGAGAGTCTCCTTGCAGTACAGCTGAATAAAGAATATCAAAACCGCGTACAGTCTTTCTACAACTTTCAGTTGTTGGACTGATTGACTGATTAATACACTGATTCAATGACTGATTGATTGATTGGTTAATTGGTTGATTAATTGATTGAATGACTGATTGATTGATTGGTTAATTGGTTGATTAATTGATTGAATGAATGAATGATTGATTGATTGGTAAACTGGTTGATTAAGTTATTGAATAAATGAATGATTGATTGGTTAATTGGTTGATTAATTGGTTGAATGAATGACTGATTGATTGAGTGATTGATTGATTGATTGGTAAATTGGTTGATTAATTGATTGAATAAATGAATGAACCAAATAATTGATTGATTGGTTGGTTGTTTGATTCATTAGTTTTTAGTTGATTGATTGATTGATTGATTGATTGATTGATTGATTGATTGATCGATCGGTCGATTGATTGATCGATCGGTCGATTGATTAATTGATATTTTGCAACAACTTATGCATTCATGTCCTGGTACTAGGCTAAGGCTCAGTGTCTTGCCCAAGGACACTCCAACGAAAAGCTCCGGGCTGTCGGTGAGACTGGAACACATAGCCTACATGTTGCTGGTCCTACACTTTACCACTGAGCCAGGCACGACCCCTGACTTTCAGTGGAGCACAATAGATCAGTCGGTTACGGTACATTGCATAACATCATAAGTCTCGCCGGTTCGAGTCTTAAGGCGGACAGATTTCTTTCCCAGGATTGACGATGGTCGTTCTGACAGGATTTATTCTCTCTATTTATTGGGAAAAGCAACCGGTGTCTTGGTACGAATATTGTAAACAACTCTTTACCAAACAATCCCTGGTTTTAACTACCATTGGAGAGACACTCTCTGAAAACATTGTGGGAAAAGGAGAAAATGCTGGTAACCAGCATTTTCTCCTTTTCCCACAATGTTTTCTACCATATCAAAGCAAGATAGCAATATTTGAGTCACATCGAAATTATCGTCTGCATATGCTTTCAATTTGGACCAGGCTACATTTTTGTCGTGTGGTTAAGAGTTAAAGAAAGTTCATGAAAACATATGTAGGTGTACAGTGATATCACTGAAATAGCGTTAACTCTTTAACTACCAAATAAAATTTATGAATTAAGCCTTTTTAATGGTTTAATTGCTGCGACAAGATGAGGAGATAGGCTGGCGATTACGTGTAATCTAAAAATAGATCATCGACAGTATAGATCAGAGATCAGACAGCACGTTCTGTGCAGTCTGATCTTGATTTATGCAGTCCGCTGAGGCGCATATTGTGGTCTTCGGCGCTAAAAGAGTTACGGTTTAACACAGATGATTGAATGATTGATTGATTGACTGGTTGATTGGTTGGTTGGTTGGTTGGTTGGTTGGTTGATTGATTGATTGATTGATTGATTGATTGATTGATTGACTGGATGATTGATTGATTGACTGAATGGCGTTAAAATTTTACAGCACTTTCATATAACATAAGTCTTTTTGCAACGACATGTTTAATCTGTACCAGGCTAAGAGCCCCGAAGTGCCTTGCCCAATCGCACTCCCGATACTCGTTTTGAGCAAGTTTTAGTCACCGTTTCAAATTTATGTAACATAATTTGAAAAAAAAAATGTGGATCAACGAGGCGTCCTGTGGCGCCACAATGGCGGGTAGGGTTAAATACTTAACTATCTGAAACAAACTTTCATCTGCAGACTTACAACTCTTTACTGAACAACAAAAATTTAGACAGGTCCGAATTGAAAGGACTAGCAGACGACAAAATAAACGTAAAATGAGAAAATGCTGGTTATCAGCATTTTCTTCTTTCCCTACAATGTTTTCCATTTTTAAGGCTTCTATCTCAGGGTCGCGTACTGCGCATGCTGACCTTGGTCGATACTTTTTGCAAATGCATTATGTCCCCTTCTCACATAGTACATGAACATTGTGGTACAGGACGAGTTCAGTCGTTATGAGTCTCTTCTTATCGCAATATTTTGAAAGTTTGTTAGTTGCATAAAGCACAAAATTTATGAGGTAACTACATGTATACAGTTGACTCAGGTGGATAGCGTCCAACTCTTTTCTTCGCTAAATACTCGTATGCAGTCGACCGATTTCGACGTTTAAAAACATAACCTACCAAAACTCAGAAAAGATTCCTATCTTCTATACACTTGACTGATCGAGAGGAGGTCACAGATCCAAGATCAGACTTCATCGCCTGTGCTGTCTGATCTAGATCTATGTCCACCGCTAAAGACCTAGATGTATCCTCGAATGGTGAGGAAGAGGTTGTGCGTTTGATATAAAAAATGTTAGCTAACTTTTTTGCGTGGGCGTTATATCATACCCTTTCGGCAAAGCCTTCAACTTTACAAACATTTCTTTTTAACTGTGTAGATCAAGATGAGAATACATGAACGTACAGTTCGATCTCTGTACTCGATACTCTGTTACAACAACAACAACAACAACGAAAAAATAAAACACTGAAATTCAGAAATCTAGACCGTCAGATGCCCAGAGCATTTTGTGTCGGTAAGTCAAACGGAATATTTAACCCTTTCCCAAACAATCCCTTGTTTTTACGTGTCTGCAGTACAGGTCTTTTGAAAACACTGTGGGAAAAGGAGAAATTGCTCGTAACGAGCAATTTCTCATTTTCCCACGGTGTTTTCTATCCATTTGGAGAACTTTCTGCCATTTTTATCAAATTTGAAATTGTCGTCTGCAAACTCTTTCAGTTTGGAAGAGTCTAGAATTTGTCGTTTGGGAAAGGGTTAAGTATGCACATGAACTACGCTACGGTAAAAGGGTGTGGGCGGGGCTCAAAGCATCCCTAAGATGTTTTATACCAACCAGGTCATCATTTAGTATTGTAAATCTAAACATCTATTTTATCCGGCGGCCGCCTTATTAATTAACCCATTACCACACAATCCCTACTTTTGACGCCCATGAGAAAGAAGCCTATTGAAAACACTGTGGGAAAAGGAGAAAATGCTGGTAACCAGCATTTTCTCCTTTTCCCACAGTGTTTTCTACCCTTCCCAAAAACAAATTTCCATTTTTCAGTCGCATTTATATTGTCGTCTGCAAATGCTTTCAATTTGGACCAGTCTAAAATTTTCTCGTGTGGTAAAGAGTTGAATTAGAGGTAGTAAGGTCCTTTGCCATGTAGAATATTCACAAATTGCAGAACGTTTCGGCCAACGTCAGCCTGCGCGGACTGCGCAGGCTGACATGGGTCGAAACATTTTGCAAATATATTAAGTCCCCTTTGACCCATTACCACACAATCCCTACTTTTGACGAACCCTAGAAAGAAGCCCTTAGAAAACATTGTGGGAAAAGGAGAAAATGCTGGTAACCAGCATTTTCTCCTTTTCCCACAATGTTTTCTACCTTTCACGAAACAAATTTCAAATTTTCAGTCACTTTTACTTTGTGGTCTGCAAATGCTTTCGATTTGGACAAACTTGAAATCTTGTCGTTTGGT